>CM056379.1:49585629-50073129 GCA_029718625.1 Synaphobranchus kaupii | reverse complement strand
TTTGGGGTAGTCCCAAAGCTGTACAGAAGGAATAAGAAAACAGGTTAGTACATAGAACACAAAAATCCCATAGGGACTGCTCCAAGCCGGAGCTGGACTTGTAAGTCCGGTGAGTTCCAAGCCGGAACAAAAGGGCTGCCCTGCTGCTCCAAGCCGGAACTGGAAACAGGGATTGGACTGGAACTGAACAGGAACTGGACTGGAACTGGACCGGGAGGTCCACTCAGGAAACGAGTGCTGGAACAGAATATGTTCCAAGCCGGAACTGGACAGGAACTGGACTGGAACTGGACAGGAACTGGACTGGAACTGGACCGGGAGGTCCACTCAGGAAACGAGTGCTGGAACAGAATATGTTCCAAGCCGGAACTGGACAGGAACTGGACTGGAACTGGACTGGAACCGAACTGGAACTGGACTTGGACTGGAACGTGAAGTCCACACTGGAAACGGATGCTGGAACGGAATTCGTTCCAAGCCGGAACTGGAATTTACTGGAATGGTGGGTTAGCCACCGGGACGGTACTGTACTGGACCGCGAGTATCACACTGGTGCAGGTTCTGGAACGGCGCGACTGTTCCAAGCCGAAACTGGACTTAAGTTTCACTGGAGAACTCCCTCCGGGACTGAACAGGAACTGGACCGGGTTATTGACTTGGATAGGGGGACAAAGCAGAGGTTACAGGCAGGGTATACAGACTGGGTATTTGCATGAGAGGTGAGGATGTAGAATAGTCCGCCGCCTGTCTAGCTGACGAACACACCCCACGGAGCTGGTGAGGTGTAGCTTGGGGAGACCTCGTATGAGCCGGCTGAACTCCAGGGATCCTGGAACCGTAACCACAGTACCGGAGGTAGCTGAGGCCGGACAGGAACAACAACGGAAGCGAGCCGGCAGGCTAGACAGCGGGTCTCTCCCCGAGCTGGAGGTGGGAGTACCGCAACACACTCACACAACATAAAGGGAAAACAAAACACTGCTGCAGGGAGTTGGAATCGCAGCGTCTGGAGAGTTGAAGGGAGACAGGTAAGTAGCATGCAACAAAGACAGTTCAGGGAAGATAGCTACCAACCGCAGTTTACGTGAACAACATTTAGTGCAGCAAGCTGCACAAATTCCGGACCAGAAACGTGACAGGACATAGACAAGGTAGGTTAGTTAACGAACTGGCGCCGATAGCAGCCAGCCAGGGGTTTAAATAGTGGATAAAATGAAAACATAAATGGGAAACAGGTGAGGTAATTAACAGGGAGTGATTACTAAACTCGAAGGTGAGGAATGTGAACACGGAGAAAGGAAACCGATAGGAGGAAACAAACGTGACAGAAAGCACGAACATGACAGGAAAAACGCCCATCCTGCAGCAGCAGGGAAAACACGGACAAGGGAATCCAACATGACACGGAGGGCAAACAGAAAAACCCGGAACACGGACAGGAAGGGAACGGAACGTTACAAAGTGACATTATTTGAGTCAATTGGAGGTGTACCTGTGGATGTATTTTAAGGCCTACCTTCAAACTCAGTGCCTCTTTGCTGGACAATAGTACGCAAGAATAAACACCATGGGACCAAGCAGCCGTCAGGAAGGAGACGCATTCTGTCTCCTAGAGATGAATGTGCTTTGGTACAAAAAGTGTGAATCAATCCCAGAACAACAGCAATGGACCTTGTGAAGATGCTGGAGGGAACAGGTACAAAAGTATCTGTATCCACATTAAAACGAGTCCTATATCGACATAACCTGAAAGGCTGCTCAGCAAGGAAGAAGCCACTACTCCAAAACCGCTATAAATAGCCAGACCACAGTTTGCAACTGCACATGGGGACAAAGATCTTACTTTTTGGAGAAATGTACTCTGGTCTGATGAAACAAAAATTGAACTGTTTGGCCATAATGACCATCATTATGTTTGGAGGAAAAAGGGTGAGGCTTGCAAGCCAAAGAACACCATGCCAACCGTGAAGCACGGGGTGGCAGCATCATGTTGTGGGGGTGCTTTGCTGCAGGAGGGACTGGTGCACTTCATAAAATAGATGGCATAATGAGGATAAAAATTATGTGGATATATTGAAGCAACATCTCAAGACATCAGCCAGGAAGTTAAAGCTTGGTTGCGAATGGCTGTTCCAAATGGACAATGACCCAAAGCATACTTCCAAAGTTGTGGCGAAATGGCTTAAGGACAACAAAGTCAAGGTATTGGAGTGGCCATCACAAAGACCTCAATCCAATCGAAAATTTGTGGGCAGAACTGAAAAAGCATGTGTGAGCAAGGAGGCCTACAAACCTGACTCAGTTACACTGGTTCTGTCAGGAGGAATGGGCCAAAATTCCAGCAACTTATTGTGAGAAGCTTGTGGAAGGCTACCCGAAACATTTGACCCAAGTTAAACAATTTAAAGGCCATGCTACCAAATACTAACAGAGTGTGTGTAAACTTCTGACCCACTGGGAATGTGATGAAAGAAATAAAAGCTGAAATAAATCATTCTCTCTACTATTATTCTGACATTTCACATTCTGTAAAGCATCACAAAATAAAGTTGTGATCCTAACTGACCTAAGACAGGGAATGTTTACTAGAATTAAATGTCAGGAATTGTGAAAAACTGAGTTTAAATGGATTTGGTTAAGGTGTATGTAAACTTTCGCCTTCAACTGTATACAGTACCAGTCAAAAGTTTCGACACACCTACTCATAGAAGGTTTTTTCCGTTATTTTTACTGTTTTCCACATTTTGGAATAGTAAAGGCATCAAAACTATGAGATAACACAAATTAAATTATGCAAAAACCAAAAAAGGGTTAAACAAATAAAAAAAAGTCTTATATTTTAGATTCTTCAAAGTAGCCACCCTTTGCCTTGATAACGGCTTTGCACATTCTTGCCATTCTCTCAAACAACTTCTGTGGTAAACAGGTAGTCCACAGGTAAACAGGTGATGCCATCATGATTCTGTATAAAAGGATATCAAAAGACTCCTGATATCTTATTTCCAGGTACTCTTAGAAGCAATACTATAACCTCTCTGCATTTGAATGGATCTCTATGGGAATTGGGGGGTGGGACTAGATTAAGCTGTAAATTACACAGGAATAGTATGGAACCCATGGTTGGCTAAATGGCTGTAAGTCAACAAGGGTCTGAGGTATCAAACGAGCCTATTTTTCCTATTGAACTCTATGGAAAAATAAGTCAGGAGAAGAAACCCTTCAAGTTAAGTCTATGAGTAGGTGTGTCCAAACTTTTGACTGGTACTGTATATACTGTATATATGTACTGTATATCAATCGCTCGATCGCTTGCTCGCTCTCTATAACTGACTGATAATGCAGTGAACATTTCTTATTTTATTGGGGACGTGATGTGTGAGGTTCGCGGGACCAAACGCAGCAAGGGGATTCTAAAAGCTCTTGGAAAGAGCCACTGAGATGGGGAAACCCCATAATTAAGGGAGAAAAAGGAAGTGTGACAATACGAATGCCTAGGCCGTAAAATAACAAAGGGACAGAAATTAGAGCGGGTAAAAGGGAGGAGATAATACACGAAACTAACTCCCTCACTCTAAATGGAGTGAGAACTGCTCGCTACAATGCGGAAATAAAGCAGTCTCCGAGTCCTTACCTCTACCGGCACCAGTGCAACACGCAACACATGAAAAAATGGAATAAACGCCCTGACTCTCAATAAGGGGGAAACGTAGTCCACGAGAAGGAGAGACAAGACAGGGAACAAACGTACCGAAGCTACTAACCGGCTCACTGTCACACGCAAATGAGTAGAAGCACGAACGCCAGGTTTCTCAGTAAGAAAAAACCAAACAAAAGGCGAAGGAACAAAGAACTGCTGTCCTATACTTCTACGAGCTAAGTAACTAAGTAGAAGCATGAACGCCCGGTCTCTCAGGAGAGGCCATCGAAAGGCGAATAGAACAGAGAACTTCTCTCCTATACTTCTACGAGCTAAGTGACTAAAGAAAGAGCCAGAAAAAATAAACGCCCTGCCTCAGTAAAGAGGCGTAAGAATAGGTGAGTAGCACAAATGGTACAAAATACACACTCACCCAACAAATACTGAATACCCAAACAGTATACAAAACAGTGCAAAATAATGCAAAATAATATAGAAGCCCCGAACGAAGGAAACGTGGGCTTAAATAGCTCCAAGGTAACCACGCACAGGTGTGGATGCTGAGAGAAGCTCCGCGATAAAGATGGGGCGGAGCAAACATCCACTAGAAGAGCAGCGCCCTCGCGTGGCTACCGAGGAAAACGACTGCAATGGAAGAAATCGTCAAAAACCATGACAATATTTAAGTATACAATTCAGAGATTCATAAAGTTAGTTTGAGAATTTAGGCTTAATTCTGGAAAGCAAATTCATGTTAATCATTCAATGAATGTCACTGAAAGCAGTTATGTTGTCATCTGGCAAAAATGTAATGGTAGTTTTAAAATCTTGACTCACTACCCAGCTAACAAAATACGTCTCAAGAAATTTGGGGAAGACTCCAGTTAGATTCTCATTTGGTTTTGAAGTAACATTATGATGAAATTACAATGTTATGAAAAATGTATTGTTCCACACATGTTCTGAATTAAAATATTGAAGTGGAAAATTTGTTTACCATAGCCAACATTTCTGATAAAATTCTAAGGCTATTCCTGTAATGTTCTTTTTGGTGTAAAATCATTTACAAGGGATATTCAGGGAACTGTACAAATCTAAGTGTTAGGAATGTTTATCTATATGTTAAAAAAATAAAATGTGCAACTTAAATTGGTCATTTGTATTGTCAATTGCATAAATGAGCAATATTTGTTACGTTACACTGTCCTCTGTACAAATTTGTACCTCTACAACACCTTTCATTTACTTTGCCCTTTTTAGCCCTTTAGATATAGAATACTTCCATAGAAAATTACCTCTACTGTCTTTCAGTATCTTTCTTGGAAATACTTTGCAGTTTTTCTGTTTGTTAATTACATCATTGTTGTTTTTCTGTCAGTCATATCTTGATTTATCTCATGTTTAATATGATTTCTTAGCATTCTCTCTCTTTCCATGTTGCTCTTTCTTGCCCCTTTTTTACCCCTTCTTCACGTTTCCTTTTACCCATCTGTGCTCTATTTTCTGCTAACCATCTGCTGACTATTAGCCTCTTAGCCCTACTTCACCTCATTACCATTACACTGTTCCTCTCTCTCACAGTCCTTATGCAATCCTAGAATTGCCTCTGTACAATAGCAAAATTCATAATGAAATGCCCTTAGATCTAAAGCCTTGAATTAAATCTCTTATGCAAACAGATTTGTGATTTGAGGGGCATTATCATAAATGTACATAACTGAGAGACAGAGTGAGTGCAAAGGTTCAAAAAGTGTAGATACTTTTGACTCAAGCTGAATTAAATTGCTGTGTTAGGGTAAATATCCTACCATGCTACTATAATAATCCTTAGCAATCCACACTCTGACCTATGTGATTTTGTATGTGTGCATTCCTCTATATGTTTAACTTTCTCAAATAAATCTCCATTACTTTCTTTATTTCTGTCTTTCTTTCTCTCTCTAGGTATACATATACGTATGTCAAACATTAAGAATAAATCATCACAAATGTATTATATATTCAGAGACATGAAATACATTATAATGAATATATTTCATGTCATTTCAAAAAGGATTAAGATTTGGAGTTATTTAATACCGTCTACTAATTATATTTTAATAGTAGCATTTTCTTTCTGCAAAAATAATAATAATAATAATAATAATGACAGATGTCACTATCAATAAATTAAATGCTGTGACAAAATATCTGTATGTATCAGAATGTTTGACATTCATTTTTAACAGTGGCGCTCAATTTATTAGCACCAGATTTTTATTTTCATAAATATTATCTTTTGCATGTATTAGGATCCTGTTATTTGTCTGTCTGTTTATTCTGTATTATTATTTTTCCTGATTTCTTTTACCCATTTTCCCCCATTTCCCTCGCGATTGTCAGTCCGCGTTCCATGTTTTCTGAGATTCCACCCCGTCTTTGTCATTGCACTATTCGGGTGATTTTGGGAACATTCGGGTTTCCTCTATATTACGTATCTCGTTTTCTTCCTTCTGGCTTTATTTAAATTTGTATATAATACTAATGTACTAATCATACTAACGGTTAGATTAGATTTAATACTAACCTGCTAACAAACTAACGTGTATATAATACTAACCAGCTAACCTACTAACATTAGGGTTTTTGAGTTCGCTACTAACATTACTAATTACTAATTAATCTTGAGTTTCTACTTGCAGCTGTCATTTCCCTCCTCGTTATCCTATCCCTGTATCTATCTGTGATTTCGCATTCTCTGCTCGTGTGTCCACTTTCGTGTTCCTCCCTTCTGAGTTGTGCACTTGTTTACCTGCTAACCCCAGGCCGTTTGTTATCATTGTGTCTATGTGTATTCCAGTCCGTGTCTTACGTCTCCCCCGTCATTGTATTATTGGTCCTTGTTAACCCTCATTGTTCTCACCTGTGTACTCTCTCATTTCCCCTCCCCTTCACACCTGGTTCCTTTTGTGTCATCTTCTCCTTGTGTATTTAAACCCTGTTATTTCAGTCTGTCTTCGTGAGTTCCTTACACAAGGTATTTTGCTTCTGTATTGTTTCCGAGTGTATTCCGAGTTTCTTAGTTATTTGTTTCCGAGTTTTTGTTATCCCTCGTCCTCCCCCTGTTATTTTAGTTTTGTTGACTGATCTTCGTTTTGTCTTTTTGTTCCTCCTCTGCCTCCCCGGTTTTGACCCCTGCCTGTGTTCTCGTGACCCTGTTTTTGGATCCTGTTTTTGTGCTTTTGCTGTGCCTTCCCGGTTTTGACCCCTGCCTGTTCCTTGACCACTCTTTGGACTGTGCTTTGTATCGTTGCCTGTCTCCCTGGTTTTTCGACCCTGCCTGTCTGTACCACGGATTGCTACCTTGCCCTTTTATTAAATTTCGGTTTTTCATACTCCTGCCTGCATTTGGGTCCTTCTCCCCCGCCCGAACATAACAGCATGTGAATATTAATGCATTTATATTGGTACATTTTTTTTTCTGAAAAAAATAAGTTAAAAAATAAAATAAAAGAAAGTACTTGGCTATACATATGCATCTACTTTATTAACCCAATCATCAGTTTTTTTGAAGGAATATTCTTATGTTTTAATGTGCTTTGACCAAAAATGAAACGTAGATTTATCTGTACTTAGGTTCATTCTATTTGCATTCAGATATCTAAAAATGTTTTCTGTTTTGCCAATTGTGAAGCCATGCTGACCATACTGTACTATTGTGTAATTTAAAATTAATTGAAATTACAACATTTACTGACAAAATTTAATCTACACATCCTCCCCAACCCCCTTTCTATGTCTTTTCAATCCTTTCTACATCCCTTCATTCATTCTCCACTTTCCCTTGTGGTGACACTGGAATATTTAAAGTAATGTACTATATATGAATGGCAAGATTGTACAGCCAATGAATGTATTATATATTGTATAAATGTATGAAGCATTTGCAACTTTTTTAATTGATTTGTATGGATTCATTAGAGCCCTCATTGCCTATATGCATTGCTTGGGCAGATGCGAGTCTTTATTAGAAAAATATGTAAAGTGTCATGGTTTTCTACCCTGTTTTCCCATGCGGTCGTTTTCCTCGGTGGCCACGCGAGGGCGCCGCCCTGTTTGTGGATGCTTGCTCCGCCCTGCTGAGTTGGGGGAGTTTCTGTTTGGGCATTTGCACCTGTGCTTGTTACCTGAGAGACATATAAG
This sequence comes from Synaphobranchus kaupii, assembly GCA_029718625.1. Taxonomy (NCBI): domain Eukaryota; kingdom Metazoa; phylum Chordata; class Actinopteri; order Anguilliformes; family Synaphobranchidae; genus Synaphobranchus; species Synaphobranchus kaupii. The sequence goes on along the minus strand of CM056379.1, from coordinate 50,065,310 downwards.
CCTTCCGTTTCCTACGTTCGGGGCTTCGACATTGTTTGTTTATTGTTATGTACTGTGGTGTATTGTTGGCTGTGAGTTCTCGTACCGTTTTGGCTACTCGCCTATTTTTATCGTCTCTTTTTAGAGGCAGGGCTTATTTCTTACTGGCTTGGTTGTTGATTATCTCGTAGAAGTTTGGGACCGTAAATCTCTGTTCCATTTCGCCTCGTCTCCTTCATTCGTTTTCTGAGAGGCTGTGGTGCTATTTGCGTAGGTCTTTTGTAGTAGCCGTCCTGTACGCCCTTTTTACCTGCGAGACGATTGTAGTGAACTGTTGTTCTGTTTCGTTCTCCGGGTGTTTGTCTCTTTATATGGAGCTTGGGCGTTGTTGTGGACGTGTTTGTGTGTGACTGCGTGTTGTCTAATTATAGCATCGGAACGTTAGCTCTCTGTTCCATTTCGCCTCGTTTCATATTTATTCTCTGAGAGACCTGGCGTTTTGCTTCTACTCAAATCCGTGTTACTGTGAGCCAGTAAGTAGCCTTGGTACGTTTTTCCCTGTTTAGTCTCCTTCTCGTGGACTACGTTCCCCGTTGTTGTGATTCAGGGTTTTATTTGTATTGAGAGGCTGTCGTGCTATTATGTTTGCGTAGGTCTTTTGTTGCAGCTGTCCTGTTCGCCTTTTTTGCCTGCGAGACGATTTGGTTGTGAACTGTTGTTCTGTTTCGTTCTCCGGGTGTGTTGTCTCCTTATGTGGAGCTTGGGCGATGTTGTGGACGAGTTTGTGTTTGACTGCGTGTTTCTAATAATAGCCTCGGAACGTTAGCTCTCTGTTCCATTTCGCCTCGTTACATTCATTCATTTACTGAGAGGCTAGGGCGGTTGTTCCTATTTAAGCTTGCGTTAGTCTGTGGATAGTAAAGTTATGGGACGACGGTGCTCCGTCGGCTCACCTGTAAAATGTTTCTCTCTCCTGGGAGATCGGGTGTTTACCCTCTTGGTTTTCTGCATTGGACTGCGAGCCTTTTTATTTCGCCATGGAACATGAAATCCTGTTCCTTTGCCTCGTTTCATCTCCTGTCTGAGAGGTTAGGGCGTGGCTATGTTTTAAGCTTGGTCATTTTTGCTGGTAAGGTTATGGGACTGCGGTTCTCCGTCGGCTCACCTGTAAAATGTTTCTTCCCCCTGGGAGATCGGGCGTTTACCCTCCTTTAGGTTCCGCATATGACTGTTAGTTCTAGCTTATGGAATTAGCCATTTAACAGATCTGTTTTTTCGCCTCCTCTTATTAAATCATTTCATTCTTCTTTTGTTGACTGTTTATTTATTTGTGCCTTTTCGCTACTCGCCCGTTTATTGTGTCTCGTTACCGAGACAGGGTGTGTATTATGTCTGGCTGTTCAGATTCCTGTCCTTGCGCTCTACTTAGCGTTTGACAGTCAGCCGGGTAGTAGCGTCTGTAATAGTGTTCGTTGTTCCTTGTCTTGTCTCCTCCCTTATCTGCGGGGTATCCCGCCTTAGTGGCCTAAGGGCTTAATGATTCCCCTTGCTGCGTTTGGCTCCTCCCACCTCACACGTCACGCCCCATTACATAAAGTCTATATTAGTAAAACACTGTATGTGACGACAGTGTTAGGAGACCCATGTAGCAAATTGCATTCAAGATAGCAGAGAAGGGGGGGCACTGTATTTAGATTGTATGCCTTAATATAACAATATATCATCAAATTACATAGATCTCTGAGTGTATTCTGTCTTTTAGATAGCAAGAGGGAGAGAGAGACAGTTGAACTGAAGCCGATTCAAGAGGCAATCAGACAGCAGACACAGATGCATGTGACTTGGTAAATAAGCACAGGCACTGACAATTAAATAGATCACAGTGCAGAGGAAGGCAGAGTATTATAAACTCTTAGTCATGAGCTATGGAGCAGCCTGCATCTTCCTGAGGGGAAGGAAGAACACTGTAAGTCGGTATCTGAGCTGTCCTGTTTAATGTTTTATTTTATGTGACCATTGTGTCTTTAGAATACTTTACCATTTCTATGTTTATTGTTCTTTATGCCGTTTGTCTCAACCAATTTGGCTGTGGGGATGTCTCAGCTACAAGAACATAAAAACACAGTGGGTCTAATGCAATATGTTATGTTTTATAATAATGTGACAATTATGTTCTGAAAACATATTTAGATGGCTTAGAAGTATTATAACTTTTTTTAATACTATGGAATATGAGTATTTTGCTGCTTTATGTTATGTAAACTTTGTTATGTTATGTAAACACGGTTTTACTGTTCAAAAAGTAGTTTCAGTAGTTTCAATTGCTGAAACTGAATAATAACACTTAAAAGGCAAAAGGTTTTAATGCCTTGTGTGTGTTCATTCAGTCATATCCGAAATATTTTTCACAAGACTATATTTGCACGTAAACAATACTTATTTGAATTCTTGCTGTAATTTGTATCTGTGCAATTAACTGTGCTTATACCTGCTATTTTTCATATTCACAGTATTACATAATGTAATTACCAGCCTGTCAGTATATATGCTGTATTCTTAATCACCATCTGTAGTCTAATCCAAACAATCTGACCTTTCAGCAGTTTAATAAAATAATCTTTTAAGTATATTTGCCTGAAATATGATATGAGGAGGACAGCGAGAGATAGATATTAACCCATCAATGCTTCTGTGCCGCTGATGACTCCGTGGGGGATTGTGTGGATATATAAAGAAATATCTTAGTTGATGCCCTTAGACAAACATGCAGGTTTAGTGCAGTCAGTCCTAATTTAACAACAGTTTTTTAAACTTGTTCATTTGCATAAGGCATTAATTACTTTAACACTGAAGTCACTTCTGAAAACTTTGTTGCAGGCAAGAGAACTGGCAGATGATGAAGTAGAAGGTAAAATTCAGCCCTTGAAAATTCAAATAATCTGATTGTATTAAAATATATTTAGCTATTTGCTCTTTGCTCTAGTAATGTCCCTTATGGAAATGTAATATACTGTAGTATATTTTAAATATATTGTGATGATAATTTTGATATATTTACAATATACTGCAGTATATTCTTTTTCCATAAGGGGTATCACGATCAGTATATGATTTCTGTCATACCTGCCCCAATAACACATCTGCCAGTTTTATGTACATGACTGCTCTGTTTCCTCTCCTGTACAGCACTAATTCTTTGTCTGTCTACCTCACAGAGCTTCGAGAGGCCTTTGATGAGTTTGACAAGGACAAGGATGGACTGATCAGCTGCAAAGACCTGGGAAACCTGATGAGGACCATGGGGTACATGCCGACTGAGATGGAGCTGATTGAGCTGAGTCAAAACATCAACATGAACCGTGAGTCTTGCACTGACTCCAACCAAGTACCAGCAAGTGTTTCAAGACAAAACTACTTGAAAAGCTATTTTAAAAAAATAACTCAAAATCCTTGAACATGAGCTCCTGTCTCATCTACAGTATCATCTATACTGTTCAATACATAAAAATGTGCAATCAGCACAAAACAGTACAATGAAACCAGGTAGCTTGAGACCTTGCGCCCATAGCAAGTGAACTGGGCGGGTTGGACTTAAGATGAGTTGTGGCCAGAATAATTTTTAGCGTATTGCTATCTTGAGGATGCAAAAATCGTTTGCGCTAAAAGGACCAGAAACTTGGTCTTAAGACATCGCAGTTGTTTCAATGTTATTTTAACGGCGCAATATAAGTGCGTCTACATAGGCGTGTGCATAACGCGTGTACAGCCTCCTGTCTGTTACAAACAGGGGCGCACACAAGCATGCATAAAAATATCAAGATTACAATGTGAAATATTATTAAAATGCATAATAATAAAAGGGTATATCGGTCAAAGACCATATATCTGTGCCTCAGCGAAGGGGAATGCTGTTGTAAATTGCTTTCATCCTGCCAGATTTTAACAAACTTGCATCATCTCCTGGCAGTTGAGCTGGAGATGAATGCTTGCTGTCCCTATATACACTCTCCATTGCTGTGGCGATGTGTGATTCTACGTGTAAGGTTACAACATGTATTCACAATGATCCTGTATATTAGCCAATGGTTCCTGCAATCTTCCGGGGGGACAATCTTCTGTTAGGGGACAATAGTTAAAACATGCATGTCACACGCAGTGACACCCCCCTAGGAGGGAGATGCAGCACTTCCGGGTTTGCACCATAAGTACCACATGGAGAGAGAGAGAGCGTACCCATACAGATGTGAAAATAAATAAAAACACCTTCACCCTTCCCCCTCACGGGTTCCGGGAAAAAACAATTAACTAAAACAACAAAGACAAAATAACAAACTAAATCAAACCAAACTCCGCGACCGCTTTTCAGCACGTCACGGTGCTGTCAGCTTTTCAGCTCACCCAGACAGGTTCGTTAGTTCTCATAAATAAACAAACAGACGGACTTAACAAACTTGCTCTCTCTCAGCGTGTGCTCCCGGGTCTCTGCCCCGCACAGTGGAGACGAGCACACTTTAAGCACCTGGGCTGATTAGGAAACACAGCCCAGGTATGTGTGCCCTCTCCACTAGTGGGCGTGGACAAGACACATCCAAGTCCTCCTTGGACCAAATGCCACAATGCATAAAAATATCAAGATTACATTGAAATAATGTAAGGGGGAGTGTAATGTTTGGAGAACCAGGTGCAACAGCCAAGGGATCTAAAAGTGTATATCGTAAGATATACACCACTAAGCAGACAGCTCCGAAGCAGGAAGGAAATAAACGAAAAACAAATGGGAATGAAAACATAAGCTAAAACAGAAACAACCCCAAAAGAGGGCAAACTCGGCAATAGCGAGTAATCAAACAACAAAAGAACCTCAGGCTCTCACACAAGGAACGTTTATCTGGAGGTCAGAGAAAAACGAAAGAAAGCCCGTGTAAAAAGGTACAAAAGGGAGTAGGTTGAGGAGTATAATGGGATAAAGAGAGAAAAGGAAATAAAAAGACTGAAAAAATCTTTACCCTAACTATAACCAGACTTTCTAAGTTTCTTATTTGCAACAACCAGAAACGCAGTGACCGCAATCCTATACCTTGCCGACATCGATGTCAAATAGCAAAGACAATATCGAAACACAGGAAAGTGGAAACCCTGAGCTTATATAGCTGACAAGAAACTCAAAACAGGTGCGAGGAATCACCGCCGAGCGATAGCAAAGCACCGGAACGGAAGACGGAAAATCCGATAGAGTGCCCCGACATTGCCAAAAGAAAGAACGACCATAGAAACAACTGGAGGCTGCCAGAAACCATGACAGGACCCCCATACTAAGGGACGACCCCAGGCGATTCCTCAGTCTTGTTTCTGCAGAAGTCCTTAATAAGAGTGGGGTCCAAGATGTTCCTGGATGGAACCCAGCAGCGCTCCTCAGGGCCATAACCCTCCCAGTCTACTAAAAACTGGTATTCTCTGCCCACACGCCTCTCGGCCAAAATGCGGCGAACGGTATACACCAAACCCTCCTCCAAGAACCAGGGAGCAGGTGGCGGTTTGTCGGCCGTGGCGAGAGCACTAAGCAGCACCGGTTTCAACCGAGAGATGTGGAAGGCGGGATGGATGCGCATAGTGCGTGGCAACTGAAGGCGCACAGTGAATGGGTTGATCTTCCGGATTATCTTAAAGGGCCCCACAAACCGAGGCGGGGGTTTGCGGGACTCCACTCGCATGGGTAGGTCCCATGTGGGAAGCCACACTCGTTGCCCCATCCAGTAAGAGGGAGCCGGAACACCTTTTGTTTAGCCGAAGCGCAGAGAAGAGAAGTGTGCACCTTCCTCCAGACTGCTCGACACCTACGAATGAATGAACCGGCGGATGGTACCTCCACATCTCTCTCCAGCTCAGGAAACAAGAGAGGCTATACCCCAGCTGAGCCTCAAAAGGGGAGAGCCCTGTGGAGGCGTTACGCAAGGTGTTATGGGCGTACTCTGCCCAGGCGAGATGATGACTCCAGGACGTAGGATTGGAAGCAGCTAGGCACCAAAGGGTGCTCTCCAGGGTTTAGTTGCTGCGTTCCATCTGCCCATTAGTCTCTGGATGGAAGCCGGACGACAGGCTGACCGACGTTCCTAGAAGAGCACAGAAAGAGAGCCAAAACCTACTGGCGAATTGAGGGCCGTGATCGGACACCACGTCTAGGGGAAGGCCGTGAACCCTAAAAATGTGGTCCACCATCAGCTGAGCAGTCTCTGGTGCTGATGGCAGTTTGGATAGGGCGATGAAGTGAGCCGCTCTCGAAAACCTATCCACCACAACCAGGATAACAGTGTTAACCTGGGATGCCGGCAAGCCGGTGACGAAGTCCAGAGCGATGTGACTCCAGGGGCGACTGGGCACAGGTAGAGGACGTAGGAGATCCGAGGGTGGGAGCCGTGAACCCTTGCTGTGGGCACACACTGTACATGCGGCGACAAATTCCTCGCACATCGCTCTCTAACTTGGGCCACCAAAAGTGATGAGAAATGAATTCCTTCGTCCAGTGGATGCCAGGATGAGCCACCAATTGCGAAGCATGACCCCACTGGAGAACGCGAGATCTTAACCGGGACTGAACAAACAGACAGTGGGGCGGACCATCACCTAGGCCAGGGTCGGAGCGCAACGCCTCCTGCACAGCCGCCTCAATCTCCCACATAACTGGAGCCACAATCTGCGAAACCAGCACGATGGGCTCAGGGCGTGGTTCCTTATCGGAACGGTCGAAAATGCGTGACAATGCATCAGGTTTACTATTCTTCGACCCAGGTCGGTAGGTAAGAATAAACTGAAACCGGGCGAAGACCAAAGCCCATCAGGTTTGCCGGGAATTGCACATCTTGGCCTGTTGGATATACTCCAAATTTCTATGGTCTGTCCAGACCGTGAAAGGATGCCCGGCTCCTTTCAGCCAATGATGCCACTCTTCCAACGCCAATTTGACCACCAACAGCTCCCGGTCCCGACATTGTAATTTCTCTCCACTGATGTTAGAGCATGAGAAAAATACGCGCGTGGGTGCATATTGCGGTCCAACGGAGAATGTTGAGATAAAATGGCTCTTACTCCCATCTCTACTTCTACCACTAAGGGGAGGAAGGGATTGGGTGTTATCAGGATGGTTTCGGAGCAAAATCTCTTTTTTAGCTCCGCGAAAGCTGCCTCAGCCCTAGAGTTCCATTGGAACCGAGCAGGATTTGTGTGGGACGCGCATTTCTCTGCCTTAACAAAAATCCCTGCCTTAAGAAGTGCTCTTAAAACCTGTCTCACGTGACCAACGTGAGAGGAGAGATTGGAGAGAAAATTTAAATATCATCCAGATATACAAAAATTTATTTCTCCAACATCTCTTGAAGAACATCATTCACTAGTGCCTGAAAGACAGAGGGGGCGCTAGTGAGGCTGAACGGCATCACCCGGTATTCATAGTGTCTGTGGTGTGTGTTAAATGCAGTTTTCCACTCATTGCCCTCACGCATGCGCACAAGATTGTAGGCATTGCAAAGGTCCAGTTTAGAAAAGACCGACGCCCCCTGTAAGCACTCAAATGCGGAGTTCATGAGTGGAAGAAAATATCTTTTCTTAATGGTGATGTCATTGAGACCCCGATAATCTATACAGGGCCTCAAACCTCCGTCTTATTTTTTAACAAAAAAAAAACCAGCACCGGCCAGTGAAGTGGAAGGTCTGATGAAACCGTTAGCTAAACACTCCTCAATGTACTCCCTCATAGCAGTGCTTTCCGGACAGGGAATACATTGGGCCCCTGGGAGGAACCGTACCAGGGTACAACTCAATCGCACAGTCATATGGCCTATGAGGAGGTAACGTAGTAACATAGTTGTTTACTAAAACCCTCAGCGAGGTCAGAATATTCCCCCGGTACATTAGCGGGCAGGTGAAATTCGAGCGCCCCTACCACCTCTGGGGTCTTGGAAGGAATGTCAGATGACATCTCCCAATCGAAATCGGAAACAGAAAAGCTGTCCTCCTCCAGGGAACCCCACTCAGCAAAGGGATCCCAGGACAGACTCTCCTCTCCACTCCTTGCAAGAGCGGAGGAAGTATCTTGATCAGAGCAAAACTCTGCCTCCTCCAACTCACTATTGGAGCTGAGTTCGGAACCATCAGGAACGCAGCCCGAAGAAGGGTAAATAAGTGGGATTGACACTGGGAACCCCACTGGCGAATAGGATCTCTGTCTCTGCCCCAACTAACATGAGGGTCATGCAAACCCAGCCATGAATGTCCCAGAATGAGTGGATATGACGGGGAGCTCCAAGCATGTCTCCAAATGGCAAAGGCCGCCTATGGCTATGCATGCCATGTAGAATACACATTGTGTTTATTGTGCTGTATTGCAAACAATTTAATTTAATATCAAATTAAAGACCAACGTGAATCAATAGGCTCCTAATTGGTGAACGTGTGGACACATGCCCACTAAAACTAACCATTTGGTAGATAATGAATTCAAATACAATTCAAGTGATAATGAGTCAAACCTGCATTGTGTTAATACATTTAATGAAAAAAGGAGGGACTAAACTTGGGAATGCAATAGAGAAACAATAAAAGTATATTCAGTGTAATTTTATTCAGTGAGTGTAATAATTCATTAATTGGCTATTGGTTCGACAGCAAGCATTTATTTTTGGCTAAATGTACTAGCCTACATCATAGGCTGGATGTAGCTACGGTATCAAGCTTGAGGAATACCAGAAGACGGGCTTCACTGCCTCGCACCCGGGTCTTTTATTTTGAAAATTTTGCCGGAAGGAGGCGTGTCTCCAGACGTGAGGTATGAGGCTTGAAGAATACCAGACGACAGGCTGTAGGCTGCAGCCATACAGTCTTGAATAAATTAGAAGTAGTGAGTTTGTCCGCCGAGTCCATTAAAGGCTACAGAACGTTAATTCAGACATATATCAGCATTAACAGTTAGCCCACACGTTATCTTGAACTTTTAATCAATATTAGAATACACGTAATATGAACTACGGATGAAGCTTGAACTTCGCTTGACTGTCATCTGTCTGCTGTGAGAACAGCCTCATGGAATTGATGTTTGACAATGCTTCATTGTATAATCAAACAAAATTTGTTAAACAAGGAGGGTAATTTTCCTTTTTCTAAGCGGAGATGGAAGACAAGTTCCGGTAGCTTATATGCTCGGCTGTTGCAGGTGTTAAAACAAAATTAAACCGCATATATTTTGTAAAATAACAGCACTGGTGTAAGCTCCTGTTTTCCCGATATTATATTTCTGGGAAACGGGAAACAGTTTGATCAGGAATTACCGGGAACCCATGCCACATATTGGTTTTAAACCCTAATGTTTAAGATTATTATTATGTATATTAAAACGCGTCATAATGATTAGTCCAAGTAATATTGTTCCTCATATTGATCCATATATTCCTAGCTCGCACACTTTAACCTTGCATACGAGCAGGTCTATTTTGCCAACTGTAAATCACTCTTTTTGCAGTCTTATTAAATCCGCCATTATATTAGCAATCCGCGAAGGTGCAAACGCAGGTGTCTTTTAAAGGGAATGGGATATTGTTCTGATTGGTTTATTGCATGTTACACCCAAGACACACCTATCATTAATGAAGAGGCTAAGTTCAGCCCATTTTAACCTTACTTTGCAAATATGCCCATTCTAACTAGCAAAAGTGGAGTTGGACACGCCCTAAATACACTTGCACCATGCGTTTTAGACTAGAGGTCTGCATTCCCGCGGGACTCGCGCGGTATCCGCGGGACCCAGTGCTTTAACGTGCGGCACGGGACAAATTATACAAATTACTCCAGCCGCAAACATCCATATTTAAATGAGAGATTTTGCGTGTTTGGAATGGTTATGTAACGTTCCGCTCCCTTCCTGTCCGTTTTCCATGTTTTACCCTTTCCCTCCGTGTCATGTTGGATTCCCTTCGTCCGTGTTTTCCCCTTTGCTAAAGGCTGGGCGTGTCCCCCTCCGTTTGTTTCACTCTGTGCTTCCACTTTGGTTTCACCTGTCTCCTTTCCCGCTTGTGGCATGCATTCCTCACCTGTTAATTATTCTATCACCCGCGGTTACATTCCTCACGATTTCCTTATTGGTTTCAATTTCACTCCCCTACTTAAACCCCCGACTGGCTGCTATTCAGCGCCAGTTCGTTAACGTACTTCGTTTGGTCTTGGTCTCTTGTTTCTAGTCCTGTCCTTGTTTATCAAGGTTGATCTTAGAATTCCGTTGTCTACTCTGTGCATTTAACCCACTGTTTGTAGTTTGTTTCAGTCCCTGCTTCTGCTGTCCTGTTTGCCCTTTGTTTTGTTCGTTTGTGCTTAACCCTCCTCAGCACCGTCCAGCCTGCAGCTGTCTCCACTCTCCGTGTTGTTGCAGTACCTCAGCTCCCTACCAACGTCGCACCCGCAGCTGGGTTAACAATCTCTGCACCCTCCAGTGGTTCCTGTCCGGCCGTGGCGCCCACCTTGCTGCGGTTACGGTCCCAGGCTCCGCTGTGGTCCAGCTACCCAGACCGGGCTAACTAGAGCTTCACCACACTGCTTACCCTGTTCGTGTTCCGCCTAAATACCTACCTCTGCTTTTCAGTACCTGAGCCAGTTCGGGTCGTGCCTCTGTTCCAGTTCCTGTTTGGACCTCCCGGTCCAGTTCCAGTCCCGTTCCGGTTCGGAACCCAAGTCCTGTTCCGGCTTGGAACGAACCGCTGTTTCCTCTGTACCAGTTCCTGTTGGACCTCCCGGTCCAGTTCCAGTCCAGTTCCGGTTTGGAACCCAAGTCCAGTTCCGGCTTGGAACGAACCGCTGTTTCCTCTGTACCAGTTCCTGTTGGACCTCCCGGTCCAGTTCCAGTCCAGTTCCGGTTCGGAACCCAAGTCCAGTTCCGGCTTGGAACGAACCGCTGTTTCCGCTGTACCAGTTCCTGTTGGACCTCCCGGTCCAGTTCCAGTCCAGTTCCGGTTCGGAACCCAAGTCCAGTTCCGGCTTGGAACGAACCGCTGTTTCCGCTGTACCAGTTCCTGTTGGACCTCCCGGTCCAGTTCCAGTCCAGTTCCGGTTCGGAACCCAAGTCCAGTTCCGGCTTGGAACACCCGCTGTTTCCGCTGTACCAGTTCCTGTTGGATCTCCCGATCCAGTTCCAGTCCAGTTCCGGTTCGGAACGCAAGTCCAGTTCCGGCTTGGAACAGCCTGCTGTTTCCAGTATACCAGTTCCTGTTGGACCTCCCGGTCCAGTTCCAGTCCAGTTCCGGTTCGGAACGCAAGTCCAGCTCCGGCTTGGAGCACGTAGCTGTGTTAAAGGACTTCCTCTTTTGTTGTTTTCATTGTGTTTACCTATGTACAGCTTGGGACTGCCCCAAGCTTCCTGAATAAATACTCATTTCCGTTTCCCTGTCTCCTGGTCGTGCGTTTGGGTTCAGTCAGTGTGTTGGATCGTGACAGGTTATACTGTAAGAAAATGGTGAAAAGTCTTGCATTAATTTTGGCGTTTTATGGTATTTTTTTGTGAAGAGTAACCTATAAGCTACTGTTACACTGAACAAGCTGGCAGTTTACAAACTGTTTCTGTCAGTATTTGATTCTGTGATGTGTTTTTCTGTTACTTCTGTTTCGGTTGTGTTCAGTTTTGTTCGTGTGTTTTTGTTTTTATTTTCATTCTCCGTCTCCCATCCATGTGCTTTTGTTTTCACTTCTCCATTGTGTCCGCCCCGCCTTCCGTCCCAGCTCCTGATTAACCATGTGTTTCACCTGCCCTGCTGCTCACCTGTTTCTTGTTTGCTCGTTAGTCTGTGTATTTAAGGTCCACTCTGTCTTGTGTTTGTTGCAAGTTCGTCTCAGTTGATTTATCTCTGTTTCGCTACAAGCCTTTTCCTGTTGCCTGTTACCTGTATTTACAACTTTTTGCCTGTTTCCGGTTTTCGTTCGTTTGGATCGTGATTTTGTACTTTTGCCGTGTCTTCCTGGTTTGACCCCTGCCTGCAGTCAAGCGGGCTTTGGAGGAGTGGAGACACTGGCTGGAGGGCTCGAGCACCCAGTTCCTGGTCTGGACGGACCATAAGAACCTGGAGTATCTGCGTTCCACCAAGCGCCTCAATCCCCGCCAAGCACGCTGGTCACTATTCTTCACACAGTTCAACTTCATCCTCTCCGGCCCGGTTCCAAGAACGGTAAACCTGACGCTCTGTCCAGGCAGTTGGGGGCCTCTGAAGAACCTGCTGACAGGAACACCATCCTGTCCCCTCACTGCTGGGTGGCAGTGCTGTGCTGCACTGCTACGTGCTGTCTGCGCCTGAGTCCCTAGTGCACCCTGACAGTTCCATTGGATGTCTCGGTTTCTGCTGGGAGTTACAGTTGTTTGTCAGGACTGAATTAATCATAACTATGCTTACTATAGCACTAAGCTACTCATGCCGTAAGTGTCCCATAAAATTACATTTCCATTTGATCATGGGTTTTATTTTAATAAATTTTTTATTAGTTTGTTATAATAGATACGCTGTAGCATATTGTTTCATTCAAATATTGTAGCCTATTCTGTAGAGGAGGAAAGGCGGTTGGCAAGGGCAGTGGAACAAGGATCCCAGGGCGCATGGACAAAATGGGATCTGCCCAAACGCAAGATCTCATGGGCAGAGCTGTGGAGTCTGGAGCCCTTCCGTATTTCCTTCCTCTTACGATCTGTGTACAACACCCTTCCTTCACCATCACTCCTGCACACATGGGGCCTGAGAGAGGACCCAAACTGCAAACTCTGTGGTGGCACACATACTGTCTGGGTGCAAAACATCTTTAACCCAAGGACGGTATAGGTGGCGTCATGACAAAGTGCTTCTGTCTCTTGCTGACACACTCGAGCGTGAGAGATGCAAGAAGCGGTCAACCAGTACAAGATCGAAGAAAGCCATCTCCTTCATTAAGGAGGGAGCCAGGCCTTTCTCAACTAAAAGACCAAGGCCCAAACTGCCAGGTCCTGGGAGATGAGGGTCGATGTGGGGAAGAGGCTGCAGTTCCCAGAAGTGGTGCACACAACCCTCCGCCCGGAAATTGTATTGTGGTCAACAGAAGATAAGAAGATCATTTTGGTTGAACTGACAGTGCCATGGGAGGAGGGATGCGAAGAAGCCCATGAGAGAAAGGCCCTGAAGTACCAGTCCCTGGTTCAGGAGTGCAAGGACAAGGGATGGCAGGCATGGTTGTTCCCGGTGGAGATCGGTTGCAGAGGCTTTCCCAGCCTGGCAGTTGTTGGCAGCTCTGGGCCTGGACGAAAAGAGCAAAAAACAAGCAGCTTGCAGGAGGGGGGAGGGGGGGGGCAGAACGAGCCTCCTGCTGGATATGGACTAGGCGGGAGGAAGGAAGCTGGAAGCCAGGAGCAGATGGGCAGTGATTTGGCCACCACTGCCGGCCCACCAACCGGAGAGTGTTGTGATTGAGGGTCGAAACACTCAGTGATGGTTGGGTACCACCTGATGACATCTGCTCCTGGCCGAAGGGTACCTCATTAGGTATCCGTAGATTGCACCCAAACATGTGTATGTCACAAGCATGATTTGCTTCATGATTTAAAAATATATGCACTGTAGGCGCTTAATATTTTTTTTGTAGCCCATCGATCATCGACGTTCACCTAACTATTCCTATCTACGATCATATTACAAAAATAATTAATTTCCGAAATCGGTATGCGATACTTTACTGAAAATGAGGATGTTTCTAATTCTGTGCATAACTAGCTACAATGATTAAACAAATCCTGGTGTTGTTACTGCAGATTAAGTTGAAAGAGTTCTCCGGGCTAGTTTTGTATACCTATTTTAACAGCCACCATCAATAAATGTGGTTATAGGTGTTCACAGCTATTGTTATCTAAATAGTTTTGCATACCTATGTGAACAGCCATCATCATTAGACGTGCCTATAGGCTACATGTGTTAAGTGCTGCTAACTTGGTATCAAAATGTAGTTTTCATTTGAACAACCATCATCATTAGGTGCATCATTATTGGTTTTCATTGTAGCCAACCAAATAAAACCATGGTTTAATTTCTCTAAAAATTAGACGCCCTGTTACACCTAGTGTATCACCCAAAAGTAATCAATTTCGAGAAATAACGTATATGGGCGCCCAGTGTTGCTAACCCGCAAAAATGAGAAATCAACATAGGCTATCTTCCATTTTAACCTGCTGTTAAATTCTAATTGTCTAGACTGTTTTAGTGTGGTTGCTTCAGCTGTCTTGCATTATTATTAGGGGACCGTGCAGCGAAGCAATATAAAAGGAAATAAGATTAAAAAAACAATAAAAACAGATAAAAGGCTACAGTGCATGAATAGATAGCCCCGGTTTCTGTACACTGGTGTCTCTCTGTACACCGATGTCTCTGTAAAATCAGTTTAAAAAGATAAAAGAAAAGATAAAACAGTTTAAAACATCTATTAAAAAGATACATAAAAGAATTATAATAAAAGAAGATAATAAGTGCAGATAAGAGTGCGTTGCAGCGCTTTAAAAAGCCAAGCAGAACAGGAAGGTCTTGAGCCTACTCTTAAAAACTGCTATGGATGGGGCCGATCTAAGATCATCTGGTAGTTTGCTCCAATTTTTAGTTGCATAGTGGGCAAATGCTGCCTCGCCACGTTTTGTCCTCACTCTTGGAACAATTAAAAAGCCACCCTCAGATGACCTTAGTGATCTAGTGGGTTCATAAGGTGCTAACATGTCGGAGATGTATCTTGGTCCCAAACCATTAAGTGATTTGTAAACAAGGAGCAGGATTTTAAAGTCTATTCTGTAAGATACAGGCAGCCAGTGTAGTGATTTAAGAATGGGAGAAATGTGATCCGCCTTCCTGGTATTAGTCAGGACTCTAGCCAGCAGAATTCTTATTCATTTTTATTGCAGGTAGAGGGCTGAAGATGTACATCTTAATGTCAAGAGAGCTAACAGCTTTTAACAGAGCCTCAAAATTCTTTTTCAAAGTTACTGATTCTGGCTTATGGGTGACTTGAGCGTCTACCTGCAAAATAATTTTGCTTATAATTTCAGTGGAAGCCATAATGGAATTTCTTCCGCGATGTCAAGAGGTGATTTATTTGGAAAACAGTAGCTATTGATGTCATTACCTGCAATCTGATGTGTGTCTTGAGTAGAAGTGATGATAAAGGCAGTGGTGGAGGGGGCTTCGTTGCCATGACAGATGGCGATTCTGGCTGCGATGGTAGTGGTAGGAATCTGTTGCTCAGTTTAACCCTTGTGTGGTGTTCGTGTTTTTGTTACTCACCCAGTGTTCGCGGGTCTGGTGGACCCACAACATTATTGGGTTTTTAAAACAATAAAGCCATAACAATTTACGTAAAAATACTTCACAGATATTGACTTTATCTCAATTACAAGCAATATAGACAGCATATTCAGCAGCCATACCACCATGCACTCTGCTCCTGCTGAATTGCTGAAGCTAAGCAGGTGTGGGCTTGGTTAGTACATGGATGGGAGACCTCGGAAAACTAAGTTGCTGCTGGAAGTGGTGTTGGTGGACCAGTAGGGGGCAATCTTCCCTCTGGTCAAATAAATCCCAATGCCCCAGTGCAGTGACAGGGACACTGTGCTGTGGGAGATGCCGTCTTTCGGATGAGACGTTAAACCGAGGTCCTGACTCACTGTGGTCATTAAAGATCCCATGACACTTATCGCAAAGAGTAGGGGTTTCCCCGGTTTCCTGGCTAAATTCCCAACCTGGCTCTTTCAATCTGCCACCTAATCATCCCCCAGTTTAATTGGCTAATAATCATTCTCTCCCTCTCCACCTCAGCTGATGTGTGGTGAGCATTCTGGCGCAAAATGGCTGCCGCTGCATCACCCAGGTGGGTGCTACACATTGGTGGTGGTAGAGGCGAGTTTCCCCCTCATCACTGTAAGCGCTTTGAGTATCAAGAAGGGCGCTATATAAATGCAAGGTAATATTATTAGTATATATGGTTAATATTGACCATTTACCTCTGCTAGATCACATTTATCAATAAAAGTGATATTTGGTTTTTGTGATAAAATGTGATTTTTGTGTTCTTTTACATGTTCATCACAGAAAATGAGCCAAGGCCAATGAGTCTCAGGCTGAAAAAGTTATGAATTGTATCATTTTTCTTTTAGTAAGCATTGAATACGGGTCCCACAGACCCGAACACCACACAAGGGTTAAGCTTTCCCAGTCTGAAGGAAACAGCTTTTTTCTTGTCCAACTATTTGTGGCCTTTAGTGGGGTGCTGGTCTCAAAGAACGGTTCTGCCCCAACATGTCTCCCAAATAGACGATTCACTGGCGGAAAGTTATTTTTGTTACTCCTTGTTGCGTTAGCAGATAGTTGCATAACGTTAACATTTGATAGTGGAAGCAGTGGACCATCTGTCCTACAACACTGACCGAGCAAAGATCGCTTTCATCATGGGCTGTCTTGGGTAAAGTTCTGGACCTTAGTTGGCTGGAATGACATGTCACTCCAGGGGGCGTTCTGTAACGGAATGAGAGAGGCCGTAAAGGATGAGTTGGCAGTGAAGGACGATGCCAGCTGCCTTCATGACCTGATCTTTCTGTCCATCAAAGTGGACAATCGGTTGCCGGCGCACCAGAGGGAGAAGGCGGGTCATTCCACCTCTACTGACCAATACTCCCGTACCAACCCAGGTTCCCTGGCTCACGCTACAGTGTCTGCTCGACCATCCGTCCCTGTGATCTGGCTTGACCCTGTGGTCAGGCCGGCCACGTCCTACTCACCTGTCCCTTACACCCAAAAGGGGCAGCTCACCAGTAACGCTGGGTGTCCTGATGAGCTATATCTCCTCTCCCTCAGCAGCCCAGTCCAGATTCCAAAATGATGCCACGCTCATGTGGAACCAGCAGTTGTGCGTCCTGGTGGATTCTGGAGCAGAGAAAAACTTCCTAGACGCCACCCTGGTCGGTCAAGCCCGCATCGCTACTCTGCCTCTCGCCGTCCCTCTCAATACCCACGCTCTGGACGGGAAGCTCATTGCCCGGGTCACTCACACTGCCGAACCACTGCACCTGATCCTGTCGGGCAATCCAGTTCCACATCATAACCTCTCCTCAGTCTCCCATGGTTCTCGCCTCAATCCCCATCTCAATTGGGCCACAAACAAAATCCAAAGCTGGAGTATCATCCATTCCGCCTGTGTATCATCACCTAGCTGAAGTATTCAGTAAATGCCGTGCATTGTCATTGCCTCCCCATAGGCCTTATGATTGCTGCATTGATCTACTTCCAGGGGCTCCACTGCTGTTCAGCCACCTGTTCAACCTGTCTTGACCGGAGAGAACAGCTATGGAGACCTACATCCACGACTCACTCGCAGCAGGTATTATCCGCCCATCATCATCCCCAGTCGGTGCTGGGTTCTTCTTTGTTTCTAAAAAAGAAAAGTCACTACGTCCCTGTATTGATTACCGTGACCTGAACCGTGATCACTGTGAAGAATAAATACCCTTTGCCTTTAATTTGAGCATTTACGAGAAGCCACTGTGTTTTCCAAGCTCGACCTCAGAAATGCCTACCACCTGGTTCGCATCCGGGAGGGAGACGAGTGGAAGACGGCATTCAACACAACTGACATTTTAATATTCTCCCGCAACCTTGAAGAACACACTCGGCATGTACGACAGTTATTGCAATGGCTTCTTGAAAATAAATTATTTGTTAAAGCGGAAAAATGTGATTTTCATGTGACCTGTGTAAGCTTCCTAGGCTTCATCGTGGAGAGTGGGCAGGTGAAGACTGATCCTAAAAAAGTCCAGGCAGTGACAAAATGGCCCCGGCAGACCTCCCTCAAACAGCTGCAGCGATTCTTGGACTTCTATAGGAGATTCATCTGTGATTACAGCCGGGTAGCCGCGCCCCAAACTAAACTCAGCCATTCCATTCTCTTGGACCCCGGATGCTGACGCCGCCTTCACGAATTTCAAGACCCGGTTCACCTCCGCTCCTGTCCTGGTTCACCCTGATCCAGCCCGTCAGTTCATTGTGGAGGTGTCTCAGCGCTCGGGGGAGGACCAGAAACTCCATCTCTGTGCCTTTTTCTCCCGCCGGCTGTCCCCCACCGAGCACAACTACGATGTCGGGAACCATGAGTTACTGGCCGTGAAACTCGCCTTACAAGAGTGGAGACATTGGCTGGTGGGAGCAGAACAACCGTTTATAGTTTGGACCGACCACAAACACCTAGTTTATAGCCAATCTGCTAAATGCCTTAACACTTGTCAGGCTCGTTAGGCACTCTTCTTCAGAAGATTTAACTTCTCTGGTGCCAAAAATCATTCATCCCTCCTCGTCCCCAGCTGGAGCCGGATTTTTCTCTGTGGGCAAGAAGGACAGTTCAGGCCATGGAGAAGTACATCATAGAATCTCTGGTGCCACAAATCATTCATCCCTCCTCGTTCCCAGCTGGAGCCGGATTTTTCTTTGTGGGCAAGAAGGACAGTTCACTGCACCCATGTGTTGACTACCGTGGACTGAATGACATTACTGTCAAGTACCGCTATCTCCTGCCACTGATCTCATCTGCCTTTTCTACCCTGCAAGGCTGCAGTGTGTTTACCAAGCTTGACCTTCGCATTGCCTACCACCTGGTGCGGATCCGAGAGGGGGACGAGTGGAAGGCGGCCTTTAACACCCAGTCCGGACACTATGAGTACCTGGCCATGCCGTTCGGGCTTACTAACGCCCCTGCTGTGTTCCAGGCGATGGTCAACGACGTACTCCGGGACATGATCACCCAGTTTGTTTATGTTTATCTAGATGACATTCTAGTGTTCTCCCGCACTCCCGAAGAACATGTCCATCATGTGCGCCAAGTAATTCAGCGTCTCCTCGAGAATCAGTTATTCCTCAAGGTGGAGAAATATGAATTCAACCTATCATCTGTCCAGTTTCTGGGGATCATCATGGCTAAGGGGAGACTGGAAATGGAGAAGGTGAGAGCAGTCCAGGAATGGCCGGAGCCCAACAATCGCAAGAAACTCCAACACTTCCTTGGGTTCGCAAACTTTTCAGGCATTTCAACCAAAACTATAGCTCTGTGGTGGCTCCCCTTACGGCTCTCACTTCCACTAAAACGCCTTTTAGATGGACCAAGGAGGCGAGCTCAGCCTTCCCTGAAACAATGCGTCTCCACTGCACCTGTCTTATCCCTTCCTGACCCTGGTAAATAGTTTGTGGAAGAGGTGGATGCCTCCAACACTGGCATGGGAGCCATACTGTCTCAATGTGCTGATCATGACAAAATGCACCCCTGCGCCTTCTTCTCCCATTGCCTCTTGGGCGCAGAGAGAAATTACAGTATTGGAGACAGAGAACTATTGGCAGTAAAAATAGCCTTTGAAGAGTGGTAGAACTGGCTGGAGGGGGCATCCATCCCATTTCTTGTTTGGACGGATCACCGCAACTTGGAGTATCTTCATTCCGCCCGAAGACTAAACCCTTGCCAGACCCGTTGGTCACTATTCTTCTCCCGCTTCCAGTTCACATTGTCTTACCGACTGGGATCTAAAAATGTTAAGCCTGACACTCTATCCCGGCTGCACAAAACACCAGAAGAGGGAGGTCCCGAGACAGTGCTTCCACCTGTCTGTGTGGTGGCCGCGGCGAGGCTGGACATAGTTGGAATGGTGGAGGAGGCTCTGCACGATAATCTGGGTCCTAGCGACACCCCTGAGGGCCGTCTGTTTGTTCCAGCGGCGGTTTGCTCCCAAGCCCTCACCTGGGCCCACGTCTCTCGGTTGGCATGCCACCCTGGTGTCGCCCGTACCCTGGCCCTCCTGTCCTGTTGGTTCTGGTGGCCTGAGATGAAAGAAGAGACGGCCGAGTTTGTGGCAGCATGCAATACCTGTGCCCTCACTAAGGCCAACAATTTACGCCCTAGTGGCCTTCTGCAACCCCTGGCCATGCGCCATCGCCCCTGGTCCCATATTGCCATAGACTTTGTCACCGGCCTACCGGTCTCTGAAGGCAACACTGTGGTTCTGACCATTGTCGACCAGTTCTCAAAGGCTGCTCACTTCGTGGGACTACCCAGGCTTCCTGCTGCCAAAGAAACCGCTGAACTCATGGTAAAACACGTCTTCCAGCTCCATGGTCTCCCCTTGGAGGTCGTCTCGAATTGAGGGCCCCAGTTCACAATCAAGTTCAGGCGCTCCTTCTGCGCTCTCATTGGAGCCACCCCGGGTGTCTCCTCCGCGTTCTACCCTGAGACCAACGGGCAAACCTAGAGCCTCAATCAAGAGCTGGGGAAGGGTCTGCGCTGTATCACTGAGAGGGCTCCCACTACTTGGTACAGCAGTCTTCCCTGGATTGAATATGTGTATAACTCCCTCCCTGTGTCCTCCATGGGTATGTCCCCTTTTCACTGTTGCCTGGGGTACCAGCCTCCCCTGTGTTTCATGTGTCCCGTGTTAAACCCGTCTCCTCTCGTTTTAGCGCCTCACGCCTCCCCCCCGTCTCATTGAGGGTGGTCCGGTTTACACCATCCGCCGCCACATTCTCGACCCCTCCCTGATCCAGGAATTCCTGCGCCAGCGTCCAATACAGGATGGTAGGGTGCCAGGTGTCACATCCCGTGCCTCCATGTTTTAGTTTATTCCTGGATTTCTGTTTCTATGTATTTTCAGTATTTGTAGTCCGTTCCACGTTTTCCCTTTTCCCCATTTCGTCTCCACTTCCCGCTCCTGATATGTGTTTCCTCATGTTGTTTTGTCTCACCTGTTCCTCATTGTGTCGTCGTTAATCTGGCATATAAGATCCCCTGTTTCTTTGTTCTGTGCCAGATCGTCTTGTGCCCTGCATTTGTGCTTGTCTCAGTCTTTCCAGCATTTGATTCCTTCCTGCTCCTCGTTCCTGTTTCCAGTCCTGTGTTACCCGTCCAGTTCCTGTTCTCCTGCCTGTTCCTGTCCAGCCCTGCTCCAGTCCTCCTGCCCGCCTGCCCTTCCCCGTCCTAGCCCTGCTCCTGCCCTTCGCCCTCCTGTTCCCCTGCTCTGACGGATTCCCCGGTTCTGACCCCTGCCTGTTCCTGGACTTCGCTTTTGCTCATTCTGCATTGCTCTGTTTTGCTGGACACTGACCTCTGCCTGGAACTGACCATGTATCTGCTCTGTCTTTATTGTTCTGTTTTGCTGGGCATTGACCTTTTTCTGTCGACTATGAATAAAGCCTATTCCCATTACTTTTGGTGTCTGCGAGTGGTTCCGATCAGTTCTCATAACACCTAAGTCTTCAGTAACAAAGTGTATATATATTCATGTGTACATAAGCAACTGCGTATACCAGATGTGACCACATCTGACACACATATGACAGGCTACATGTTATGTATTATACAACATTGGAACCTCCTGGATATAAAGCATTTGGAATGGAGGTTGTTTGAAAGTGAAATGAAAATACATACGTTCTTACATACTGGTAGCCTTATTTGATTAACTTAACTGAATATCAGTTAATTTAATAATGGATAATCAACACCAGTAATCAGGACAGATTTTTTTCTACATTGGCTTTCCAAACAGTGGATCTCCTTGTCAGTGGCCCACACTGTCTTTGATATCTCATGCAAACTTTGAATTTAATTCCATTTGTATTCTCTAGCAATTGTGTTAAAACATACCCCTTTGTCTAATTCCTTAGTATTTCAAGTTTTTTATGAATTTTGAAAATGCTGCTTCAGGTTCTACTGTACATAATGTCACGTACGTGCAGTCAGCAGAAACAAGCCTAAACGAGAGCAATTTGAGTTGCAATATGCTTTGATTTTTCTTTAATCCCATTAAGAAAAGCTTCCACTCACTGATTTATAGTTAAAGGGTAAGTTCGCTATTTTGGACCTTGGACCCTATTTGCGGTCCGTCTTCCATGAACCTGACCCATGAAGTCCATTTTTTCGCTGATCGGTCCAGTATTGAGTTCGGTACACATTTCCTGTAGGCTCTCACTGGGCTACAATGGAAGTGAACGGGGCAAGTAGAAATGTTATGGAAAAACAACGATAAATGTGCTTTTATAGCTCAGTGTGTATTCTTACGGTCTCAGTATGCTCTCCTGTGAAATGTATCGCAAACGCAAACCGAACTTTAAAAAGAAAGTTTCATTTGAAACAGAACTATTTCTCCGACCGCGCTACCTCGCATTGTAAACTTCCGCAGTCTAGCTACGTTGTAGAGAGGCCGCTTGAAAAGCAGTTGATCACAAATCCTGACCTCCCGTTGGAGTTTACTAGCTAGTAGCGTACAGCAGAAATATTTGTAACGCAGTGTTTGTAATCATCATTTTTAATATTTTATCACAGCAATGGTGCGCGAATGTGCAGTCCCCGGTTGTGGGAATAAAATGTCTGGACGCTCAAATACCAGTTTTCACAGGCTCCCGTTCTCTGACCCAGAAAGATTGAGACTTTGGCTGGTTGTCTTACGGATCGACATAAACACTCCAGAATCAACTCCGTTTGGCAGACTCGCGAGTTTGTGGAGCGCATTTCGACGCTACTGATTTCTGTAACCGCAAATCAGAAGCAAAACACTGGTTTCTAAAGAACACAGCTGTTCCTCGTGTCGGACCTGCAGCACTATCAAGCACCGGAGCGGAGGTAAGTTATATTTAGCTATAACGTTACTAACATTTTAATTTTTTTTGAGCGCGTCCTCTGACCCAGCACTCAATACCAACAAACAAAATCCGAGCTTGACATGTTGTTTTCTTGTAACAAAGCTGTCGGAAACGTTCATCAACTATAACTTTTTACAATTCTATAATGTTTTATTTACAAATGCTTGACGCATGGTGTCCTGTCCAAAGTTCTCATCTATCACATATCTGTTGGCAGTCATAGTGTAATGGTAATCAATGGAGATGATCCAGTGTCATCCACGGATACATCCAGGTTTTCAATGGCATTCGGTAGCAACAGATCCCACTCCCTACAACACAAACTTTCCTCCTCTCTGGGCATCTGCTTGCACCTCTTGCAAGAACACCAAAAGTCCCCCGAAATTCTTGGTCTAGCCTCGGCAGCGACTTCGGATAACATTACCTGCGCAACTTCAGCCTCTCTCTCTTCTCTTGCTCTCTTATCATCCATCTCTTGTAGTTCCGTGTCCGTGTATTCTGGCTCAAATCTGTAGCCAGTACCGTCAAATTCGAATTCTTCGTCTTCGTAATCATTATAGTCATCCATCATCCAAGTTTTTTTGTGGAAATTGTAGCCTACGTTGCTGCAGGTAAACAAACGCAAACTGCTCAGCTAGATAGTTTCGTAAACGGCCGGCACACCTTCCCACTCCCCTACCCCCGACACATAGTACTCCGCGGGAGCAGCGAAAACAAGCAACAGAGAAATGCTTACTTCCAAGCCATGCCAAGCACGTAAAAATGTTCGGATTGAGATACATTTCACAGGAGAGCATACTGAGACCGGTAAGAATACACCCTGAGCTTCCCGTCTCATTTACTGTACATGAAAGCACATTTATCGAACATATTCTACTTGCCCCGTTCACTTCCATTGTAGCCCAGTGAGAGCCTACAGGAAATGTGTACCGAACTCAATACTGGACCGATCAGCGAAAAAAATGGACTTCATGGGTCAGGTTCATGGAAGACGGACCGCAAATAGGGTCCAAGGTCCAAAATAGCGAACTTACCCTTTAACATTAAGGCCCAGATTAACTAAGGAAACAGTTGCAGTGCAAAACATTCACAATATTTCAGCTCTGTTGTGGTCACACTAAGTCTAGTAACTACACAATCAAATAAATTAAATGCCCTCACAGTCAAAGAGTATATTTTTGAGTAGGAGATACCCATAAAGAAGGGTCCGAAGCAATATGGTATGCTTACAAGTCCAGATTGCAAGGTGCCAATAAATGGATACAGAGCAACCATAGATACTTAGTGAGGCAACCACAAGAAAAGAAAACTTAAACTTACTGATCAGGAAATAGAGGCAATGGTCATTAAGGTATAATGTCATATTAGAGTATAGGAATACAACACCAATGGAGAGGAGAGAAATTTGATCTGACATCAGAAACAAAATGAGTAATAGATGATGTAAAAAAAAAAAAATATAACACTAAAATATAACACTAAAACATTATGTGGTCTTTTTCAGGTCCTGTGTTCACTAGAACACAGACTTTTTTGGTCATGGGGTTTTACAGCCCCTTTCCCTTTATGGTCGTTCACCGTCGGAGCCGCACGAGGGCACCACTCAGTCGTCTCACCTGTGTCTAGTTACCTGCCAGTTATTTAAGCCTTTCCTACGCTCGGGGCTTCTGTATTGTTTTGCTGACATTCAGAGCCGGTAACGGTATAGGAAGTGTGCTTAAAGGAGACCACTTTGCCCAATCCTTTGTGTTGGGGTAATGTGGAAGTGCTTACAATACATTTAGATTTAGATAGAATATTTCCTTCTCTATCTGCCCTTTCTCTTTCCGCGTTGTGGTTTCATTTTACTTTTCTCGCTGAGACAGTTTTGTCTTCACCGTTTTCGTTGCTACCTCTCTTTTTTCCCTGTTTTCCCTGTTATTGAAAGTGAAAGGTCTTCTTTCTTTTCTTTGCTATATTTTATACTCAAGCCCGAGAGTAATTTTCACCCGTTCATTTGGGTCGCTATTCTTTCTCTTTCGTTTTCATTCGCCTCCTCTTATTTTCTCTCCTTACTGAGAGGCAAATTATTCTCTACCTGTTCTCATGACTACGAGCTTCGCCCGATTTCTGCAGGTTGTTTTAATTTCTCCATTTTTCCCTGTCTCCCTGATATTTTCTCTCCCTCCCTGTTATTTTCTCTCCAGTCCGCCAAACTATATAGAAAACTAGAAACAACAAGCTGTATCTCTCCCGTTCATTCTGTTGAAGCCAGAATTCTCCGCCCACTTTTCCCAAATCCCTGCCCTTTCCGCCGTTCTTTTCCGTATCATGGAGGCCAGTTTGCACCATTTACTAAGGATTGTGGGTAGCCCGTGCAGCCAATCATGGTTGCTTCACTCACGGGGTACGTCGTGGTCCAAAAATCGCAGCGCCCACTGCCAGCAGTATGGAATGTCAACATAGTAGATGCAGATGGATAGATAACCTTTTTTTAGAACCTAGCAAGCTATATTCATAATGTAAGTAAATACATGATTAGCGATTGTTTTGGTTAAATGCCTTTCCATTTTACACTGTAAACAGGCTACCAATGTTGTACTTGTAATCATATTGTCAACTAGCTTAGCCCAAGCTAACAATTAGCAAGCCTGAGCTAATTCTTTGTATTAGCTATAATTACCTTTTGTTACATTGTCTATCTCTGCAGCTATCAAAGACACTGTTCATTAAACAGCTAAAGGCAAATGTGTATGCCTAATAGCATGTCTTGGTGAATAAAAGCAATTGTAATTCCTCATTACAGCAAGATTTTAAACTATAGCCTACTGACAAAAATGTAAAAATTGAACAAGAATATCTTAAAGCCCCACTCAGTAATTTTGGTTGTTACTCAACGAAAATTACATGCATGGCAATTAAGTAGGTTACCTCGGCAGATCATGGTTCTCATATTTATTTATTTACAGTAACCAGTCAAAGTAGGCTACATTACGACAAAGCCATTTCCAAGGTTTATTTGCATGGTTTATTTGGCAAAACTATTTTTCAATTTACTATCTGACGAGTGAGCACGGTGAGCACCGAGTAAAAATGAGTGAATGATACGTATGTCCCCAGCCACGCCATGGTTGGTTCAGCTGGGCAATGCAAATGCAATCAATAAGCAAAATTTTTTTTTGTCCTAACATAAGGAGAAAGACAGCTGAATTTGTGTTTTATACAACAGCTACATACAGCAAACTAGCATGAAAATGACAACTATACCCATATTACTTAGTCACTTAAGTGTACGTGGTAACATTAAATAAAGGCTCTATGCTTCCTCCAGTGCTAGCTAGCCAGAGCTATGACAATATAGTTCAGTGATGACAACCTGCTGGATTATGCAAGAGGCTTTTGTATTAGTGAAAAATTAAGCACCTGAAATCTACTCCCCAAAACTGTAGCTACTATCGGTTTTTCTTCAAATCCATTGATTATACATATAACCTCCTTGGATTATCACATCCCTGACCGACGATCGATTACTTGCAGTTACCTTATGTTAGCTAGCCTATGCTATTGCAACTAGGATCCTCTAGCTAGCTTGTAGCTAATGTTACCCATCTAAACTAATTAAGAACATTAAATACGCTTTCTGCCACAGTTGGACTTAGGTATCTTATTGAATATCAAGTCTGAGTTGTACCATCAAGTCAAGTCTTACCTTCTAAAGCTGCAAATGTTTCTGAAAATAGTTTCTCTCCTCTGGCTGACCGGAGCCAAGACTGTTGTGTTTTCTGTGCTTCCCGGCATCCGTAGGCTTGAGGCACAAACCGGAAATGAATGTGTCAACCCCGGGAATTTAAAAAATAAATTTCCAGAGATCGTGATATAATAAATGGTCCTCATATATCTCAAATGAAATCTACTATTATACTCGAATTTAGGAGAATCTAACATCGTTAAGAAGTACGCAAATTAAGACATGACAGCGCTTCGGATTTTGCTGGCAGTCTATGGGCGTAGACAGGGCGATGCACCATTACACATCGCCCCCTTCAGCTTTTTTGGTGCTACTAAAAATCCTGGCTTCAAGACACGCCCACCTTGTTGTTTCTAGTTTTCTATAGTTCGGTGCTCCAGTCGAGAGTGGGAGCTTATTTTCATTTCATCCGTGTTATCCTCCCCGTTTCACGGAGTCTCTCCATTTTAGCGGTTCCCGTCTTCGGGAGATTCGTTTTCACCGCATCTGGTCCTCCGAACCTTACTACCCGCTCGTTCCCGGGCATTTGTGACTGATACAACATAGCCCCCATATCAATTGGGGAGGGGACAGCCCAGTTATCCTCAAATGGGGTCCCCGCTGTAAGTCCCACTGCCGACTTTCTACCACTCTCCCCTCGGGCGGCTCTGATAGATACTCCACACATAGCTTCTCTATTGACTCAGAGGAGGTGAAATCACTCCCCGATCTGGATAATCTTGATTCCCTACCTGGGAATGGAGGGAGAGTCTAGTCTGGGATTCGTGGGCGGACGGGGATTCTATATGGAACGAGAATTCCTCCAATTTCGATATAAGGTGGGATTCACCTTTTGACCCTCCACCTTACATTACAGGCATTTAGCAGACGCTCTTATGCAGAGCGACTTACACAAGTTAACTTTTTATTTATTTATTTTTTTTAAAACATATTATCCATTTATACAGCTGGATATATACTGAAGCGATTCAGGATAAGTACCTTGCTCAAGGGTACAACGGCAGTGTCCTACCTGGGATTCAAACCTGCAACCTTTCGGTCACAAGGCCAGTTCCTTAACCATTATACCACCCTGCCGCCCACCTGACCATGAGAGCACTCGAGTGGCAGGGTCCCTCGAATTTCAACTGCCAACTAATGTTCCCACCCATTACACCAACTTGGCTGAGGTGTTCAGCAAACAATGAGCCACTACCTTATCTCCCCATAGGCCTTATGATTGCGCTATAGAGCTCTATCCGGGCACCGTTCCCCCTAGGGGGTCTCTTTACTCCCTATCTGCCCCGGAGAGCCCTGCCATGAGGGAGTATATCAAGGAATCTCTGGCTAATGGTTTCATTAGACCCTCCACCTCTCCTGCAGGGGCAGGGTTTTTTTTGTTAATGGGGGCCTTAGATGGGGGCCTTAGACCCTGCATTGACTATCGGGGTCTTAATTAAATTACCATAAAAAACAGATACCTTCTCCCCCTCATGAACTCTGCGTTCGAGCGCCTGCAGGGGGCATCCGTCTTCACTAAACTCGACCTGCGCAATGCATACAATCTGGTGCGCATGCGTGAGGGGGATGAGTGGAAGACGGCTTTTAACACACACAACGGACACTACGAATATCTCGTAATACCGTTCGGCCTCACTAGCGCCCACTCTGTTTTTCAGGCACTAGTGAACGACATCCTTAGAGAATTTTTGGAGCAATTCGTTTTCGTCTATCTTGACGATATTTAAATTTTCTCTCCAGACCTCTCTTCCCACATCGGGCATGTTTGGCAGGTCCTTGAAGCTCTCCTCAAAGCGAGACTGTTCGTTAAGGCCGAGAAATGTGTTTCACACTGAATCCGTCTCATTCCTGGGATTTAATCGTAGCAAGGAGTAAGGTTCAGATGGATCCCGAAAAAGTCTCTGCGGTCAGGAACTGGCCTGTACCGCTATCGGTCAAACAGGTACAGCGCTTTGAGCTTTGCAAATTTTTACCGCCGTTTTATCCGCAACTTCAGCGCAGTAGCCACACCCATTGCAGTCCTTACCAAAAGTTCATCCTCCGCATGTTTCAGTGGACTCCTAAGGCCGAGAAGGCATTTGTGGGTGAAATTTTTCCCTGTCTCCCTGTTATTTTCTCTCCAGTCAAGAGTGGGAGCTTATTTTCATTTCACCCGTGTTATCCTCCCCGTTTCACGGAGTCTCTCTGTTTTAGTGGTTCCTGTCTTCGGGAGCTTATAGATTCCTCCGAACCTTACTTCCCCCTCACACTTTCAGTCAGTGTGCTGGTATATTTTTACATTCACAATATTACCATGTTTATTATGCACCTACAGACATAAATGCAATGACATTACATTCAGCGGGTTGACTGACTGATGATCAGAGCGCTTGTCAAAATCATTTCGATTATGGAAGCCCTGAACAATGTTATGCTCTTCTGATATAGTTAGTGTGTATACATCTGTTTTTACCTTGCTCTTTTCTTCAATCTTTCTCCATCGCTGTTACTCTCTTTCTCTATATTTCTATCTTCTCCATCTTTCTCTCTTCTCTCAGTGGGGGGCAGAGTGGACTTTGAGGACTTTGTGGAGCTGATGGCCCCAAAGCTCTTGGCAGAGACTGCTGGGATGATTGGAATGAAAGAACTGAAAGATGCCTTCAAAGAGGTAAAGGAGAAGAAAAGTTATTAAGACAGCAGCTGTCTCTTATCCAGAATCCCATAGTGAAGAGAGACCAATAAGTCTGGATCTAAGGCTGGCTTTACACGGTGAAACTTTCACGCAACTTTAGTTGCTTGAAACTTAGGTGAAACTAAGTTGCAATTGAGTTGCATGGTGTAAAGCCCTCTGCAACACACTTGAAACTTGTCTGAAACTCAGCCGCAACAGTTGCAAAACTTTCAACTTTGTGAAACTAGTTTCATGCAACAGCCAATTAAAACGCTGACAACGTGTCAGATAATGTCGTCAAACTACCGATTTCACACACCCTTTTATGAATGGTAACCATAGCAACACCAACAGCTGATTAATAAAG
Organism: Synaphobranchus kaupii; assembly: GCA_029718625.1. Classification (NCBI taxonomy): domain Eukaryota; kingdom Metazoa; phylum Chordata; class Actinopteri; order Anguilliformes; family Synaphobranchidae; genus Synaphobranchus; species Synaphobranchus kaupii. Next base: position 50,035,902 of record CM056379.1, on the reverse strand, counting down.
CCGGCACATAACGCTAAATCCACTGATTTAAAAAGTTTGTATTTGTCAAATATCTTAGTTACAACAACTATAATCTAGCAAAGCAGTTTTGTGGTTTGAGGTACAGTATTTATTCAGTTTGTAAATATGAACATAGTAGGGCTTTACCTAATGTAACGTTAATGTTAGCTAACGTGAGCGACGCTGGTTGTGAATGCGAGCAAGTTACTTCACAAAGCACCTTAATCTGTGTATTAAAAAACATTTTATCCAGCAAAATGTCTTAGATATGACAAATGACATCTAACAGTATCAAACTCTGTATCTATAGTAGGCTATTTTTTCAGATGTTTTCCCACTTGATATAATCTAGCAAAGTTGAGACAGAAAAGGAGGGAGAGAAAGGTTGAGAAAATCCAAAGCGGGCTACAGTTCTCAAACACTACAAGGCAGGAGAAAAGAGAGGGTGGACTGTGAAACACACACAAGACACCACTATCATACACCAACTAAGGCAACACTGCAAGAGAGGTGAAACACACTTCAATAAAGCACATAACATACCAACCACCTCACCAGTGCCCACCTTCAGTGCTCCAAGGCTGTAGCCCGCCGTGGTGAAAGAGCTTAGTTGGGTAGCAGCTAAAAGAATAAGAGAATCAAAGAATGTCAGACTATAAAAACAACAATAATAATAATACCCTGGTATTGCGGTTATAGCCTATTTCATGTGATATACGGACACAAATCGAAACCAAACAAAGATACAAACAAAATTCCAAAGTAAACGGTAATTGGCGCTTGATCCTGTGAACAGAAATAACACTATAAGCGCTATATCTTTAAATACAAGAAGTTTATACACCATTTAAAACAAAACCCCTGAATGAATGATTTACCTTTTTAATTCAAATATGCTCCCAATGGGGGCAGCATCAGCACGACAAATTAGTTGGGAACTTCAGTGTGAGACTCATGCATTTGGCTTCCAAATACTTTAAAAAAAAGACAACGGCAACCTAAAAATATAAGAGCAAACATCAAATTCCTCAGAGGTTTACGTTAAATGACACGCGAACAAATCTGGTGGCTAACAAATTTACGAAAACCATTCAAAATACCTTGTTATAGAAATTGCCGTCTGCTCAATGTAGCCACTTAACTAGCTACTCCAAGGCAATGCAATCAACACCATTTGATCTCTATGGATAAAAAACAGCATCTCACTTATCATACATTTACATAAGGGTACTAATACAACAGTAAAATATAAGTTAAATACCTTAAAATCCGTGTTTTTCCCACGAGACTCATTCAATGGCCATGGGCTTTCTAAAAACCCACGTCGACCCTTGACCTCTATTTATAGGAACTAGGATGATGGTAATTGTAGTCCTACTGACGATGCCTTACCTTAAACCCGCTACAGACAGATGAAAATAAATGACCAATCTAGCTAGCTAATTTTAGTGAAATAAACTATTAAATCGTGTTGCATGAGACTGATTATTTTTTTAATTGCTTCGTGTAACTGTCAAGTTGCATGGAAATTATGCAATATAATTATTAAGTTTCATCATGTAAAGCCAGCCTAAGGAACTATCATTCTGCACTTGCAACTATTCTCATTGTAGTAGAATGCCCCACCCCCCTCCAACAAAGTGAGGTATAGGTCACTCTCACTCAGTTTTATTCCATCGAACTTTCAGTTTGACATGGATGGAGATGGGGAGATCACGTCAGAAGAGCTGCGATCTGCCATGACAAAATTGGTGGGCGAGCACACGAATCAAAAAGAGATTGATGCTGTGGTCAGAGAAGCTGATAATAATGGTGACGGGACTGTCGATTTTGAGGGTGAGAACTGAACCGGAGAAAAAAACTAGTGTAAAAAAATAGTAAAAAAATAAAGCAAATTACATAAGGGACCATGATGCTAAATTCATCCAATCACAATGAATATACACTGCCCGGCCAAAAAAAAAGTCATGCATAGTGCCCACTGTACAAGCCTCTGGAGGCAGTGTTATGGTCTGGGGTTGCTTCAGTTGGTCAGGTATAGTTGGCTCAGCAACATTCAGTTGGCTCAGCAACATTATGCAGCAATAAAATGAAGTCAGCGAAGTACCTGAATGTACTGAATGACCAGGTTATCCCATCAATGGGCATATGCCAGGATGACAATGCCAAGATTCATCGGGCTCAAATTGTGAAAGAGTGGTTCAGGGAGCATGAGGAATCATTTTCACACATGAATTAGCCACCAGATTCCTGACCTTATCCCCATTGAAAGTATTTGGGGTGTGCTGGAGAACACTTTACGGAATGGTTCGACTCTCTCGTCGTCAATACAAGATCTCAGCCAAAAACTTATGCTACACTGGATGGAAATAAATGTTGTGACATTGCATAAGGTTGTCGAAACAATGCCACAACAAATGCACGCCGTAATCAAAGCTAAAGGCGGTCCAACGAAATATTAGAGTGTGCGACTTTTTTTTTGGCCGGTCAGTGTATCATGCACCACTGTAGAGGGTCCAATCATTGAGGCCTGTATATGTGATGCCATTACCACAATTATATCTCACATTATCGCATGTGTAATATGCTTTTAATATGTACATTCTCCTGTGATCTCTCCTAAAGAATTTGTAAAGATGATGTCACGCCAGTGAAAGAAGAAATGAGGAAAGCTTATAGAAGAGAAGCACTCTGTTCAAAAAGCTTTCCTGTTCCTATTATTTAAAAAATGCATGCAACCCTTTTAATTTTCTAGTTTATCTCTCTTGTTTGAAATATTTTCTGCCTATTTCTCTATGACCTTTCTATCTGTCAGTGTTGCTTTCTCTTTTCTTAATCTTAGTTTAGCACACAATTATTACTTCACAGATACATATGATGTACAATTCAATTTTAAAAAAAGCTGCTGATACCACATTTTTACAGTATTAATTTGTGTATATACTGCAACTATGATAAATAAAGATTCATGTAAGGTTTTCAATTTTTCAATCAAAGTCTAATCATAGTGAATGTGTATGAAGAGTTTAACTGACACTTTGGGAGTAGGTCAATAAAGTATACATCCAGCGACTGGAGATCAGAAACATCTGGAATGTGGGAATACATTTGGAATATTTGCAGATACTACCATAAGATACCATTTATTTTACATATTACAATATTGAAGTGCTTTACAGCAGATTGGATCAACATTTGACATAAAAGGGGGATACATGCACTGACATAAGAGATTTGTGAATTAAATAAATTGAGCAAATCCCTACTGTGTGTGAACTAATCTTTATTTCCATTGGAAGCAATGCAATCTCCATAATCCTCATAATGGAGTTTTGGATGAACAGATGGTGGGAAAAATTTTATTTTGAGAATATCTCCCATTTTAGGTTTTTTAAGGGGAAGGGGGTAAGAAAACAGAACAAAATTATTCTAATCTGGATTTACAAGGATGCAATCATATTGGGTAATGATACAGAGAGAGAGATAGAGCGAGAGAGAGCCTTTCCATTTTAATTTACTGTTGCCATGCACACAATGGCATGTTTGATATTGCCTCCTAACTAATCTGCAATTATAGCAGGATCCCCAACAAAGTGACTAATTAAAACCAGAAAAAAATGAAGGGCACTGTTCTATGTTCAGTATTGCATACAGCACAAATAATATTAGTTATATTAATAATAATTTTAATACATATATAAATATACTTTTACATTATGTGAAAAATGAAAAATAACTCAGTACAAATGTTTTTCTATCTCTAGTCATATAGATCAACACTCAATTAAGTTTAGTGGGTCATTTAAATGTAGTATTGCAAAAACAGTAATGAACTGGACAACTGAATAAGCATAAATCAGTGGAAAAAATATCCATACATTTACATAATACATTTTTTAAATTTAGCATTACCTTTCAGTCTAAAAATCTACACATTTTTAATTTTGTGGTTTTGCAGAAAATCACAAGGAAGTAGATCATGAACACACTAAACTGGATTTTATTGTTCTTTTACAAGGAAACAGGTGCAGAGGGCTAGAGATTATTCTGTATGTTACTGAATGCCCAAATAAATGAGAGAATCCTCATAATAATCTTGAATAATCCCTACAATCCTGAAATCAGACAAACAGAGGATAAAAGAGTACAGGAACATTAATACACACATTACTGAGTTACTGACATTGCAATGAGAGGGACATTTATAAAAGAAGAAAAACCATGGCATCATCACTAAATTGTTAGAGCATTATTCATACATTTGACAAAGATGATGAAAAAAGGCTGCATAAAAAAAAAAAACACAGCCAATGAGCTGCATTGTATGGTCAGAATATATTCTGTTGCTGTTTATTGGGAGAGATAACATGGCAGTTATATCACAACAAAAAAGGTGGTGTACATTTAACACCCTAGACTGTGGTCTCATATAAACACCCTAGGGTGTTAAATCTACTCCAGTGGTGTGACTTGCCTACAAATGTATTCTGCAAGATGATGACAAGCATAGCTCAAAATCAGCCAAGAAATGGTTAACTGACCACAAAATTATTGATTTGCAATTGCCTTCCTTTATTTCTAGACTTGAACTGATCAAAAAGTTGTGGTTTGAATTGAGGACAGTCCACAAGTACAGACCAAAGGATCTAAAGGATTTTGAATTCTGTTTGGAGGAATTGTCAAAAAAATCCCCGCTAATATAATCACTAATCTCATAAAACACCACAGAAGACCATTCAGTGTTATGCTTGCTACTTTAGAAGATAGTGTAGATATAGGCTACCGCTTCAATTAGATAATACATTATTTCACTGAATATAACTTCAGTCAATTCCATTGTCTTCCTCTGAGGGGGATATGTTCTGAATCTTAGTTTTCCTTAAGTTAAAAAATAACATTTTATTTCACCCTCATTCAAATGGGGGCTACAGAAATATGTCATAGACACCTATAGTATAAATACACTTTAAGACCCAGAACTGTGAATACATTCACATCTTCATAAGCCCCATAGTTGCAATTTCAAATCCCCTGGAAAATTATGTTCCTAGTTTTTCCTAAAGAAATGTGATGAAGGCTTGTGCATTATAGGAGTGTGGAATTAATTTGGGCTGGGAACATCATCAATAATTCATAATTTAACATCAGTAATTCATAATTTATAGGTTCAGGAACCATTCCTGAACGTATAACATGCAATAAGAGTAAGAAAACAAATCAGTGTAGTCACACAAACTCTCTGTGCTGCATCACTACTACAGATGGGCTTCATACACTAGGGCAGCTTGAGCCAAGAGCTTATATCACCAATTAACAAAAGTAGACATCAGCTTAACCCAAGCAATTTACTAAAACATCTGTTGGACCAGTAATCTACTGATAGTTGATTATGTCATTAAAGGGCTGCAAATAATCGCCTCTCTCACCAGACACAGTACCTGGAGTCAAACTAATAGTGTGCATGTTTATCCCTAAGGGCTCTATCTTGAAAATCTTAGCACATGGTTTAAAACACATGGCGCAAGTACATTTAGGGTATCTAACTCCACTTTTGCTAGTTAGAGGGTGCATATTTAGAAAAATAAAATGTAAGGCACAAGGTTCAAATGAGCTGAACTTAGCCTTTTCATTAATTATAGGTGTGTATTGGGCGTAACATGCAATAAATCAATCAGAATGTTTTATTTTGTTCCTCCGACCATTAGGGTCGTCAGCTTGCGAATGACCTTCTTGTAGCCGGATGCATCAAGACTTGATACCAACCATTTGTCATGGACATGACCTCTGTGTGATGATGTAATTCCTCCCTATAAAGGGAGGTGTGTCAATGCGGAAGTCCTCTTCTTCTTCTCGCCGATTCTATAGTGGAGACTTGTTTGCATATTGTGCTATCCCCTGTGCCTTGTGACTATGGTCGGGGCTACGGTTCTTCAGTGATAGCACTCGCATGTGGTAAAACCACTGGCAGCACTGCTACTAAGATACTGGGTATCATATTTCGTTTGTTATTGCTAATGCTAAACTTGGCTAATCATTTTCGTATAGCATATAGTGCGGTTAGGCACTCGGTGCTGCCGCATTTCTTACAGCTATAAGAATATTTTGTCATGGTTTATGACCTTTTTCCCTTGCGGTCGTGTTCCTCGGTCGCCACACGTGGGCGCTGCTTTGTTGGTGGAGTTTTGGCTCCATTCCTTCTTCTCGCGAAGAAGTCTCATCAACGTTGCACAGCTGTACATTGTAAAGGGGTGCGACGTGTGAGGTGGGAGGAGCCAAACGCAGCAAGGGGATTCAATAAGCCCTTAGGCCACTAAGGCGGGATACCCGCAGATAAGGGAGGAGACAAGACAAGGAACAACGAACACACCACAGACGCTACTAACCGGCTAACTGTCAAACGCTAAGTAGAGCGCAAGGACAGGAATCTGAACAGCCAGACATAATACGCGCCCTGTCTCGGCAACGAGACAAATCAGAACGGGCGAGTAGCGTAAAGGCAAACATAAAACAATAAACAAACACCGCAAAATAATACGATGGTAAGAGAGGAGGCGAACAGGAACAGAGATTTAACGTTCCCATGGCGAGATAAATAGGCTCGCAGTCAAATGTATAAAACCAAGAGGGTAAACACCCGATCTCCCAGAAGAGAGAAACATTTTACAGGTGAGCCGACGAAGCACCGTCGTCCCATAACTTTATTATCCACAGACTAACGCAAGCTTAAATTAGAACAACCGCCCTAGCCTCTCGGTAAAGGAATGAATGAAAACGAGGCGAAATGGAACAGAGATTTAATGTTCCATGGCGATATAAAAAGGCTCGCAGTCCAATGCATAAAACCAAGAGGGTAAACACCCGATCTCCCAGGAGAGAGAAACATTTTACAGGTGAGCCGACAGAGCACCGTCGTCCCATAACTTTACTATGCACAGACTAACGCAAGCTAAAATGGAACAACCGCCCTAGCCTCTCAATAAACGAATAAATTAAACGAGGCGAAATGGAACCGAGATTTAACGTTCCATGGCTAGTTTAATAAGTAGCAGTCAAATGCAGAAAGCAAAGCGGTAAACACCCGATCTCCCAGGAAGGAGAAACATTTTACAGGTGAGCCGAACGGAGCACCGTCGTCCCATAACTACTATCCAAAAGACTCACGCAAACTTAGATTGGAACAACCGCCCTAGCCTCAGTAAAAGAATGTAACGAAGCGAAAGAACAGAGAGCTGAAATTACCATGCTACGCGCAGTCACACAAACATGTCCATAACCTAGCCCAAACTCCACACAAGGAGAAAACACACCCGGAAACGAACAGAACAATAGTTCCGAAACAAAATCGTCCCGTAGGTAAAAAGGACGGAGGACAGCTGCAACAAAGACCAACGCAAAATAGCACGACAGCTTCTCAATATAAATAAAAAAAACCCTGAGTCACAACAAAGGGGAACGTAGTCCACGAGAAGGAGACAAAACAGGGAAATAAACATACCAAGCTACTAACTGGCTTACCGTAACCCGGAAATCAGTAGAAGCTAACACGCCAGGTCTCTCCATAAGAAAACCATTAACCAGCGAAAAGGAACAAAGAACAGCTACTCTACACTTCGACAAGCTAAGCAACCCAGCCGAAGCGAAACGCCAGATCTCCTATGAGACGACATGCACCGAGAGGCGAACAGAACACAGTTCCGACCATCGCCCAAATCTCCATACACGGAGGAAAACGCACACAGGCGAACTAAAGCAGAGATTCTACAGTCCCAAGCTTCTACGAGATAATCCACTACAAAGCCAGCAAGAAATAAGCCCTGCCTCACCAAGAGACGTTAAAAATGGGCGAGTAGCCAAAATGGTACGAGCACTCACAGCCAAACAAACACCACAATACAAAACAATAACAATTAAGTAACAATTAATGTCGAAGCCCCGAACGAAGGGAACGGTAGGCTTATATAACTCTCAGGTGACCACGCAACAGGTGTAAAAGCTTAACAAACACTCCCCCAACTCAGCAGGGCGGAGCAAGCATCTACCAACAGGGCAGCGCCCTCGCGTGGCCACCAAGGAAAACGACCGCATGGGACAACAGGGTCCAAAACCATGACATACATGGTTGCCGGTGAGCTATATAAGCCTTCCGTTTCCTTCATTCGGGGCTTCGATATTGATTGTTTGTTGTTTGTGCTGTGGTGTGTTGTATGGCATTATTTGTGCTATTTTGTGTGTGGTTTATTTAGCCCTTTTAAAATTTTAGCCAGTATGTAGATCTAGTGTTTTAAGGAGACCGTTTTGCTCCGTTGTGCTCTGTTGTGCTTTGTTGGAATTTTGCAGGACTTGGCTTTGTGCTTTGAGCTTTCAGGTTAAATTCCTGTTTTGTGAGCTCATTTCAGTCGCCGCATTGTTTGTCGTTTTGCCAAGATCGTTTGCTCTTTGCTGTCTCTTTCTCCTCTCTCTATCTGCTGTCTTCTTTGAAAGCAAGAGGAGTTTGTTTATTGAGAGACAGGGCGTTTTTTCATACTGACTTTAGGGCTCTATTTAGGCTGGCAAGGGCAGTAGGCTCTATTTATTCTTAGAGGCAGGGCTTGTATTTTCTATTGAGCTTGCGCTAGTCAGTTAGCCGATAATTCCGGTGCAGCTGTCCTTTCGTCCCTGTGTGCCTTTTATCCTTATATGGAGTTTGACGATTTTGTTCGGAACTGTAGTTCTGTTTCGTCTGTCGGTGTATGTCTTCCTGTGGGGAAGATTGGGCGATGTTGAGGACATGTTTGCGTGTGACTGCGAGCCTCCATATAAGCCTTGGAACATTTATTATCGGTTCCTTCACCTCGTTACTTTTCCCCTTACTGAGAGGCTAGGGCGTTTATTTTCTATTTAAGCTAGTCATTCTGCTAGTAAAGTTATGGGACTGCGGTGCTCCGTCGGCTCTCCTATAAAATGTTTCTCCCTCCTGGGAGATCGGGAGTTTACCCCTTTATGTTCTGCATGTGACTGCGAGCTTATGAAACTAGCCACGGAACGTTATCTCTGTTCCTTCGCCTTCTCGTTACATTCCTCTTTACCAAGAGGCAGGGCGTTTATTCTCCATACTCGTGTTAGTCAGTTTGCCAATAATTCCGGTGCAGCTGTCCTTTCGTCCCTGTGTGCCTTTTATCCTTATATGGAGTTTGACGATTTTGTTCGGAACTGTAGTTCTGTTTCGTCTGTCGGTGCATGTCTTCCTGTGGGGAAGATTGGGCGATGTTGTGGACATGTTTGCGTTTGACTGCGAGTCTGAGAGTAGCCTTGGAACGTTAGATCTCCGTTCCTTTCGCCTCCTGGCATTCTAATTCGCATTAGTTTTCAGTGTTTGTTTGCTGTGTGTTTTGTTTGTGCCATTGTGCTACTCGTCTGTTCTTATGCGTCTCGTTATCGAGACAGGGCGTTTTATTTCTGGCTCTCTTTAGTCACTTAGCTCTTAGAAGTATGGGAGCCCAGTGCTTTGTGCCATTCGTCTTGTTTGGTTCTCTTATTGAGAGACCTGGCGTTTGTGCTTTTACTCATTGGTGTGTGACAGTGAGCTGGTTAGTAGCTTTGGTATGTTTGGTGTGTGTTATTTGTGCCATTGTGCTGCTCACCTGTTCTTATGTGTCTCGTTACCGAGACAGGGCGTTTGTTATTTCCGGCTCGTTCTCTAGTCACTTAGCTTGTAGAAGTTTGAGAGCCTAGTGCTTTGTTCTATTCGCTTGGCTTGGTTTTCTTAGTGAAAGACCTGGCGTTTGCGCTTCTTCTTATTGGTGTGTGACAGTGAGCCGGTTAGTAGCTTTGGTACGTGTTCCCTGTCTTGTCTCCTCCCTTATCTGCGGGGTTTCCCGCCTTAGTGGCCTTAGGGCTTAAAGAATCCCCTTGCTGCGTTTGGCTCCTCCTACCTCACACGTCACGCCCCATTACATATTTGCATTCCTTATTCTGATTATTTCGTACTTGGGGAAGTAGTTGTTACCCCAGTGCTGATTCCAATCTATCCTGGTGTGATCGCACCCCAGTGAGGCTTTTCCCAAACAGAAAAGTAAAGTGTGTGCGCTACTTTGATTGATTTAAGTGCTGCAGGAAGCGGTTGCTAATTCTGAATATACCCCGGTTGTGGTCATACCCCAGTGAAATTTTTGTCACAACGTTGATTGTGTGTGCTACGTTCATTTTGCTCATTTTGTGTGTGCTACATGAGTGCCTTGTGCATGGAAGATGGGAGAGCCATGCAGATGTGCTGCCTGTGCCTTGGTGTAGGGCACCTGCAGGATGCATTCTCAGACCTTTGCCCATGTTGCGTGGGCATGTCTTTGGAAACTAAGCAGGTCAAATTGGATGTGTTTATGTGTCATATGCCCCCTCTGGCAGAGGCGGTAGGGGTTGCCCCTAAAACGCAAGGGTGTTACCGCCACTGATGGCCCTTCAGGAAAAAAGGGCAAGGCTGGCAAGGGCAGTAGCCTCTCCGCAGAAGTCACGCAGCTGCGCTCTGCAGTTCAGCAGCTGGCTGCTATGCTGGAAACCCGTACTAAAGTAGAGACGGCTCCCCGGCATGGTCCCCCTGAGGGGCATCCGGCGGAGGAGGATCTGAACATGGATCCGAACTTTGAGGGGTTTGATGCACTTTCCACAGCAGCTTCTAACACCCTATTTTCTCAGAGTTGGTCCTGCACATTTGACCAATGGTATGACAGAATGACAGAAGGTTGGAAGGTGGAAGGTTTGGGGTCCACTGGGGATTCAGCGGACTACTCGGCTTCTCTAGAAACGCATGCATGAACTGTGATGTGCTTCAGGCTGGTACAAAGGAGATGTCTAGGTTTCACTGCCATGCTCCCCAGGGGGCACTGTTTGCCATGCCTGGCGTCTACCAATTTTTTGACAAAGTGTTGAGGAATGCCCTGGCTCGCAGCGGGTACCCAAAAATTGTAGGAACGTCCACGTCCATGGAGGACGCTGAGGTCCATAACCTGAACCATATGCCCTCTGCACTTGTGGTATCTCCAGAGGAGGCTGTCCAGGCAGATGCCTGCTACCCTAGACCACAGTGCAGAACAACTGATGATCTGCACTTTGATCAGCGACGCATCTCTCAGGCATTTGCGTTCATGACACGTGAGCTTGGGCGTGTGATGTCCTTGCTCACGATGACTCGGCATCAGGTGTGGTTGGCTCAGTCCCCTCTCCCTGATGCCAAAAAGAGAACTATGCAAGACCTGCCGGTTATCCCCGGCCAGGTCTTTACGGAAGCAGACAAGCAGACGCTTGAGTGCTTTGTGGAGGCATTGAAATACAGGGAGCGGCAGATGCCCCCCCTCAACACTCTTCTGTTCGTTGAACCCAGCCTATGGCTCATGGTCACACACAGCCCTCGTATAAGAAGGGAACCCCTCGTAATCCGGCCGCCTGGGTAGCGGCGTCGGATTCACAACACAACTCCATAGGTCCACCTAGTTTTGCATGAAACGGGCGGCCCTCACAAAAGACCAGTGGATTTTCTCCAAAATTTCAAGGGGTTACCGCCTCCAGTTCAACCGTCGGCCCCCACAATTTTCAGGGTCAGGTATACACCTGGACCCCTGGAGAAGTGCGCCATGTCAGTGGTAAGGCAAGGCAAGGCAAGGCATATTTATTTATATAGCACAATTCAAACCCAGGGGCCATTCAAAGTGCTTCACAGCAAACAAATAGAAACACAAATAAATGAGAGTGCATACAAGGGCATAAAGCAGTGAGATTTAAATGCAGTCAATAGTAGAAGTAGAAACAGATAAAAATTAATACAGATACAAATTTAGCTAAGACAGATAAATGCTAAATTGCTAAGCCAAGATAATAAATAATAGAAACAGAAAAAAGAGAGAGCTAAGAGGATTACGAAAATATAAATGAAATAATGACTAAAAACAGATCAAATTGAAGGTAAAACAAATAAAATAACATAAAATGTAAAATTGCTATGTTAAGATAAACTGCAAAGATAAAACATCAACTTAATCATAGGCACAAGAAAATAAAAATGTTTTTAATCTAGATTTAAAAATGTTAATAGTTGGAGCACTTCTGAGGTTTTCTGGGAGATTGTTCCATTTGTGAGTAGCGTAAAAGCTACATGCCGATTCCCCATGTTTGGTTTGTGGTGTAGGTTTTACTAGTAGCCCTGTACCCATAGACCTAAGTGATCGGCAAGGGTTATATTTTGTAAGCAGCTAAGAGATATACTTAGGGCCTAAGCCATTTAGTGCTTTATATGTGATAAGAAGCACTTTAAAATCAATTCTGTATTTGACGGGAAGCCAGTGTAGAGATTTCAGAGCAGGGGTTATGTGTTGTGTTTTCCTAGTTCTGGTTAAAACTCTTGCAGCCGCATTTTGAACGAGTTGTAACTGTTTAGTTGTCTTTTTAGGAAGTCCGGTTAGGAGACCATTGCAGTAATCTAGCCGACTGGAGATAAAAGCATGAACTAGTTTTTCCAGATCTTGCTGGAATAGTAAGCCTTTGATTCTGGCTATATTCTCGAGGTGGTAAAAAGCTGCTTTACTGATTGATCTAATATGGCTTGTAAACATAAGATCTGAATCTATTAATACACCTAGGTTTCTTGCTAAGTGTTTAAGGCCCTAGCTTCAAGATAAGTAGCTATTTCCAAGCGTTTCTCTTTGCTGTCAAATAAAATTACTTCTGTTTTTTCTTTATTTAATTGAAGAAAGTTCTGACTCATCCAGTTGTTTATTTGTTCCAGGCATTTACAGAGAGTGTCAATTGGTCTATAGTAATCAGGTGAAAGAGCTAGGTAAATTTGCGTATCATCTGCATGGTAGTGATATTTAATGCTGTAGCTTCGTAAAATTTTTCAGAGTGGGAGCATATACAAATTAAATAGAAGTGGACCCAGTATTGATTCTTGGGGAATTCCACAAGTCAGAGACACCTGGTTGGACTGAGTGCTAGTATTCTCAGTGATGTATCTTTTGTTTATTAAAACTGATCTAGATTGAATATCTGGAGCGATCAGGATCTCAAAAGAAATACAGTAAATCGGCATTCATTCTCATCCCCCTGCCTCATTTTTTGTATCGAACTGTCAATTATGCCAAAATGCAAACTAAAGGTGACGCTATTGGATTATAGGCTATTTTACTGTCTGTAAGTATTGTTACAATTTATAATTTCTGACCTTAATCCAATGTTACAATATCACATTAAAACTATGTTCATGGCCAAAGCACAATTCACATTTGCCCTTCAGGAATTCTTTTTACTTGATAGCCTAATTAGGCTGTCAATAAACGGCATCATCATTAAGGCTACATAGCAAGATTGTATCGCTCTTCCATCCTGCTTGGGCTGGCCACGGGTGTAGCCAAGGTTGCAAGTGGAAAAGGGGGGCGGGGTGCATTGAAAAATTCACCTTGCGGTCAGATTAAATTGGAATTACGCGTTGTAATAGGCTACAAAAGTATAATCAGGGCTGGAAATTAAACTCGCCTGCTCGCTTGCCTCAGGCGAGTCGTTTACATTTCGGGCAAGTCCAATTTCAGGACCACTAGTCCGTCAGGCGAGTGAAACTTCTTGGGCCACAATTTAAGGGAGTCTATTGTGTAAAATGCAACATAACTGCAGGTGATCATCAGCACTGATAATCAGTCCACCTTAAAAAGAGGCGGGTTCAATTACGCTAGTTGAATGACAGCTGCCTAGTCCAATCTCTAGCCACAAAACACATTTCCAAGGCAATCCTGTCAGTGTAGCCCCAGAGCCGTAGCCCCATATTTGCCAACTTGGCTACTTTGTCGCTAGATTTACCGGCTTTTTAGACCTCCTTAGCAACTGTATTTCAAAAAAGAGCCTAGCGACAAATCTAGCGGCTTTTTGAGCAGACGTCTGTTTGACAGACACTACTTAGTTGGGCTGTAATCTTTCCTGTGCTCGTTATCGCTCTACAGTGCAGGTGGCGGTAAGTGCAGAGAGAAGCTGCAGTGGACTGCCCACCAGTGAGACAAAGTAGGCTATTCGACCAGCGTTACCTATTTCCATTCAATACAAAGAATGCAAAAAGAGGAACTGCTCAAGGAACGACACGATGCCAGACCTGCCAGGTTTGTTTGATAGGCATGTCTGGCCCATGTATGTGAAACAATAAATCATATATGGCAGCCTGTGTGCACTGATCTGAATGGACCTCGCTAGCTTTATAGCTTCCTATATAGGATAGACCTACAGCTGGGTAGCTGGCTAATACAGTGTTAGTGTAAGACAATTGTGGCATGGGATATAGATAGCCACCCACACAGATAAAGGAGAGATGAAAAAGCTAGAGAATAGGCTACATCATATTGCATAAAACTGCAATTACGTAATAAGAAAGGTTTTCTGTAAATGTGTTGGTAACAGAGTTGCCAACTTTGGTGAGCTGACTGGATGTGTAAATAGTGTGATACTATCCTGTAGCCTATGTAGCCTACTACTGTATCTTTTGGGTCATATAACACTGTCTCATATAACAAGACAATATAGCCTGTAAATACGCTGATACAATGCACTGCACTGATAAAAGACTTAATATATAAAATAAAATACACCCTGTAATATATAGCTTAAAATAAATTAATACACCCAGCAATATGTGAAATAAAATATTCCATTCTGTTCTATGAATCCTTTCAAAGAATTTCCGTCCTTCACATAATATACGTTTTCGTATGCAAATGAGTATGTGATGACATCATAAACACGTATGACGTCAACTAAGAACTTCTAGCGACTTTTGGAGCATGCGCTAGCTACTTTCCCTGGGAAAAAGTTGGCAACTATGCGTAGCCCTAAAGACATTAACGTTACGCCGTCTTCACAACTCAACGCCTCATCCGAATCAGAGCCCTATCTACTGCACCCTGTCTCCTGCGGACAGTGCACTGGCATTTTTGCTGTTTAATGTGCACTGTGATGATGATTAGGTGTTGGACCCAAAAGCAGAGATGGAGACACGAAACTGAGATGATTGAAAGAAGAAAACTGTATTGCTGACAAACACTGATAACAAAAGAAACAAACAGGGAAACACTAGACTAAATAGCACGTAATAGAGGCGTAAACCAGGAACAAAGGCACGCAAGCGAGTGAAAACAAACACTAAAACCAAGCGATGAAACATGGGAACTGAGGGTTTAAATATACAATGACACAGGTGAGTGCAATGATCTAATGAGACAAGTGCAACAAACAATAATGAAACTAATAATCCAATAATGATACAAACAGGTGAAAGAGGGACTAAACGAGAACTGCCTGCAACTAATCAATTAACCAATAATCCAAAAATGTCAGGAACTGACCTAACAGGCAACAATAAAAAGACTCTACAGGTGAAAAAACAGGCAGAACTAGTGTTGAACAACAGTGGCTGTAACAGAACCGTCCCCCCGATGAACGGATCTTGACGTTCCCCCAGGTTGGCCAGCATGACGACAGTGAAAGTCTCTGATTAACTCAGGGTCCAGAATGTCCTTAGCCGGAACCCAGGATCGCTCCTCCAGCCCGTAGCCCTCCCAGTCCACCAGGTACTGTGTGGAACGCCTCACCCGGCGGCTGGACAGGATGAGGCGGACGGTATAGGCAGGAACACCATCAATGAGTTAAGGTGGTGGCGATGGACGGGTGGGGGGAACCAATGGGCTGGTGAACACTGGTCTCAGCTTGGACACGTGGAAGGAGGAGTGAACTTTCATGGAGCGTGGCAGCCGCAGATGGTAAGTCATCAGGTTGATCCTTCGGATGACTTGAAATGGGCTAACGAATCGCGGCGCCAGTTTTCTGGACTCGACCTTTAGAGGGAGATCTTGAGTGGAGAGCCATACGTTCTGCCCGGGTGATGGCGGTTAGCCTGCTGTTGATGTCTGGACCTGGCTTGCAACAGTGCAGCTCGAACCCTCTTCCAAGTCCTTCGGCAATGATTGACAAATGCCCGGGCCGATGAGACGATCACCTCACTCTCCAACTCAGGGAACAATCTTACTAGCCTAAATAACAGCTTTGATAGCCTAAGTAGGCAACGTTAGCATTAATGTAGCCTACATATGGTTATAAAATTAGCTCTCATCTTACTTTGAATAATTGTCTAGTAACAGTTAAGATTAAGTTAGACGGGTTACTTTACAATGAAACTTGTAGTAGCTTTGTTAAATTGAGTCATCCACCACATTAATACGTCATGGAACATTATCTAATTATCAAAATTGCATAAACATTATAATTGTTTGCGAGGTTAATTAACGTTAGATAGTTGATGGGTATCTTGTGGGCTACTGCGTTTTCGTAGTTGTCATAAAGTAGGCTACATTACAGTCCTGATGCCGCTAGGCTAGGTACTTGCTTTCCCCGCAGCCTCAGAAATCGAGAGTAGTAGCAGAGAGAGAGAGAAATAAAATATGATTGCTGCGTTTGAATGAATTATGTTGGAAAACGTTTGAAAACAAAAAACCTATATAATCTAGAATTCCGGTATCATAACATTATATGTCCGCATACCTTCGAAAAGGTGGAAACCCATATTTTATACGGGCAAACCGTAGATGGGTTGACAGTGAGTAGTCTACCCATTTCAGACTTGGACAACACAGGCTAGAGAACACAATAGCAACGTGGAAGCTAGAAAAATATATATGAAAGAACAGGGATTATTCTTTTAAATAAATTGCATATTTAGCCTGTTGTTTAATTTTTGCTGTTGTATTCCAACTAAAATATATTCCAAATTTGTTTTAAAAATACCATAAAACGGCGCTTTGAACTAACTAGGCCTATTTCATTTTATGAATGTTATTAATTACACACTTATTTTATTTAAAACAATAGTGTTTGCTCCTTCATGTCTGCATTCAGACCAGTCTCTGCTCATGTTCAATGACTGTTTCCCATATTCCTAAACTAAAAATGGGTTAAGTTCTTCCAAATACCGTTCTATGTCTTTGGAATTACAGTGTGAAAATTAAAATGGCAAATAACGAAAAACTTTGATTATCATTATGATTCAAATGACCCTACAAACATTGGTTTTATGTACATTCATTACATGTGAGAGATTAGTGAATTCCTGTCCAATCAGCGACATCAAATTGGGTATCCGCGAGCTGTCCAACTGGGTGGCGCGGGGTGTCCAACTTTTATTGTAAAACTTAAAAAAATAAATCATATTGAGACTTTTCTGGAACCTTGCCATTTTGCACAATTTTGGCACAACTTTGGTAACCAAAATGGTTCACCTGAAAAAAAGCTCTAGAATTTGAATGGTTTGAGATATTGATACCATATTTTTAGCAGTGATAGGCAGCATATAGAGGAATCACAAAGATGAGTTATTTCCTCCATAGCTCTTGTAGCTCATCAGGTAAAAAATCAGATATTTGAATGTAGGTACCCATTTTTTAGTTTTTTTCACAATTTCTGTACATAAATTGTTGTAATTAAGTAGCAAAAAGTGTATGCATATGTATTATGACTGCTTAGTCATAATAGTGCAGTTCTCTGTTTTAATAAAAGCTATGAAACATATTTGTAGCCTAACAGTTTTTGAGATAAACATATGGGTTACGGATGTAACCCTGGTTCTATGAATACGGTCAACACGCCACGGTAGGGGTCATCCTCGTTGAGAGGAGGAGCTGTTAGGAGACTGAATAGCAAATTAACCACCACTACCTCTTTTGCCGACTTGAGGGCACTTGCCGTCCTGAGGGCGCAAGGTTCCCCGCCTGACCACGCAGCGTGGCGTGTTGACCGTATTCATAGAACCAGGGTTACATCCCTAACCCGTATGTTCTATTTCATAACGGTCAACACGCCACGGTATGGGTCACAGAGTACCAAATAAAGTCAGGCGGGGGATGTAGTGGGGTACCAGGAACGCAGGTCATAGCATGAGTGCAAATCCTGTAAAAAATGCACTATTGGCTGCTGTTCTACCAGAAGAGCAATTCAATTCAATTCAATTTTATTTATATAGCGCTTTTCACAGATGACTGTCACAAAGACGCTTTACAGAACAGAAAGGGGAGGAAAGGGGAAATGGGAAATGCCAGCTCTAAGCCAGCTCTAAGCCCCCAGATAGCAGAGGTAAAAACTCTAGTAGGAGAGAAAAACCCTCATACTGTGGCGAGAAAAAACTCCCCGATGGGAAGAAATCTCGAGAGGAACCCGGCTATTGGGGGGATGCCCATCCTCCACTGGCCTATGGGTTGATTATGTCATAGGGAGGTATTCGATTCAGATGACTCCATCATGCAGAGATCAGCAGTGGCAGGTGGGGGGCGCCTAGCTGGTCTTGGGCTGGAGCTCCGGGCCAGGAGGGGGGGCGGGGGAAAGACGCGGGAAACTCTGGAAACTTGGGCTAGAGCTCTGGGCAGGTGCCCAGAGCAGGGAAGAGGAAAAAAAAGAAAAAAAACATTGTTAGGGGGTTCATATGGTAGCAGAACAAGCGCAGCAGGAGAGACAGAGGTGTCTGCTGCGATAAGGAAACCCCGGCAGAATAAGGCTATGGCAGCATAGCTAAGGGCTAAACAGAGGCAGGGGCCAATACAGCCATGAGGGCAGGCTTGAGACAGTCACCACTAGACCATGACCGGTCGAGCTTAACACAACACTACCAATAATGATCCAGTGACAGCACAGACCGCTCAGTCCACCAGCGACTCTATAGCTAATGCCAGCCACCCACTCCTGCCCCTCAACTATAGGACAGACTAAAAAGATGAGTTTTAAGCCTAGCTTTAAATAGACTGACAGTGTCTGCACCCCGAACATGAGCAGGCAATTTGTTCCATAGGAGAGGAGCACGATAGGAAAAGGCTCTACCACCTATTGTACTTTTAGCTATTTTAGGAATAACAAGGAGGCCTGCGCCCTGCGAACGGAGCGTTCGTGAGGGATTATAAGGGAAAAGTAAATCCCTTAAATATAAGGGGGCAAGCCCATGTAAGGCTTTAAAGGTAAGTAATAGAATCTTATAGTCTATTCGAAATTTGATTGGCAACCAGTGAAGTGAAGCTAACACTGGGCTGATGTGTTCAAATCTTCTAGTTCTCGTGAGAATACGAGCAGCTGTATTTTGAATTAGTTGAAGCCCTTTCAGAGAGGACTGTGTACATCCAGACAAAAGAGCATTACAATAATCTAATCTAGAAGTAACAAAAGCATGGACTAGCTTTTCAGCATCATGTAGGGACTTTTCCAAGTGAGAAACGTGGAAAATAACCACAGGGTGATAGAACCCTAATCATATTCACGGCTTTGCCGCTGACCCAAGGACAGAAGAGGCAACCAATGTGAATGACACTATGCCCAGGTGATAAACCTGGCGAATGTGGGGGGATGAGGCCCAGGCCACCGGCGGGCGCCAAGTAGTAAAGTTCAGGAGGTAGCTATGCCCGAGTGGGGTGAGCTACCACGCCTGTGGGAGGGGATGCGTCAGAGCTGCTGTAAGCCGTGGAATCGTCTCTACGATCCAGAGGGCTAAGCGCTGTACAATAGGGTGAAGCCCCGTATAGCCCCTCCACAACAATAAAAGGATTTTTCGTTTTCCTCACTGCACTTGTGTGGGAGGTATAAGACCGTAGAGCCCAGGCGGGGCACAGTGAGTGCAGCCTGGCTTCTTCAGGGGTCTCGTGGGGAGGAGGGTGAAACGCCTCCAACACCATAGCCAGAAATGTACGACCGCGAGAGGACCTTAGGCCAAAACACGGGGTTAAGAAGCAGAGAGACCGATGAGCTACTGTCACCCAACCGCATACAGAAGGGGTGTACTGACAGTGCGTGCAGCTCGCTCACACTCCTCGCGGAGGTAATAGCAAGCAGGAAGGCAGTCTTCAAGGTTAGACTGAGTCTAGCCCGCTCGAAGGGCGGCTCAGTGAGGGGATTCAAAGCCAGTTGTAAGCCCCACAAAGGGACTGAGTTCGACCTAGGTGGGCAAAGCCGCCAGACTCCTCAGCGAAACTGGCTGGCGAGGGGGTGCGACCCCACCGTCAGGCCCTCAGTACACTCATGGCAGTCTGATATGGCTGCCAGATAACCCTTTAGTGTGGACTCCACTAGCCCCTCTACAAAGAGGGACTGGAGGAACACCAAAACAACTGAACTGTGGAACAAAACTGGGTAAACCCATTATTGTGGCACCAGCGGCTGACCTCTGCCCACTTCCCGGCGTAGAGTGCCCTCGTGGAGGAGGCTTCAATGCCTGAAGTGTTACCAGTACTAGGCCCTAGGCCCTGCAGCCAGTCCCATCTAGGGGCCAAGCAGGTCATAAAGCTGCAGATTTTGTTGACATAGCAGGCCCTGGCCTGTGGCAGCATATCCGCTCGGGTCGGGAGGCATGACAGGGTGCCCACTAGCAACTCCCTAAGTTCGCCATCCATGTCTGCTGGGGCCAATTAGAGGCACCCGGCAGAACTCGAACCTTTAGTCCCTGATCCTCGCCAGAACCATGGAGCACCAAGGCGTCCACGCCCCCTCTGGAGCGTGGCCTCCCTGCACTTCATAAAAAGTATGTGGGGCCAGGGCTAGGCCAAAGGGGAGGACCGAGTGATCGTACCCTTTGCCTTGGAAGGGAAAGTGGAGGTACTTCCGGTTATCCCGGTGTATAGGGATTTGGAAGTATACGTATAGTATATAAAGGCGGAGCATGTGGAAGGGCAAGTGCTTTAGGAAGCGGTAGAGACCTCTCCGGCCTAGGATGGGACGGAAGCCTCCATCCATCTCAGGTGCTGGGAAATACGTTAAATAAAACCCATTGCCACCCAGGGCAGGGGTGTTATTGCTCCCTTTTCAGAAACACCAGAATCTCATCTGGGAGAGTTCGCGCAGTAGCCCCGTTTCTCCTGAGTTGGGATAACTCAGAGAAAGCTGGGGGGGAAGGGGCTCGGTGTTGAACTGGAGCTTGTACCCCGATTCCAAGGTGCTGAGCACTGAAGGACATCGGGTACGTAGGCGTCATAGCAAGGTCACTGGGGGTAGCGGAGGACGTATCCTGTGGCAATCCCTTCAACACACCAATGGCTGCGCGTTAGTGTCGGCTAGCTAAGCCAACAAGGCAGAGGTCTAGTAGGCCGGCGCAGGTGGCTAGCAGTAGGCCGCGGTATCAAAAGCCGGGAATCCCATTGGCAACCTATCGGGGTGACATCGGGGTGTCTAGCCACAGGCTCCCATGAGTTATGGGGCCTACGTGGCTACCGCTGAAGTGTGCACAGCACCGAGTCAAGGGCCCGAATCAGTACAACTGAGGGGCCACAAGGGGGTGAAGAGCCTCAGGTAGCATATGCTTTCACAGACAGAGGCTGCCTGCCGCATCGTCTGAAGTGCTACGGTATCGCTGATATGCGTAGTAGCTTTGACACAATGAGCGCTGAAATATACATACCCTTATACCACGGACCCGAAGAGCACCACTACAGGGTGGCTAGGGGCCTGGATTCTGCACACCTTCTGACATCTTAGATGTTGAAGTGCGCCCAAACACCAGCCGAGGGCCCAATCAGTACTACTGAAGGGCAACAGGGGAGTGAAGAGCCTCAGGAAGTGTATGTCCTCTCGGACCCAGAGGCGAGGGGCATGCGGTTCCTCATCACGTTCCCAGATTCTGCACAACTTCAGACATCCCTGATGTTGAAGTGTGCCCGACACCAAGCCAAGGGCCTGAATCAGTACCACTGAAGGGCCACAATGAGGGAGCAGGAGCCCAAGGGGGGAAAGAGCGCATGTTTAGCCCCCCTGAGAATCATCGCCCCGTCGGAGAGATCCAGGGGTGGGGGGCTCAGATGAACAGTATTCCTGGTCAGCTAATGACCCCCCTCTCAGTCCCTGACTGCTGGGGGTCAGGCCAACGGAACAGGCTGTCTGCGATATGCTTGGCCTGGAAGTGTGTCCATCACCAAGCCAAGGGCCCGAATCAGTGGTACTGAAGGGCCGCGAGGGGGTGTGGAAGCCTCAGGCAGCATCTGCTCTCACGAGCAGAGAGGCCCCTTTCGGCTGTTTTTTAAAAATATGTATTTATTTTTCTGCTGGAGCGGCAGCGTGCTGCCCATCACCAACAGGAATAGAGTATGTCCGACACCAAGCTAAGGGCCCGAATCAGTGGTACTGAAGGGCCGTGAGGGGGTGTGGAAGCCTCAGTAGCATCTGCCCTCACGGGCAGAGAGGCCCCTTCAGCTTTTTTTTTTCTTTTTGCTGTTATTCTAGTTGTTGCTGTGCAACTAACAGGAGAAACAACCCAAGCCTAGCGCGGCTAGTATAAAACAGAAGGGTATCAGTTTAAATGAGTATAACTTCTGTAAGGCACGGCAGCAACGTACATCGATTATAAGGTGTGCCTAACACCAAGCCAAGGGCCGAAATCAGTGGCACTGAAGGGCACAAGGCGGCCATAAGGTAGCGTGTGTCCACGGCACAGAGGCTCCTTCCGGTTCTACACTTTAACGTTGCTGTTGCTCCTGTAGTTGTTGTTGCTGTGCAACCAACAAGGGAACAACCCAGTGCCTACGCGGTTAGTATGAACAGAAAGGTATCAGTTACAACTAACATAACTTCTGTATAAAAATGACCTGCCTACAACCACATTAACAAATGTGTCCAACACTAACCCAAGGGCCTGAATCAGTGGTACTGAAGCCCCGCGAGGAGTGTGGGGACCAACACCATGCCTAATACGGCTAGTATAAACAGAAAGGTATTAGTACAAACTAATCTGATTTCTGTATAAAAACGGCAGCAATCTGCCTATAACAATAATACAAGTGTGTCCAGCGCCAAGTCAAGAGCCCGAAACAGTGTTACTGAAGGGCCGCGGAAGCTTTAGGTAGCGTGTGTGTACTGACACGGAGGCTACTTCCGGCTTAATTATTTATTTATTCTTACTCATTTCATTTGTTGTTGTTACTGTTAGTTATTGTTGCTGTGCAACTAACAAGGAAACCAATGCACTGCCTAATATGGCTAGTATGAACAGAAAGGTATTAGTATTTAACTAATATAACTTCTGTATAAAAACGGCAGTCATCTGCCTACTACACAATACAAGCGTATTCAAGCCAAGAGCCCGAATCAGTAGCACTGAAGGGCCGCCAGAGGGCGCTGAAACCTCAGGTAGCGTGTGTCTACTGACACAGAGGCTACCTCCGGCTTCCCTTTCTTTCTCTTAGTAACAACGAGTAGAAAGACAATTCAATGCCTCAACATGGCTAAATACAATCAGAATATATCGGCATAACCCGATCTAGTTCTGCAAGGAAAACCGGCAGTGAACTCCCTAATACAAGGTAACAACTTTACCTTGAAACGTTTAGTGAAACAAACAGCAACAAACCGCAATTCCGCGTTGCTGGGGAGGGAAAGCCCAGGAAAGCATACTCCGTTAGGACGTAGCTCTGGGCAATCGGGAGAGGCAAGAAAAGTCGCGATTCCGCGGATTCCAAAGGGAACCATAAAAAAAACAGTCTCAGCTCAACTCTCGAGGAGGCAAAAAGAGGTCGGGCGGGGTACAAGCGCCATATTTATGGCGTGACGTGGGTCCGCCCGTAGTGGTGGTTAATTTGCTATTCAGTCTCCTAACAGCTCTCTCGACGAGGATGACCCATACCGTGGCGTGTTGACCGCTTTGTTAGTCACTAGTGAAAACCGGTGAGAATTGATATATTTTGCCCTTGGTAGGAGGAGGTTAATGATGTGCACTCACACATTGATCCAGGGATAGGCAGGTCACTCCTTTGCGGACAATGGGGCCCTGTGGAAGAAAGAGAGAGAAACATCCAGCAGACAGCTATAGATAAGGTGGAAAAGTGGTCCTTCAAATGGGGTTTTCAGTAGCGAAAACCCAACCTCTCTTCTTTTCCCGGAAGAAAAGAGGGGAGGAGATTGGACTTAGGCTGTATGGAAGGCGGGTTGACTCATTTAGATTTCTGTGGGTTTGGTTTGATGCCCGACTCATGTAACGAGTATACAAAGGGAGAAGCTTACTCAGAAGTCCAAGGTTAGATTTGAACCCCGCTCCTCTCACTCGTCCAAATATTGTAAAGCGAACGAGTTACCAATCAGCTAAAGGCGAAATTGCCGATAGCTAAGGGCAACGCCGTTATTTTGAACCTGAGGGTTGTCATGGTAACCTGCTACACCCGGCGCATGGTTCATAATAACGCCTTGCGTTCACGTCGTTTAACTACCATGTATTCTTGCGCCCATTACAAGTGAACTGGGCGTGTTGGTCTTAAGATGAGGAGTGGCCAGGATTCTTTCTGGCGTATTGCTATCTTGAGCCAGCAGAAAGCGCTTGCGCTAGAACCACCACAAACCTGGTCTAAAGTCATGTCGCAGTTGTTTACATGTTATTTTAACGGCGCATATAAGTGCATCTACATAGGCATGTGCACAACGCGCGTACCCTCGGAGATACAGTTGCAAGAAAAAGTATGTGAACCCTTTAGAATTTTCTGTATATCTGCATAAATTTGATCTAAAATGCGATCACATCTTCATCTAAGTCCTAAAACTTGATAAAGTGAACCCAACTCAACAAAAAACACAAAAAACATTATTCTTTTATAATTTATTTATTGAGCAAAATTATCCAACATTAAATGCTTTGTTGGAAAAAGTATGTGAACCCTTGGATCATACGTATTTCTAAAGTAACATATTTAATATTTGGTCGCATATCCTTTGCATGCTGTTACTTCCTGAAGTCTGCGACCCATCAATATCAAAAGGCTCTCAATATCTTATTTTCAGGTACTGTTACAAGCGATACTATAACCACTCTGCATTTGAATGGATCTTTATGGGAATTGGGGGGTGAGACTAGATTCAGCTGTAAATTACACTCGTACATTATGGAACACATGACTGGCTAAAT
This sequence comes from Synaphobranchus kaupii, assembly GCA_029718625.1. NCBI lineage: Eukaryota > Metazoa > Chordata > Actinopteri > Anguilliformes > Synaphobranchidae > Synaphobranchus > Synaphobranchus kaupii. The sequence continues at coordinate 50,011,004 of CM056379.1, read as the reverse complement.
GGCTGTAAGTCATCCAGGGTCTGAGGTATCAAACAAGCCCCAAACCATCACTCTGTGGCCAGATATGGAGTAGATGTAGATGGATCACTGCAAGGGTTATTTCTCCTGACTCACTTTCCTATAGAACTCTATGGGGAAAAATGTCAGGAGAAGAAACCCTTAAAGTGATCCATCCACATCTACTCCATATCTGGCCACATAGTGATGGTTTGGGGCTCGTTTGATACCTCAGACCCTGGATGACTTACAGCCATTTAACCAGTCATGTGTTCCATAATGTACGAGTGTAATTTACAGCTGAATCTAGTCTCACCCCCCAATTCCCATAAAGATCCATTCAAATGCAGAGTGGTTATAGTATCGCTTGTAACAGTACCTGAAAATAAGATATTGAGAGCCTTTTGATATTGATGGGTCGCAGACTTCAGGAAGTAACAGCATGCAAAGGATATGCGACCAAATATTAAATATGATACTTTAAAAATACGTATGATCCAAGGGTTCACATACTTTTCCCAACAAAGCATTTAATGTTGGATAATTTTGCTCAATAAATAAATTATAAAAGAATAATGTTTTTTGTGTTTTTTGTTGAGTTGGGTTCACTTTATCAAGTTTTAGGACTTAGATGAAGATGTGATCGCATTTTAGATCGAATTTATGCAGATATACAGAAAATCGTAAAGGGTTCACATACTTTTTCTTGCAACTGTAAATGTCACCATATTAACTGAATTGTAACCTTAGCTATTCTTCGTCCTTCATATTTTTTTAATTACAGTGACAAGGTTTCCATACCCTCAGCTTATTAAAACCCAGCTGATTTCACCTGTTATTCCATAACTGAACAAAAGATTTTAAAGAGAACTAAGCGTCTAATTAGAAATGAAAACAAATTTGCAGCACGTTACAATTAATTCACAATTAATTTTAATACCATTATCTACATGTGCGCTTTACCTGAGCAGGTCTGTTTCCCCTGCTGTAAATCACACTTTTAACGGTCTTCCTGGGAAAGTGGATTGTTTTTTAAAGCATTACGCTACCAGTAAAACAGGTTGGTCACATTTCCATAAGCAGGACATTATAAAACAAGTGAAAATATGCGTGAACCTATGGGTTGCCAACCTGACAGCTTTATTGTATTTGTTGTCATCATTAAGGCAAAATAACGTTATTTATTTTATTAATCAAAATTGAATGCAGGAACTTCGGATGAAGCTTGAACACGAGTTCATTGCTTCATTGCATAATCAAACAAAATTTGTTAAACAAGCAGGCTAATTTGGCGTTTTCTAAGGTGAGACGGAAGCCATTGGTAGCTTATTCTCAGCTGTTGCAGGTGCCTTTAACTAAATTTAACCGCATATATTTTGTAAAATAACAGCACTGTCGGGAATTACCGGGAACTCATAATGGTTTGTCCGAATAATATTTATCATAGGCTACTATTGATCCATATAGCCTATTCCTTGATCGCACTAAACACGCACAAGCATGTCTGTTGTTTCGCCATCATATAAGCAATCTGCCAAGGTGGAAAAGCAGGCTTTTAAAGGGAATGGGATATGACATTTTGATTGGTTTATTGCATGTCACGCCCAAGACACACCTATAATTAATGAAGAGACTAGGTTCAGCCCACTTGCACGCTGCGCCGTGCTTAGCGTCCAAAAAACACGCCGTTAAAATAGCAAAAGTGGACTTGGACACGCCCTAAATGGACTTTACGCCATGCCCTTAGACCAAGCGCCAAGATCGCCAAGATAGAGCCCCAGGTGTGAGCATCAAATAAACTTGGTAAATGGCTTAAATGAAACAAGACTGGTGTACCATTTATAATACAAAAAATATTTGTTTATTTTCATAATTTACGTCAAAATAAAGTTCCACAAATGCAAAGAAACTTTAGAAAAAAATTTGAAAAAAAAGTTTTTCTTTAGTTTGCTGAGAGCTACATAAGTGAAATCGGTAGCATATATATACATTTCCTGGATCATAAACTCCATGTCCACAAGTTTTACAAAATCTAAGGATGATATGCAGAACTACTAAAGGTCTATGATGCAAAATATAGCAGTGTACCCTGTTGTCCATTAGTGTCTCCAAATCTATCCAAATGGCTAAATTGTGCACTGCTGTAAATAAAATAAAAAAATATATATTTAACTGCAAATGAACAGTTTTGGCTCATAAAACTCACTTTTGCATAATTTCCTAGTGGGAATTACATATTTTCATCAGTATAGGGGGGTAGATATCTATGGGTCCAAAACCCCTATGCAAAACATGTCATAAAATTAATAAAATTAGTTTTGTCCATTAAACGCATATACATTTGCTCCTTCTGATGGCTTAAGATAAAAAAAACATTGATATCACAGTGTTACATACACCTAAATATGTTGCCTAATCATTCACTCTTGTACCTCAATTGTAATGGGGCGTGACGTGTGAGGTAGGAGGAGCCAAACGCAGCAAGGGGATTCATTAAGCCCTAAGGCCACTAAGGCGGGATACCCCGCAGATAAGGGAGGAGACAAGACAACGAACAACGAACACCACTACAGACGCTACTAACCGGCTCACTGTCACACGCCAAGTAGAGCGCAAGGACAGGATTCTGAACAGCCAGAAATAACACGCGCCCTGTCTCGGTAACGAGACACATAAGAACGGGCGAGTAGCGTAAAGACAAACATAAAACACAGTCAACAGACACTGCAAAATAATAAGATAGTAATAGTGGAGGCGAAAGGAACAGATCCAACATTCCCAGGCTACTCTCAGACTCGCGGTCACACACAAACGTGTCCACAACATCGCCCAATCTTCCCTATAGGAAGACATGCGCCTAAACACGAAACAGAACAGCAGTTCCGAACAAAATCGTCAAAAACTCCACGCAAGGAGAAAGGCACCGAAAGGAACGAACAGGACAGGCAGTACCGGACATTTACCAGCTAGACCAAAGAGAGATTAATTGAAAATACACGCCCTGCCTCTCTATGAAGAGGAATATAACGAGGCGAACAGGAACAGAGATTTAACGTTCCATGGCGAGATTAATAGGCTCACAGTCAAATGCAGAAAACAAAGGGGTAAACACCCGATCTCCCAGGAGGAGATCTCCCACCCGATCTCCCCGGAGCACCGTCGTCCCATAACTTTACTATCCAAATAGACTAACGCAAGCTTAATTGAAACAACCGCCCTAGCCACTCAGTAAAAGAATATGTAATGAAGCGAAGGAACAGAGAGCTAACGTTCCCATGCTACGCGCAGTCACACACAAACATGTCCACAACCTCGCCCAAACTCCACACAAGGAGAAACATACCCGGAAAACGAACAGAACAATAGTTCCGAACAAAATCGTCCCGTAGGTAAAAAGGACGGAGGACAGCTGCAACAAAGACCAACGAAAAAATAGCACGACAGCCTCTCAATATAACTCACCCTGACTCACAACAAAGGGGAACGTAGTCCACGAGAAGGAGACAAAACAGGGAATAAACGTACCAAAACTACTCACTGGCTCACAGAAACACGGAAATGAGTAGAAGCAAAATGCCAGGTCTCTCAGTAGGAAAACCAATCAAAGGCGAAAAAGGAACAAAGAACTACTACTCTATACTTCTACGAGCTAAGAACTAAGTAGAAGCGAAAACGCCCGATCTCCCATGAGACGACATGCACCGAAGGGCGAACAGAACTACAGTTCCGAACAGAATCGCCCAAATCTCCATACACGGAGTAAAAGCACAAAAAAAGGTGAAATAGAGCAGAGATCCGCGGTCCCATACTTCTACGAGATAAGTAACTACCAAGCCAGCAAGAAATAAGCCCTGCCTCAACAAAAAGACGTTAAAAATAGGCGAGTAGCCAAAACGGTACAAGTAACTAACAGCCAACAAAAACACCACAGTACAAAACAATGAACAATTATCAATATCGAAGCCCCGATAGAAGGAAACGGAAGGCTTAAATAGCTCTCAGTGACCACGTACAGGTGTAAACGCTAACAGAAGCTCCGCCAACTCAGCAGGGCGGAGCAAGCATCTACCAAAAGGGCAGCGCCCTCGCGTGGCCACTGAGGAAAACGACCGCATAGTGAAACAGGGTTAAAAACCATGACATCAATAAAGCATCACTTGTCCCTGTACTCTACAGTATGTATACTTTTGTCCTGGGATTGCATTTTTCTGTAGTTTTTTTTAATTTTCCTATTCATAATGACTCCAAGGAAATTTTTACCTTAATCTACCACATATCAGCGAACAGTAAATCGGAATGAGCATTTGTCATGCCCTAAGAGACAAGTATGTATGCCATAGCCTATATTATGTACGATAACATGAACATAAAATAGTATTCCACCATCTGCAAAATGCTGCCAAATGTTCTATCATCAATGAACATCGGTAGCCTACATCAAAAATACATTTAACGATTGCACTACAGTATGTGAACTGCACTCAAAATGCGAAAATAACAATAGGACTATCAAACATATTGGAAAGACAGTGCTCGAGTGGAAACACGAACGTACATATGTAGCCAGTGAGACCAACGGCATTTTAAACGCAAAAATACTTAGATATCGGAAAAGGGAAACTCCCCTCCTTAAAGCGTATTCTATAGAGCTTGCGTAATACTAGACAGTTTGTAACGTTCCATTCCCATCCTGTCCGTTTTCCGTGTTTTGCCCTTTCCCTCCGTGTCATGTTTGATTCCCATTGTCCGTGTTTTTCCCCTTGCTGCAGACTGGGCGTGTTCCCTCCGTTTGTTTCACTCCTTTTCTCCACTCCTGTCTCATCTCTAGGGCGGCAGTGTAGTATAATGGTTAAGGAACTGGCCTTGTAACCGAAAGGTTGCAGGTTCGATTCCCGGATAGGACACTGCCGTTGTACCCTTGAGCAAGGTACTTAACCTGAATCGCTTCAGTATATATCCAGCTTTATAAATGGATAATATGCTAAATGGATAAAAATGCTAAAAAGTTGTGTAAGTCGTTCTGGATAACAGCGTCTGCTAAATGCCTGTAATGTAATGTAATGTAATCTCCTTTCCCCATTGCTGCATGCATTCCTCACACTCCGCTCTGTTCAATTACCCGCGCTTACATTTGCACGCTTTCTTAATTGTTTCCAATCTCACTCCCTATTTAACCCTCCTGCTGGCTGCTATTCAGGGCCAGTTCGTTAACGTTGTTTCGTTTGTATCCTGGTCTAGTATTCCCTTGTCTGTTAATCTTGCTACAGTTTGGTTCTGTCTCTGTGCTTAAACGCACACTGCCTACTGTTGTTTGCTAGTCTGTCCTGTTTATATGCGGCCCTACCTGCCATGCCTTGCCTGTCTCGTTAACCACTACTCTATTGTTTCTGCCAGTCTGCAGTTGTGCGCTATTCCCTAATTGTGTTGCGGTAGCCCCGCTTCCACCTGACGTTGCGCCCACAGCGGGGCGTTCTGCTCCTCCATTCTACAGTGGTTCCTGTCCGGCCGTGGCTACCGCCATTGTTACGGTTCCAGTTGCATCTACTGCTATTGCCCTGCTGCCTCAACCGGGCCAACCCGAGATCCGCCAGGTCCAGTTCCGATTGGGAACAATTCCTGAGAGACCCGCTCAGTCCAGTTCCGGTTTGGAACAACCTAGTGTTCCAGTCTGGTCCAGTTCCAGTTTGACCCGATCCTGTTCCTGTCCAGTCCAGTTCCGGTTTGGAACATCCAGTGTCCCGTACCAAGTCCAGTTCCGGTTTGGAACAACCTAGTGTTCCAGTCTGGTCCAGTTCCAGTTTGACCCGATCCAGTTCCTGTCCAGTCCAGTTCCGGTTTGGAACATCCAGTGTCCCGTACCAAGTCCAGTTCCGGTTTGGAACAACCCAGTGTTCCAGTTTGTCCAGTTCCAGTTTGACTCGATCCAGTTCCTGTCCAGTCCAGTTCCGGTTTGGAACATCCAGTGTCCCGTACCAAGTCCAGTTCCGGTTTGGAACAACTCAGTGTTCCAGTTGTCCAGTTCCAGTTTGCCCCGATCCAATTCCTGTCCAGTCCAGTTCCGGTTTGGAACATCCAGTGTCCCGTACCAAGTCCAGTTCCGGTTTGGAACTCCAGGGTTCCAGTACAAAGTCCAGTTCAGGTCTGGAACATCCTGTGTTCCAGTACAAGTCCAGTTCCGGCTTGGAACATTCTGCGTTCCCGTTCAAGTCCAGCTCCGGCTTGGAGCAAAGTGAAGTCCCGGAGAATCTCTGGACTTAGTTGTTTTCTTGTTTGTAATCTATGTACAGCTTGGGACTGCCCCAACCTATAATAAACTACCTTTTTCTGTCCCTCTGCCTCCTGGTCGTTGCACTTGGGTCCAGCCTGTATTCAGGTTCATGACAGAATGAACTGGCCAAAGTATGGACCCAGCCGACTGGGAGCAGATCCGTCACGCCTTCGCCTGCCAAACCGCGGTCAGCGACCAACAGGGCCGCCGTTTAGATGATGTGTTGGAGGTTCTGAGGGGGCTGTCAGAGCAAGTCACGCAGTTGTCGCTCCACCAGCCTCTTCCTCGGATCCCTGTGGGTCCGACCCCATCAACGTCCGAACAGCCTCCCGAGGTTCCGGCTCGGGAACCCAGAGTTCAACATCCTGAGTTGTACCGTGGAGGTCTGGGGAAGTGTCGTGAATTCCTTATGCAGTGCGAAATCATCTTCCGCATGCAGCCTACCTCCTTCGCCTCTGACTCCTGCAAGATCGCTGTGGTAGGGGGGCGTGGTTTTAGGCGCTGCCGGCAAGAGAGAGAGTGAACTTGTATGGTTTGTGGAGCCGACACAGCTCTCGGGAATCACGCAATTGGTAACGATTGATTGTGTTATTGATTGTATCAATTAACCAATTGCCTTGATTGTTCGACAGTGCATAAAAGCCTGCCGGAACATCTGCGGAGAAGAGAGGAAGACCAGGTGTCTTTGTAAATGTGTGTTGTACGAAGAGAACGGAATAAAAACCGTGTTCTCACTCAAAACGTCTGTTTATTGTCTCTGCACGAGAGCGGTGGTGCTCACTTCGCCACATTGGTGGCCCATACGGGGAAGCGAAGAAGCGTGCAGAAGACGAGAAAAAGGAAGAATAAGAAGCAATGTATCACAGCCAGGATCAGCAGGAGCAGCCGGAGCAGCCAATCTCCGTAACAGCGCTGGGAAAATTGCTGGAGGGGCTAGCTGCCATGCAGGTGCAACAGTCGGCCGAGCAGATGCAAGTCCTGCGTGAGCAGTCTAGCCTCCAGACACAGGCGCTGTTACAGCTGGCTGCTGCCGGGGGTTCCAGGGGAAGGCAAAGCGTCTCGTCCCCGAAATTCCACCTCCCAAAGATGACAGCGGATGATGACGCTCAAGCCTTCCTTGAGGCGTTTGAGGTGGCGGCGGAGACGTGCCGGTGGCCACTGGAAGAGTGGTCGGTACGTCTCCTGCCCCTCTTATCAGGGGAGGTGCAACAGGCGGCGCATAGCCTGCTGGCAGCCGCTAGGGCGGACTTCAGGAATCTGAAGAAGGCGGTCCTCAACCGAATGGGATTCAGCCCGGAGGACCACCGATGTCGCTTCCGGGAGACCACCCTGATGGGAGAGGACCGGCCATTCCCCTACGCCCAGCGGCTGACGGACATGGCGAGGCGCTGGCTACAGCCGGAAATTCGATCCACAGCTGGAGTCGTGGAGCAGGTGGTCTTCGAGCGCTTCATCACAGGGTTGCCGGCGGATACGGCCAGCTGGGTCCAGTGCCACTGGCCCATCAACCTGGACATCGCCATCACCCTGGTGGAGGACCACCCGGCACAACACCCCTTCACCCAGCAGCAGAAGCCGGAGCCAGCGCCCCGAAAAAAGTTCACCACCCGTGCTGTTCCCCTTCTTGTTTCCCGTCCACAAAACCCCTCCTTCCCTCGTGTTAATCCCTTTGTTTTTTCTCCTCCTTCTCCCCACTCAGGCTCAGTGGCGGTGCAGTCCGGCGGTGCAGCCCAGATGGGCTTGTGGAGCGTTTTAATAGGACTTTGAAGTTTTGAATTGCTGTTCGGTAGGCAACCACGGGGTGTCTTGGATCTAGTTAAAGAAAGCTGGGAGCAGGGTCCAAGTCCCAGTAAAAACCAGATTCAGTACGTTATGGACCTGCGAGCAAAACTCCATACACTGTGTAGATTGTCACGGGAGAATTTGCTCGAGGCTCAGGAACGTCAGCAGAAGCACTACAATAGAGGAACTAAGCTACGTCAATTTTCACCGGGAGATAAAGTCCTGGTATTACTCCCGACTTCCAGCACAAAATTACTAGCCAAGTGGCAAGGACCCTTCGTGGTTACACGACGAGCGGGGGAAGTCGATTATGAGGTGGTGCGATCTGATAGAGAGGGGGCGAAACAGATTTATCACCTCAATCTACTAAAAGCATGGAAAGAGGTGGTACCGGTCTCCCTGATCACAGTAGATCAGGAGAGAGATGAGCTGGGGCCAGAGGTACCAAATTCTACCAATCAAACCTCACCCCTTTCAGATAGCCATCTCCTACCGAATCAGAGAGCGGATCTTGCCTTGTTGCAAAAGCAGTTTGCTGATGTGTTTTCCCCTCTACCAGGTCGCACTAATCTTATAAACCACCACATTGAGACAGCCCCGGGCATAACGGTGCGTTCACGGCCCTATAGACTACCTGAGCATAAAAAGAAAGTAGTGCAGGCAGAAATAAAGGCAATGCTGGAATTGGGGGTAATTGAGGAGTCCAACAGTGCTTGGAATAGCCCCATCGTTCTAGTGGGTAAGCCTGATGGATCTATTCGGTTCTGTGTGGATTATCGGAAGGTGAATGAAGTGTCACGATTTGATGCCTATCCAATGCCTCGGGTCGACGAACTCTTGGATCGGCTGGGCACAGCTTGGTTTTTTTCGACACTGGGTTTAACCTCTTCCTACTGAGGGCAAAATAGGCCAATTTTTGCCTGTTTTCACTAGTGACAAACAAAGGTGGTTATCTCAAAAACTATAAATGGTACAAATATGGTTCATGGCTTTTATTAAAGCAGACACCTGCAGTATTACGACTAAGCAGTGAGAACTCATAGAAATCCAGTTTTTGATACTTAACTACAACAATTTATGTACAGAAAATATTTTAAAAACTAAAAAACGGGTACCTACATTCATTTAAGAATTTTTAAGAATTTTTTTTTTTTACAAAGTTTAAGAATTTTTACCTGGGGAGCTAAAAATGCTATGGAGGAAATGACTCCTCTATCTGATTCATCAATATGCTGCTTACCTCTGGTAACAATCTGGTGTCAATATCTCAAACCATTCAAATTTTACAGGGTTTTTTTCAGGTGAACCTTTTTCGTTATCCAAATGGTGCCAAATGGTGCCAAATGTGCCAAAAATGGCAATGTTCCAGAAAGGTCTCAATATGATTTATTTTTTTAGGTTTTTACAATAAAATGAGATAATTTGTCAATATTGGCAATAAAAGTTCATTTTTAGACGTGTTCTTGGTGCTCTTCATATTACACAACTAACTACCCAAGGTTACAAAAAGCTGTCAAAACCCATGTAGCAGCACAGTGAATCTTGTGTATTTCACCAGAGCCCCATTAGCCAGAAATGAGTCCAGGAATGTGCAAACAGGTTTTCAAATGAATAATGGGAATAGAATGAAACTTCCCTACACATTACTGCTTGCCAGTCCTGTCCTTTATTCTGTTGCCACCTCCTATGACAGGGACGTTGGGGTTGGGTTTTAGGAGGCAAAACTTTATACATGACAAACATATATCAACTATATACAAGTGCACTAAGGTGTACTACTAAAAGTGCAGTGGATAAAAAATCAAAAGTCCACCAGTTTCCTAGATAAAAAATAAAAACACCCCTGCTGTAACAAATAAAAAGATCCTTGCCCTCTAATTGCTGAAGTTACCGTATTTACGCAAAGAAAGTACAAAATGGCAGGGTCCAAAAAGCTAAAAAAAAAAAGAACTAAAAACAAAAAAAGGCAAAGGATCAAAACATGGGGGTGGAGGGTGAGGAGAGATTATTTAACCATTCATACAGACGCCATTTAGACTACACATTCCCTCAGGAGAGCAATCTGCATCATTACAAACCCCACTAACCCTGTCCATGGAATTGTCCACCATGTTGATATACCCATTAGTCCCCCTTATACAACAACAATCAACAATAATAATAATAAACAAGTACTTCCCTCATGTTATCATGTTCTCTCCCTCATACCATGCATAAATTGCCATTTTGTTTACCTGCACAGCCTTCTGTACTGCATACAGAACAATTTACTCATGTGGAACAATGACTTTACTAAACACTTCCAGAAGCCATACACTCAAAAAATCGATTTAGTAGCTCATCTCAGACACAAATAGATAGCTAGCTGCTTGTTACCTGTAATTTTGCTTGCTAGCTTGCCACTGTAAAGGTAATACTATCCATATTAATTTAGCTGAGAGGGACCGATTTTATGCATAAGTATATAAGGTTAGTTAGCTTCACAGAAGAAACACAGGGATTCACGCATTGCAGCTAAATTGCACATTTCCTTCGATGCTTACACCAAACTTACCGTTTCCACAAACATCTGTGTTGTTGGCAACGCCACGTAACACGTGCAAGTTTGTCAACACAGACAATACACCCTAAGTTTACTTCATAAATTATTTATCATACCATTGGAATGTGCAATTTGAAATACTAATTGTATGAAAAACAATAAAATACAGTTCACAATGTAATTACGAACCCGCATGGCATTGCGTGAATTCACACTGGTATATCGAAAAATCGGTAATACCACCAGCCCTAACGACGTTACCTGCCATGGCGAAATTCAATGCGTTTATAGCATAACACTGTTAGTATGATAAAACAACTTACATGTCAGCAACATCATCTCGGTCATCAGTGGATTCAGCGTCACTGAGACAGGATCGGCAAAAACATCTTCTGGCTTATCCAGTTCGTCTAGCACTTGGTGCACGGATAAACGCCTCAAAAATCTCGACATAACTACACAAAAACTGTATCAAAAATACTCTAAAGTAAAAAAATGTAACTGCGGGCCTTACCTAATTAATTGTGCTTTGCTAAACGGAATGTAGCGAGCTACGCTACAAGATAAAAACACTGCGCCATCTTGGTTCGATAATTACGTGTGGTCGCCACTTCCTTATACGCAGGGCAGTATTTCCTTTTTTTACGATGGCATTGTGTTGAATGAGGGCTTGTTTGAAAGATTGGCTATTGGCTGGAATAATTTGACATTTGATATTTGACAGACAGTTTTAAAACCCAATGGAAAGCAAATAATACTCAGAGTGGAGGCGGGTGGAAGACAGTTTTTCCCCACTTCAGATAGGCCTATTGTGCTATCAGTCAAAGAAATACACCCAATTGACGACGGTTTTTGCATAAATTTCTGCAAGCAAGTTCAAAACAACTCTGGCTAACATATACTAAGCCACGGGATTGGTACTCCAGAAACTGGCTGAGTTTCACAACGCCAAAGTGAACACAGCCGAACGAGTCGTAATCAAGTGCAAAAAAGCACAAGTCGGTTTAAAATTGGAAAAAAATAATGTACAGCCGTATGAAAGTTTTAAAATATTTTTTCTTGAAGCCTAAAGGTATAATGATTTTTCAAACCAAAGTTTTGTGAAATACAATTAAGCAGAACAGTTTACCAGCACATTGTTTATGGTGTGACATCAAGCTGCAATACATGTTTGAGAATTAGGTCAGAGTTTCCAACGTTATTTACGAAGTTTTATCCTGACGTTTTGGGCTTAAAAACCACTTTCCCAGAAGGAATGGATATATCTTAAGGATATTTAATCAAAATATTGAGGTGAGCAGTTTATTATATATTATTAAATTAATGAAATGTATAATTTAATAATTTCCGTAACGCCCGCGTTACCGCTAGGGGGCGTTTGGTATTAAGAGGTTAACCAAGGGCTACTGGCAGATTCCCTTGTCTCCAGAGTCCAAGGAAAAAACGGCTTTCTCCGCTCCGGACGGGTTGTACCAATTTCGGACACTTCCGTTTGGGTTATTCGGGGCCCCTGCCACATTTCAACATCTGATGGACAGGGTGCTGCGTCCGCATGCTGCTTTCGCTGCAGCCTATCTGGATGACATTATCATGCACAGCAACAGCTGGGCTCAGCATGTGCGGCATGTGGGGGGCGGTGTTAGAGTCCCTGAGACAGGCGGGGCTCACGGCTAACCCAAAGAAGTGTGCAATTGGCTGAGCGGAGGTACGGTATTTGGGGTACCACTTGGGAAGTGGACAGGTGCGGTCTCTTGTGGACAAAACTGCAGCGATTGCGACCTGCCCCCGACCCAAGACAAAAAAAGAGGTGAGGAGGTTTTTGGGACTGGCTGGCTACTATAGAAGATTTATTCCTGCTTTCTCGGAGCTGACCAGTCCCCTAACCGACTTGACTCGGAAAGATGCCTCAGATCCGGTCCAGTGGACGGAATTGTGCCGGCAGGCGTTTGAGCGGGTAAAGGAAGCTCTTTGTGGGAAACCACTCCTGTTCACCCCTAACTTCTCTCTCCCTTTTAATTTGCAGACAGACGCATCGGACAGAGGGCTGGGGGCTGTTTTGACGCAGCAGGTGGAGGGGGTCGACCGACCAGTGCTGTACATTAGCAGGATGCTATCACAACGCGAAGCTAAGTACAGCACGGTCGAGAAAGAGTGTCTGGCCATTCGGTGGGTGGTCGGGTCCCTCCGTTATGACCTACTGGGTCGCCCATTCACCCTTTGTTCGGACCATGCTCCCCTCCAATGGCTTCACCGCATGAAAGATACTAACGCCTGAATCACTCATTGGTATCTGGCTTTACAGCCTTTTAATTTCAAGGTGATTCATAGGCCGGGAGCGCAGATGGTGGTGGCGGACTTTCTCTCTCGCCCGGTGGGGGAGGAGGAGGGGGGGGGGGTCGGTCATCGGCCGGATGGCTTCCCAGCCTAAGTCGGGCGATGGGGGTATGTGGTAGGGGGGCGTGGTTTTAGGCGCTGCCGGCAAGAGAGAGAGTGAACTTGTGTGGTTTGTGGAGCCGACACAGCTCTCGGGAATCACACAATTGGTAACGATTGATTGTGTTATTGATTGTATCAATTAACCAATTGCCTTGATTGTTCGACAGTGAGCCTGAGTGCATAAAAGCCTGCCGGAACATCTGTGGAGAAGAGAGGAAGACCAGGTGTCTTTGTAAATGTGTGTTGTACGAAGAGAACGGAATAAAAACCGTGTTCTCACTCAAAACGTCTGTTTATTGTCTCTGCACGAGAGCGGTGGTGCTCACTTCGCCACAATCGCGTTCGCAATGAGCAGCCTGGGAGGCAGTGCCTTGGAGTGGGCCACGTCAGTGTGGGAGAGCCAGTCGTCAGCCTGCACTCACTTTTCCATCTTCACCTCCGAGATGCGATGCGTCTTCGACCACCCAGTCTGTGGACGAGATGCTACCCAACGCCTTCTTCAGATTCGGCAGGGCAGTCGCTGTGTGGCGGAGATGGCGGTTCAGTTCTGTACCCTCGCTGCTGAGGCGGGATGGAACGACACCGCACTTCAGGGGGCCTTCCGACAGGCCCTGAGTGAGGAGTTAAAGGACCAGCTAGCTACCCGAGAGGAGTCCAACTCTCTCGACAGCCTCGTTAACCTTGCCATCGCCATTGATAACCGTCTCAGAACCCGGGTCCGAGAGAGAGGGAGGAATCTCTCACGAGTTCCATTCTCCACGCTTCACGGTGGTTGTCAACCCTCCCCCATCGAGGGGTCGAGGGTTTCATCCATTCCCTCCGAGGAGGAACCCATGCACTTGGGTAAGATCACTGTGGACGCCGAGGAGCGTCAACGACGATTCCAGACCAGATCTTGTTTTTATTGTGGCAAACCAGGCCACCACATTGCTGCCTGTCCTGTTCGCCCCAAAAGATGTGGCTCGCCAGTAAATCTGGGCATCCTGACGAGCCCTATTATCCCTAACCATTCAGCCCAGAGCTGCGTCAAATTTAAGGCTACACTTCTTTGGAAGAACCACACTGCTTCGTCATCTGCCCTCATCGACTCCGGTGCCGATGCCAACTTTATTAACATTTCATTTGTTGAAAAGTTCGGGATTCCCACCGAATCCTTATCGGTTCCTTTTACTGCTCTCGCCCTGGACGGTAGGAGCCTGGGGTTAGTCACCCACTCCACCGCTCCCCTCCAACTAGTGTTATCCGGTAACCATCGTGAAACCATCCAATTATTTTTGATTCATTCCAAACAATTCTCTCTGGTTCTAGGTCAGACCTGGCTACGCCTTCATAACCCTCACATCAATTGGCGTTCCGGTCAAATCCTGGCCTGGAGCAGTCACTGTCTGGCTAACTGCCTTCGATCTGCTCAACCCCCCCTCCTGCCGGCCCAGGAAGTTGAGGTGGCGGTCCCTACCGTTAAGTCCCACCTCCTCAGGTGCAAGCGTATAGGGAAGCTGACACGCACCGCACTCCTTCGCACCAATTCCCGTACTCAGCGCCTGGTGGACCTTCACAGGACCGCAGCCCCGCAGTACAAGCCCGGTCAGCAGGTCTGGCTTTCCACAGCCACCATCCCCCTTAAATGCACCTCTAAGAAGCTTCAACCCCGCTTCATTGGTCCCTTCACTATCCTTCGTGTCCTTAACCCCGTTACCATTAAGCTCTCCCTCTGTTTCCCTGAAAATCCATCCTGTTTTTCACGTCAGTCAGGTCAAGCCTGTCGCCTCCAGTCCCCTCAGTGCTCCTGCAGTCATTCCACCTCCGCCCCGGATAATCGACAACGCCCCGGCCTACACGGTGAGTCGCATACTCGACATTCGCCGCAAGGGCCGGGGCTTTCAATATCTTGTCAACTGGGAAGGGTATGGCCCTGAAGAGCGGTCCTGGCTACACAAAAGCCTTATTTTGGACCACTCTCTCATTCTCGATTTCCACAATCGATTCCCTGATAGGGTTAAGCCTCCAGGTACGCCAGGTGGCGTTCATTAAGGGGGGGGTACTGTAACGTTCCGTTCCCATCCTGTCCGTTTTCCGTGTTTTGCCCTTTCCCTCCGTGTCATGTTTGATTCCCATTGTCCATGTTTTTCCCCTTGCTGCAGACTGGGCGTGTTCCCTCCGTTTGTTTCACTCCTTTTCCCCACTCCTGTCTCAGCCTATCTCCTTTCCCCATTGCTGCATGCATTCCTCACACTCCGCTCTGTTCAATTACCCACGCTTACATTTGCACGCTTTCTTAATTGTTTCCAATCTCACTCCCTATTTAACCCTCCTGCTGGCTGCTATTCAGAGCCAGTTCGGTAACGTTGTTTCATTTGTATCCTGGTCTAGTATTCCCTTGTCTGTTAATCTTGCTACAGTTTGGTTCTGTCTCGGTGCTTAAACGCACACTGCCTACTGTTGTTTGCTAGTCTGTCCTGTTTATATGCGGCCCTACCTGCCGCGCCTTGCCTGTCTCATTAACCACTACTCTATTGTTTCTGCCAGTCTGCAGTTGTGCGCTATTCCCTAATTGTGTTGCGGTACCCCCGCTTCCACCTGACGTTGCGCCCACAGCGGGGCGTTCTGCTCCTCCATTCTACAGTGGTTCCTGTCCGGCCGTGGCTACCGCCATTGTTACGGTTCCAGTTGCATCTACTGCTATTGCCCTGCTGCCTCAACCGGGCCAACCCGAGATCCGCCAGGTCCAGTTCCGGTTGGGAACAATTCCTGAGAGACCCGCTCAGTCCAGTTCCGGTTTGGAACAACCTAGTGTTCCAGTCTGGTCCAGTTCCAGTTTGACCCGATCCTGTTCCTGTCCAGTCCAGTTCCGGTTTGGAACATCCAGTATCCCGTACCAAGTCTAGTTCCGGTTTGGAACAACCTAGTGTTCCAGTCTGGTCCAGTTCCAGTTTGACCCGATCCAGTTCCTGTCCAGTCCAGTTCTGGTTTGGAACATCCAGTGTCCCGTACCAAGTCCAGTTCCGGTTTGGAACAACCCAGTGTTCCAGTTTGTTCAGTTCCAGTTTGACCCGATCCAGTTCCTGTCCAGTCCAGTTCCGGTTTGGAACAACTCAGGCTGTGTTCGGAATCGCTCCCTATTCACTCCCTCCCTATACACTACTTAGGGAATGTACATAGGGCACTATATAGGGATTCACTGGTGGAAAAGAAGGAGGTGATTTCGGACACTACATAGTCTGAATAGGTTACTTAGCAACGCGCAACGCTTGCGTGACAGCGGTCACCGGCTTGGTGAGAAAGCATGCAAGAAACGGTAAAAAAGTTTTCTTTTTTTATTTTGAACAAGGGTTTTGTTGTCTCGTTGTAGGTAGATAGGTAAGTTAGGTAACTAGGTAGCTAGCTAGCTAATTAAGTTGCATTTTCCATTAAACAGTAATAATTGTTAAATTAAAAAAATAGTTAACACTTTGTAATATATTTAATCTACCGCGTTTATTTATATTTCGGTTATAAAGCCGATTAAACTGATTTAATATAGGCTACAAGATGAAACTTGCATTTATATTTACATTTGTAGACCAGCGCAGGCTCAGCCGTCGCCATCTTGACAAAAAAAATATCTCCGGTCATGTAGTGTACATCGTTTGTACCCTACATTTTGCAGTGCATTGTGGGGGATATTGAGTGCACTAACTAGGGTGTCAAATTGACATTTTGAATTTTGGACACCCTACAAAATGGCCGACACCCTAAATAGTGCACTATATAGTGAATAGGGAGCGATTCCGAACACAGCCTCAGTGTTCCAGTTGTCCAGTTCCAGTTTGACCCGATCCAGTTCCTGTCCAGTCCAGTTCCGGTTTGGAACATCCAGTGTCCCGTACCAAGTCCAGTTCCGGTTTGGAACTCCAGGGTTCCAGTACAAAGTCCAGTTCAGGTCTGGAACATCCTGTGTTCCAGTACAAGTCCAGTTCCGGCTTGGAACATTCTGCGTTCCCGTTCAAGTCCAGCTCCGGCTTGGAGCAAAGTGAAGTCCCGGAGAATCTTTGGACTTAGTTGTTTTCTTGTTTGTAATCTATGTACAGATTGGGACTGCCCCAAGCTATAATAAACTACCTTTTTCCGTCCCTCTGCCTCCTGGTCGTTGCACTTGGGTCCAGCCCGTATTCAGGTTAATGACACAGTTAAAACGAAAACTGCCATTACGCTGGGCTGTAGTAAATTGCTCAAAGCACCCAAAAAGACTTGGCATATGCCGTTGCTAAGGTTATAATGTACTCTATTGGAGAAAAAAGCCGACAATTAAACCAGAATGAACTGTAATGAATGAGACAGGCTTACAGGGCATGGGGGTATTACGCAGCGACGTTTCAGATAGTGTAATAGCGGTATAAAATGTTCTATATTTCTCAAACCGATTGTACCAGACAATAAATGACCACTGAATTTTGAAAGGAACATCTCGATGCGTAAAACCAATGGTAGGATTGTATATTTATTTCATATTTAGTAGCATATATTGCTAGTAGAATACATGGTAGAATGAGACAGTACTTTCACAGTTTATTTTGCATTTGAGTGAGCAGGGCTTTTCACGGCTTTTCTGGCATACGATCAGGCTATTGTTGGGTTTATCTTGTTGCAATGACGTTATTCTAATTTTATATGATGAATAAATATATTTATGAACTCAAACATAGACGCTATTGTCCACTATGTCACGCATGGGTAGGTATAGACTAGGTGGGGGGTTGCTTGTTAAATGGACTTGCTACGGGGAAATTGTGACACTTAGAAACTCCATATTTGGCAGAAATCGTCACGAACCGTCTACCAATAAATTTAAAACACAGAGTTTATGATTTCCAATAATAGTTTGGCTGCAGTAGCAACGAATGTCTCAGTTGAGCAAAAAGGTTCCGCCGGCCTCACCTTCTACGCAAAGGAGTTACTAAGGTTTTGAATAGGTGCAAGAAAACCCTAAACATAATGCGGCGTCTGTCAGGACTGGGGAGCAGACAGGTTGGCACTAAAAACCATCTATATAGCACTAATCAGATCTGTGTTAGATTATGGGATTTGTTGATCTGCAACCAAAAGTCAGTTAAGTAGGTTAGATGGAGTCCAGGCTCAAGCACTGAGGATCTGCTGTGGGGCATATCGGTCCACGCCAACTGCGGCTGTGCAGGTTGAGATGGGGGAGGTGCCTCTTTGGCTTAGAAGGAGGCAGCTCTCGTTATCATGCTGGGTTGCTATACAAGGGCATGATGAGTTACATCCAGTAAAGAGGGTATTGCAAACATGCTGGGATCATGGTAAGGGAAAATTCCAAAGTTTGAAATATTGCCCTTCAGTCGTGCTGCCAGCAATCCCACCATGGTTTTTAGTACAACCAGTAGTGGAGCTGAAGATCCTGGACAAGGTCCATGAAGGTGAGGTGGGGAGGGGTCTTGGAGGAAGTGGACAGATACATCAGGACAGAACACTATGCATTCCTCCCTATATATACTGATGGCTCTAAAGATCCTCGATCAGGGCGCACAAGCGCAGCATTTGGGGCGCCTTTATTCAAGGTGGCAGTGAGTAGGAGGGTGACTGACCACGTGGCAGTTTTTACAGTGGAGCTAATAGCAGTATGAGGAAGTGAGGCCAGATAGAACAGTAATAAGCTCAGACTCAAGTGCAGCACTGATGTCTTTAAAGTCTGCCAAATCTAAAAGCAGACAGGATGTGGTATTTGATATACTACAAAAAGTAAACCAACTGCAACAGGGAGGGATACAGGTGAGGTTCCTATGGGTGCCAGCCCATGTAGGGATTGAGGGGAATGAAGAGGCTGATCGCTTGGCAAAAATACGCTGAGGAGAGCAGCACCAGACATGGAGGTCTCTCTAAGTAAGGATGAGGCAAAAGGGCTAATAAAATCAGAGATCAAGAGAAGTGAAAGAAGGAGTGGGATGGAGAGAGCAAGGGGCGGCATCTATATGCCATACAGATAATGGTGGGACAGGGGAGGTCTTCTGGAAGGCATAGACGGGAGGAGTCTCTACTTTCAAAGCTAAGATTGGGACATACAAGACTTAATGGGACACTAAAAATAATAGGGAAACACCCAACCGGGAACTGTGACCACTGCCAAGAATGGGAATCAGTGTCTCGTGAGAATGCACTGCAACAAGTATCAGGGGGAGAGAGAAAAAATGTGGGAAGCCCTGAGGAAAGAGGAGGTTACGGGATGTGATTTGGGTTCAATCTTAAGTAAGCCATGCGGGAACCAGGTATATAATCACATATTCCAGTTCCTCAAAGAGACAGGACTGATTGGTAGGATCTACGTTCTGCAAGCAGGATTAATGAAATACATGTTCAGGTTTTTACTAGTATACAAGGTAATTATTAACACTGGCAGTGAGGTCATCTATAGTTAATCTTATTTATGTATTTATGAATTTATCTATTTATTATTATTAGGTTTTATATTTATGTGTGTATGTATATGTATATACATGTATATGTAATATTTATTTTCTTACAATATAAAATAGTACTATATTTTGGGAGAAAGAAGGTAAAATATTCGGACCACACTCCTGCCCAGGTGGTGGCGGTAATGCACCAAAAGCTGATAATACAACCGCCAATAAAAGACAAAGAAGAATAAGAAGAATAACTTTAAGAACTACAATTTCAACAATGCATCCAAATAAGAAATTAAGACGATGCTCAAGAAAGAAATAATGAAGAAATGGCAGGACAGATGGGACAGGGACAACAGCGGAAGGAAATATTATAGCATGCAGAAAACCATCAATGCACAGGGTGTGTTTAGAGGAAGCAGAAGGGAGGAGACAGTTCTAACTAGACTAAGGTTTGACCACACAGGATTAAATAAAACACTGTAGGGAAAAGTATATCAGATGAATGCTCGGAATGTAAAAGTACAGAGAATGCGGAACATGGACTCATGCAATGTCGAAAGTATAGGGAAGAGAGGATAAGAGTAGCGCAAAAGATAGGTAAGGCAGGAAGAGAATGGAACCTTGTGGGTATTCTGGGAACAACAGGAGGTGGGATACAGGACACACAGAAAGCGGTTGTGGAATATTTGAAAGAGACATGATACCATAGAATTTAGTGAGTGATTTTGTGATTTAGAGTTTAAAAAAAAATTTTTTTTTATTATAAATTATCATTTAATTATTATTTATTTATCTAATGATATAAAGTAGTCCTGAGCAATATACCATACTACATACTCCGGTACAGTAGGTGGCGGTATGCACCTCATAAGCAATGTACAACCACTGAACTCAATGACATGGAATGGACGTAACCGCTTGCTCCTATCGCCGAAGTTGCAGCAACCAATATGGCGTCCAGTGCGCACCTCTCAGTTTCCCCATAGGCTATAATGGAGAAACTCCTGCCTTTTTATATCAAACTAAGCGGTTTACAGTCATATTTTCAACCCAGTTATACCCGTAATACATATAAGAATACGAATCAATGCGTGATTGGACGTCGCTTTGGATAAAAGCGTCTGCTAAATGAATGTAATGTAATGTGATTTTACTTGACGCGACTCGATAACGAAGTTATAGCCTCCGTTTTTTCCGTTGTTTTATTCTCCGCGAGTCAACACGAGACTCTGGTTGGTCAAAATATGACTATACTCTGATTCGCTGATTAGTGGGAACGCGAACAATTGATGAATAGCCTACAAGTAGCAAGTCGTAAAGTAGTTCGCACTTCCATGGTTACTGAACTGTGTAAGACTTGTGAACACAACCGATTGCCTTGACAGTAAACGTAATGCTGCTATGATATTGTGCTGTCACTTAATTTTGCTTGCCACTGTCCAGTAGCCTAGCTATATGTATTTAGATATATATATATATAAAATATAGCTAGCTATATTTATTATATATATATATATATATATATATATATATATATATATATATATATATGTCCAAACAACAGGAATATTCTCCTTAAAATAACTAAAAATAAACTAAATTGGCGCAAGAGAAATGATCAGTTCAAAGATTTACAGTTCTTGAGCTGTCACTGACCTGTGCAATATATGTTGTAGCCTACACATCTTTTAAGTTTTTGTTCACATTTGTGCTGTATCAGCAAAGATATACTCCTCATTTCTTGGCAATATTCTTCAAATAAAGCATACTCCTCTAAGTTGAAAGATTCTCTCTCACCCTTTTACTTTGTGGATCCTCAGAAATGAATACAATTACATACAATGACTAGACACTCTGGAAAATGGTCTAATCTGATATTATTTTTCTTAATATTTTATTATTAACCTTTGGGTCATTTCAGCATTGGAGGACATCTTTTGTCTGTTGGACATTTTGATTAATAAAACTGAAATGGTACACGAATACATGAAAATAATAATTCATTCAACTTCTGTATGTTGTTCTTTCATATAGCACTCAATATTTGTCATCCTATTGTCTTTTTTAGATATTAAAAACATTTTGTAAAGTCACAAGTCAAGCATGTCCCTGAGCTTAATCAAGACTTTGATTTACAACTTTCAATATAAAAAAGATTTTACTTAAAAAGTTGCACCACTAATAAATTTAACATGTCCGCTTGCATATTAATACTAACCTTAAAACATGTTTGCATGATTATGTAAAAAAAATTACATAATTATAAATTCCAGTCAACCCTGTTATAATGATGGGAAAAACTGCAGGAAATTATGGCATCATGCCTTGAATGTGTCATGGGTTTCTACCCTTTTTCCCCATGCAGTCATTTTCCTCGGTGGCCACGCGAGGGCGCTGCCCTTTTGGTGGATGCTTGCTCCGCCCTGCTTTGATTGCAGAGCTTCTGTCAGCATCCACACCTGTGCGGGTCACCTGAGAGCTATTATAAGCCTCCCGTTTCCTTTGTTCGGGGCTTCGATATTGATTGTTTGTTTTGTATTTGTGTTATTTGCATTGTCTGGTGTGAGTTATTTGTACCATTACGCTACTCGCCTGTTTTAACGTCTCGTTGCTGAGGCAGGTCTTTATTCTTGCTGGCTCTTCAGTTACTTATCTCGTAGAAGTATGGGACCGCAGATCTCTGCTCTATTTCGCCTGTAAAATGTTTATCTCTCCTGGGAGATCGGGCGTTCACGCTTCTACTTAGTTACTTAGCTTGTAGAAGTATAGGGTAGCAGTTCTTTGTTCCATTTCGCCTTTGTTTGGTTTTCTTACTGAGAGCCTGGCGTTTTACCTTCTACTCATTTCCGTGTTAAAGTGAGCCGGTTAGTAGCTTTGGTACATTTGTTCCCTGTTTTGTCTCCTTCTCATGGACTACGTTCCCCTTTGTTGTGAGTCAGGGTTTTTGTATTATATTGAGAGGCAGTGCGTGCTATTCTCTATTAAGTTTGCGTTGGTCTTTTGGTGCAGCTGTCCTGTTCGTCCTTTTTACCTGCGGGACGATTTTGTTCGGAACTGTTGTTCTGTTCGTTCTCCGGGTATGTTTCTCCTTATATGGAGCTTGGGCGATGTTGTGGACATGTTTGTGTGTGACTGCGCGTTTCTGAAAGTAGCATTGGATCATTCGCTCTCTGTTCCTTCGCCTCATTACATTTCCCTTTGCTGAGAGGCTGGGGCGTTCATTTTCTACTAGGCTTGTGTTTGTCATTTTGTTAGTAAAGTTATGGCACGACGGTGCTCCGTCGGCTCGCCTGTAAAATGTTTCTCTCTCCTGGGAGATCGGGCGTTTACCCCTTTATGTTCTGCATGTGACTGCGAGCTTATGGAAGTACCCTTGGAATGTTATATCTGTTCCTTCGCCTTGTTACATTTCCTCGTTACCAAGAGGCAGGGCTTTTATTCTCTATCAAACTCGTGTTGGTCTTTTAGCCGGTACTTCCGGTGCAGCGGTCCTGTTCGTCCTTTTTACCTGCGGGACGATTTTGTTCGGAACTGTAGTTCTGTTCGTTCTCCGGGTGTGTCTCTCCTTATTTGGAGCTTGGGCGATGTTGTGGACATGTTTGCGTTTGACTGCGAGTCTCTGAGTAGCCTTGGAACGTTAGATCTCCGTTCCTTTTCGCCTCCTCGTATACTAATTCTTATTAGTTTTCAGAGGCAGGGCGTTTATTATTGCTGGCCTTTTAGTTACTTAGCTCGTAGAAGTATAGGGTAGCAATTCTTTGTTCCTTTTCGCCTTGTTTGGTTTTCTTGCTGTGAAACCAGCCGTTTGTGCTTCTACTCATTTGCGTGTTACAGTGTGCCGGTTCGTAGCTTCGGTACGTTTGGTGTGTGTTTGTGCCACTATGCTACTCGCCTGTTCTTATGTGTCTCGTTGCCGAGACAGGGCGCTTATTATTTCTGGCTCTTTCTTCTGTCACCTTGCTCGTAGAAGTATGGGAGCCCTGTGCTTTGTTCCATTAGCCTTGTTTGGTTTTCTTGCTGAAACCTGGCGTTTGCGCTTTTACTCATTGGTGTGTGACAGTAGCTTTGGTGTGTGTGTGTTCCCTGTCTTGTCTCCTCCCTTAACTGTGGGGTTTCTCGCCTTAGTGGCCCTAGGGCTTAAAGAATCCCCTTGATGCGTTTGGCTCCTCCTACCTCACACGTCACGCCCCATTACAGAATGTTACAACCTTGAGGAATTTACATTATTTCTTCAAATAGATAAGACAGCGTGCAAGAAGAGGTTTGGCATAAGGGGACAAGCACAACTCATCACCCCTGTTACGCTTAATTCATGCAGAAAAGAACATGGGTTTTGTAAAATTATAAATTCCAGTAAACCCTGTTATAATGATGGGAAAAACTGCAGGAAATTATGGCATCATGCCTTGAATGTGTCATGGGTTTCTACCCTGTTTCCCCATGCGGTTGTTTTCTAATTATAGCCTATCTGTTAAAATGTAATGAAAATCTGATATGAATGCAATTATCTTTCCATTTGTTTCACCACATTGCTATAAGTTTTAGGGCACTCAACCCTGTTATTGTCAACCCAGTTAATTCTGTTATAACAGGGCTGACAAACAAGGTTGACAACATAGGACAGAGCACAGTAGTCCCTCCTGAGATGCAAAAACTTCATTTGTCAGACATGAATTTATTTGACCTTATTTACACACAGATTAGGAAAAGGGACCCTTTCAAAACTATTTAATCATTAATACACTTGAATATCTAATATGAATTAATTTAAATGATTGTGGGACTATGTTAATGCGTGTTACAGGCAAAAGGAAACAGGAAGTAAAATATAAAAAAAGGAAAGGGAAAGGCTTCATTTAGGCCTATTTCATTTACAAATCAATGAGCTAGAAATTATGATTTTTAAAAAGAAAGAAAATAGAAAGAAAATATATAGGCAAAGAGATTCCTTCAGTTGCTCAAGAAATCAGTTTCTCCTAGATCACAAAGCAGCATACCTTAAGCTCATACTGCCCTAAACTAACAACAAAAATACATATAGCCTACTTACTTTGCAACACCACATCAGTATAACAATATTTTGTATTTATAAAGAACGTTCCTGAACAATAACTTGTTATTTATGAAATATTAAATAAAAGATAAGAGTTTAACACCTATTAATGCAAAACAATATTTTAATGGACACATAATAGTTTTGAATAAAAAATATAGCCTATGTTGTTTCAAAAATAGAACAGAGCCTGGAAAAATGTAATTGTTGTACATAGACTATGAATGTAAAACAAATAAGCTATCTTTTTTTCAAAATAAAAAATTTGTTATTTATCAAATAGGGACTCATTATATACTAGAAAAGGCTATTTTCTATCTCATTAATGCATTACTAGACATTTGCATTTGCAAAAGCAACGAGTAAAAAAAGGCATTACCAGTATTATAGATTTGACTTTTTACTCTTCTTCTATTCTCAAAAGGAAATATGTGAAGGGAGCTAGGGGATTCATTTGCCGAGTTTTTTTTTTTATCCAACTAACGTTCATGGTAGCCAATAGAAATAGCGAACTTTGGATCGAAATGGATCGATTTTGAGGTTTACAGCCGTCAGTATATCTGCTACCTCGTTCTAAACCAACTGACAAGTATACAAACAACATATTGAAAATCATATTTCAAACAATACACTGCCCTCAAAATATGTATGTATAAACTTTATTGCAGCGGCCTCAGACAAAAAACATTGATTGAACTGATTAACTGAAAACATCTCTGACTGAATCACTGAACTCCATGGGCACACTGCTCGCACCAACTACTTTACTCTGTATCGTAATTACATTTCGTTAAACTTTTTCATGTTGGTAGCTGGTCTTTGTAGGGTCTTCATCATCACGTGTTCAGTACGACCAACCAGAGAGTCGAGTGTTGACTCGCGAAGAGTAAAACAACGGAAACAACGGAGGCTATAACTTCGTTATCGAGTCGCGTCAAGTAAAATCACGCATTGATTCGTATTCTTATATGTATTACGGGTATAACTGGGTTGAAAATATGACTGTAAACCGCTTAGTTTGATACAAAAAAGGCAGGAGTTTCTCCATTATAGCCTATGGGGAAACTGAGTGGTGCGGTGCACTGGACGCCATATTGGTTGCTGCAACTCCTGGCTCCTCCCGCCTCTCCAGTTCGCTCTATGGTTACAACCCGCCATAAAACCAAAAGAAGAAGAAGAAGATGATGCATTGGGGGAATGGCCACTGGAGTTGAGGAGGATCAAACTAATGATGGCATATTGGGCCACAGTGAAGGGCCACTCCAGTGCCTTTTTGACGTCTGCGGTACTGCGTGAGTGCTGGGAATATACAGCTAGGCCAGGTGTGGGATTTGGGTGGACGGCTAATAAATGGGCTACTGAACTGGGTATCATGGATTTCGCAATGGCACCATCTGTTCCAGTGTCTGCGGTCCCGCCCTGGTTGTTCCTGAAGCCGGATATAGATTGGTGGTTGTTGGAGCAGGATAGGGAGGGATGGGCTGATGTTGGCGGGAGGGTTGATAGCTATATTGATAGAACATTTCAGACATATCTTCCTGTCTTTACAGATGGTGCTAAGGATCCGGAGACGGGTCGTGTGGGGATAGGTGTAATTGTGCCCCTATTTGGAGTCACGAGGTCAGAGAGGCTAGATGATGGCCTATCAGTTTTTACAGCTGAAATGGTGGCAATAATCCTGGCACTGCAGTGGGTCGAGGAGGTTACACCAGATAGAGCAGTAATATGCACTGACTCTGCATCGGCACTGGAGAGCTTAACGGCTCCAACATCCTGCAGGGAGGATCTGGTAATGGAGGTATTGACTAGCATATATAGGCTATATAGGAGGGGTATTGGGGTATACTTTTGCTGGGTGCCGGCGCATGTGGGTGTGAGGGGTAACAAGGGGGCTGACGCCCTCACTAAGAGGGCCCTTAGGCTGGGCGGCATTACAGTGGATGTCCCTTATGGTAAAGGGGAGGTCAAGTCTAAGGCTAAAGATATGATTGGAAAGATTTGGCAACAGAGGTGGGATGATGAAAGTAGGGGGCGTCACCTGTATGCCGTCCGGCCAGGGGTCTCTGGGAGGCCTCTTCTTTGCGGGAGTAGGAGGGAGGAAACTATATTAACTAGGCTTAGGTTGGGTCATTCTGCATTAAATGACAGTTTATTTAGGATAGGGAAGCACAATACCGGCAACTGTCCTCAATGCAATAACAAAGAAACAGTTAGGCACATTCTGCTAGAATGTCAGGCATATGTCAGGGAGAGGGAGAAACTTAGGAAACAGATTGGGGATAAGGGTGGGCAGTTTACAATGGCTGGGCTCCTGGGTGGGTCAGTGGGATATGAGGTTCGCAGAGCTGTGCTGAATTTTATTTATTCAATTGGGGTAGGTGGGAGGGTCTGAATCCCTGCTATCGCTTGTCCACACTCCGTAACAGTAGGTGGCGGTATGCACCTGACAGTTGGTAGAACCCGCCATAGAAAACCCAAAGAAGCAGAAGAAGAAGAAGAAGATGATGCAAAAAGATTCTACTTCCGCACTGAACATGTAATAAAGCATTGCATAAAATATAAAGAAGAAAGGGAGCGTTTGCAACAAAGGGTAAGAGAGGTTGGACGAGGTTGGGATTTGGAAGGGATATTAGGAACAAATGGAGATAAGGTGTGGGAAGTACAGAGAGGGATAATAGAGTTCTTAATAGGCTCAGGATTGTTTAATAGAATATAGAATTTTACTTTATACTTATAATTTTATTTATTAACTTAATTTAATATCATAGAATAAAGAAATAATTATATTTATTTATTTATTTTCCTGGAATCCTGTTCTACATACTCCGGTACGGTAGGTGGCGGTATGCACCTAAAGTTGGTATTGGAATCCGTCAAAAAAACACAAAGAAGAAGAAGATTCTACTTCCGGTTCATTTTCTCGCGGAACCGCTAACACGGAGCTGCACGCTGTCAGCAGTACTGGTGAAACGCAAAGGTGGATTTTAAATAATACTACGCTGTTATACATCAGGACTTATCATTTTTGCGAGGATAAAGGTGAGATGGTCTGTGTCGACTGACGTGGACAAATGCATCCGTGTTTTTGTCCGATTCGATTTTAGGCGCGACGTTTTACGTCTGGCCAGTTGTTAAACTGACGGCTAAATCGGACATGTATTTTGCTAGGCCTAACCCTAGCTATAACTGATGCAACGTTAAAGCTTAAGGGTGGGTTCCACATTTTTGCTTTCAAAGCGTGGACATATCCATAAGAGTAACGTATCAAGCATGCTTCACAAAGATTAATTTATTTAGGTAGCGTTAAATGCGCCTTTAAAATGTTAGCTAGCGCTAGTAATTGTTCGATGTTGAGAGCTTAGCTGATGCTAGCGAAAGCTGTCTAGCCACTTCTATCGTATTAGCTAAGTTTGGTGTGATTAATTGGATGACTTGTCTAACGTAATTATCTTGAATCCCGTGTATGTTCTTGTCTAGCTAATTTAACGTTATTAGCTAATTCTAAGACTGTACACCTGTGCAGACCTCAAAAAATATTTTTTTCTCTTTTTCCTTCACAGTGCTAACTGAACAGTGATGTCTCGTTTCTTTGCTACTGGTTCTGACAGTGAGACTGAGGAGTCATCCTCAGGGGATGAGATCACTCCCAAAACAACTGGGACTACCTTCACTAAACAGTCAGTGGCATTTGTCTTTTCTGCTTCTCCCACTCCTCCACCTTTGTTACTTATATAACCAGGTTCTGATTCTCTGTCAGGTCTCTGTTACTCAGCGACGATGAGGAGGACACCAAGAGAGTGGTGCGCAGTGCTAAGGACAAAAGGTGAGTCTCGGTGCTGAACCCCAGCCTTTTTTCCCTGAAAAAGTCACCCTGCCATTCTGCCAATGTGTAAATATGGTCACTGGATGCTTCCAGGTTTGAGGAGTTGACAAACCTTATCAAGACCATCAGGAATGCCATGAAGATTCGGGACATGGCCAAGTGTCTGGAGGAGTTTGAGCAGCTGTGTCGAGCCTTCCTAAAGAGTAAGACTATAGTAGACAAGGAGGGGGTGCCTGCTTTCTATATCCGCCTTCTGGCCGACCTGGAGGACTACCTCAATCAGGTGTGTAAGTCTGCAAATTGTTATAATGTTTTATACCATAGTCTGGGTGAATACTCAATTCTGATTGGTCAATGAGCGGTGGTTGTTTCTGTTTATAGTTGCGTATGTTCTCATATCTAAAATCTTTGTTTATATCCCGGTCTGGATAAATTCTCGTTTCTGATTGGCTGGGCATTCATTTCCAATAAAGGGACACCTATGAAGTGGTTCCAACTAAGAGGCTTAACCGTATTCCAAATGAATACGCCATCTATGTTATCTGCTGCCAGAGACATAGTTGTCTCTCTTAAGATTGGTAACCATAGCAACACAAACAGCTGATTAATAAAGTCGGTAAATAACGCTAAATCTGCAGATTAAAAAGTTTGAATTCGTCAAATATAACAACTTTAATCTAGCAAAGCGGTTAAAGGTGCAGTATTCTGTTTGGAAATATTAACTTAACATAGTAGGACTTTACCTAATGTAGGCTAATATAACGTCAACATGAGCAATGCTGGTTGCGAATGTGAGCAAGTTACTTCACCAAGCACTTTAATCTGTGTAAAAACATTTTATCCAGCGAAATGTCTTCGATATGACAAATTGCATCAACAGTAACAAATTACTGTATAGTAGGCTGTTTTTTCAGATGTTCCCATCTCATGATGCAAAATCTGGAAATGCAATTTTTTTTAGCCTAGGTTAGGCTGTTTAAAATAGGCTGTGTGACCAAACATTTTTAAAAGCAAAAACCGAGGTAAATTGAGTTGCGGTTTTCATGCAATTTTCTTAAATAATGTAACTGACCAAAATTGGTGGCTAATTTTATGGTATGAAGTTGCGAAGGAACTATTTTTTTTTCCTTTAGATATCAAGTGTTTTCAGAACTAACAACGAGAGGTTTTGCATAACTACGGATAAAATGGAACTAGTAACCAGAAATATAATTAGCAACGTTCAAATAGAACTACCAACCAGCAGTTTGTTTGACAACGGGAAAACAACAGGCAAAAAGGGCCTCGGAAGGAATATTTCAATTTCAGCTGATTAAGTCGATAAGATCAATAAATATAAAAGTAACTAATGTATAATCGTTGTTGGTAACTGCTGTATAAGTGGAATAAACCACTCCGGGCTGTCCCGTTATTGGAAAGTAATGTACTTTGGGTGTGGTACGCACGCCAGTTGTACATTAATTTACAATATCTGGACAGCCCGGAGTGGTTTATTACTTACATAATGCACAATAATAAGTTCAGGTCAGGTTTGATCACCATTCTAAATTCATGCGCTGCCTGGCCAGCTACATAACCTGGAAGGGAATGCAAACTATTGCTCCATAACCAAGTCCAAAACGTTCAACAAAATAAGTGGAATAAATACATTTAATTAATAAGCAGGAATGTACCTACTTTCTTTCCCTCAGTGTCTACTGGATGGCAGACCTGTAGGCTACAAATAGTAGGCTACTGCATAGCTGGGCTACGATTAAATTTGGGAGCAGACAAAGCATTCATATGCAAGGTATTGTGGGATAGCTACCTGGCAAGAAGTAATTACCTGTTTGATGAGGGCTATCAAATTTATGGGCACTCCTTGAAGTATTATTGCTATATTTCAAAAGGGAGCAGTTATCAATGTTTTGAAGTTACATGATAATGGGGGAGCCATGCCAAAATAATTAGGAAAGTGGAAGAATGACAAAGGATCAGGGTTTAAAGCAAAATCAGAGGTTAAACTATGTATTTTATATTTTTATGGTTTAAACACTTATCAAACTTATTCAAAATCATAGCAAGCACTGGGTTAAGGACTACACAAATATAAAATGGACTATATATAATCATTGCTGGTAACTGTGGTAGTGTGCAGTAAGTCCACTCCACTGTTCACCTCGGCGTCGTGTGCTAAAACCGTGTAATGCACACCTCGTCGTGGATTACTCCTTGCGTATATTCCTCATTACACCTGCTTATGTGGTTTTCTTTTTTCTTTTTACATTGCAAAGAACTGGGTTGTCGTTGAACACAGATACACTTGCAAGAGTATAACTCACGTTTCTCTTTCAGCTGTGGGAGGATAAAGAGGGGAAGAACGAAGATGAACAAGAACAATGCCAAGGCCTCAGTACCCTTAGACAGAAGATTCGCAAATACAACCGTGACTACGAGACTGAAATTACCAGCTACAAGGAGGTGAATGAGTGAATGACTACCATTTAACTCCACATTGCATCTGTGTGTTTCTGTGCTGTTTGCCCATCACCATTTTGCTGATTACCCTGATCACCTCAGTGATGCCACTGTACGTACAACACTATCATACATTCACACTAATGTGCACTTCTCAGTAAGAATATCTCCTGCCCACAGAACCCAGAGCAGTCTGCAGACGAGGAGGAAGAGAAGGATGAAGGGGAATCTGGTGAGAAGGGTGAAAGCTGTCACTTGACACAGCTGATTTAGCAGTGACAGACTTTGATAAATATGTTGATACTGTAGGTCTCATTGTCAAGAGTATGGTGAAGTTTTACTAAATTACAGCTGTAAATACTACCTATACCTCCTGTTTTCTTTCTCTTTCTACTGTGTTTTATTCAACTATGAATTGCTTGTGTCCTGTGTTTCTCCCCACTCACCTCTTTCGTTAGGCTTCCTCTTCAGAGAGTGAGGGAGAGGGGGTAGGAGGGAGAGGATGGTGTAGTGTCTGTGAAGAACTTCCTGAAAAAGAAGCCTGCCAGTGAGCCACCTGCAGATCCTCGCAAGTTCCTGAAGGGGGCAGCGGTAAGCAAGCAAGATGCAACTTTGAATATAAATTTAATAAAAATACCATATTTTGACCTTCATACAAAAATGGATGCATTTCTTTTTTGTGTCCTATGACAGACCGTGGCCTAGTGCTTCTTTTATTTGTCATATTAGACAAATACTGTACTTGTATATAGTTTCTTATAGAGCAGGGGTTTGCATGTGCCTTTATTCACCATGCCAGTAAAAACAATTGAAGGTTTGTGTATTCATTCCAGGATGAAGAGTCAGAAAGTGACGATGACGAGGATAGATGAAGACTGGGGCGCAGACACGGTCGACAGTGGAAGTGGACAGTGAAGATGATGACGGGAAGAATGCTTCTTTGGCCGTTGTCTTTCCTTAAGAAGTTAGTCTCTTTTTTGTACATTTCTCATCTCCCCAGCTCTCCTCTCTTTCTGTAAAGTCCTCTATTGGATATGGATGCTCTTTATTAGCTCTATCCTCAACCCCTCATTAAGACTGGCTCAGAGCTAGCTGTACCCCCTTTCTCAGACACACCTTTTAATCTACAGCTGAGCTCTGGGTGAACTTCAGACCAGTAATGTAATTAGCAAACTGTCGATCTTCATTTATTCACAGCCATTTATTCACTCTTTAGAACATTTTAAAATTAATAAATGAATGGCAACAATGAATTGAATTTTTATGGTAGAAGAGTGTTCCTGCAATTAATTATTGAAAAAATAGTTGAATATGTGGATCTATCCCCTGCTGTGGTGCAATATACTGTTTGCATACTGTAGTTCTCCAATCAGTTTGAGTGTTTCTGTGTGTTTGAACTATGTCAACCTGTTTTTCACAGGACACAGGACAGCGAAAGGCACACGAGCGAGAAGAAGAAAGAGGAGAGGAAGAGGAGGCACAAGAAGAAGGAGCGTCTGGAGGAGGAAGAGGAAGAAGGGCCAGAGGGCGAGGAAGGAGGCTGGGAGAAGTGTCAAAGGAGGGGTGCCCCTTGTCAAGGTAAATGGTGAAGAAAGTAAAAGTCATCGGGGAGTATCCTGTACCTGGGTTGATTTACATCTTGCATCAGGGCATCACTGTTAGCCTCAAGTCCTTTGTCTCTCTGTCATATCCTGTCAGTTTATGCAGCCCATATTCTTTGCCTCCTCTTTTTCACTCTTAGGAAAAGCCCAAGATGTTTGCTAAGGGTACAGAAATCAACACGACTGTTGTTGTGAAGAAGCTCAATGAGATACTGCAGGCTCGTGGCAAGAAGGGAACTGACAGGTAGAATGACGACCCAAAATCCGCCAGCTTTTAAAACCACCCACGACACCAGTGTCGCACATACCAGCACCACTGGCACAATGGCCCCCTCTCCAGTGAACAATTACAGTACCAGTCAAAAGTTTATTATTTTTACTGTTTTATACATTTTAGAATAGTAAAGACATCGGAACTATGAGATAACACAAATTAAATTATGCGAAGACCGAAAAAGTCTTAAACGAATCAAAAAAGTATTATATTTTCGATTCTTCAAAGTAACCACCCTTTGCCTTGATAACGGCTTTGCACTTTCTTGCGATTCTCCCAACCAACTTCTGTGGTAAACGGGTATTCCACAGGTAACCAGGTGATGCTATCATGACTGTGTGAAAGGATATCAAAAGGCTCTTGATATTTTATTTTCAGGTACTCTTAGAAGCGATACTATAACCTCTCTGGATTTGAGTGGATTTCTATGGGAATTGGGGGGTGGGACTATATTAAGCTGGAAATTACATGGGAATAGTATGGAACCCATGGTTGGCTAAATGGCTGTAAATTAGTGATGGCGAAACGAGGCTTCCTGAAGCACTGAGGCTTTGCAGCCAAATAGATTCATTACTCGAAGCCTCATTCGACACAGTGTACACTAGTGACACCTGCTGGTAAAAATAATGTAGAGCAACGAAATCATTACAAATTCCACCTCAGGTTCAAAATAACGAAGTTGCCGTGAGCTAACAACAAACAGCCCTTTAGCTCACTGATAACGCGTCGGACTTCAGAGCCATTGGTGTAAGGGAAGGTACAAGTTCGAAACCCCGCTCAGGCAATACACATTCTAGCGTACTTAATATTTATAACATTATTTGTAACTGTCATTAGGCTAGATTTGTTTTCTACTAAGATATATTATAAAATAATATATGTAATAATATTATATTAACTTTGAAAATGCAAAAAACAGGAAGATTGATATAAAGGGGGACAACATTTGCGTGGGGTTCTATTGAGCAGTAAAAGTGTTTCTGGTCTGGGACTGGGAGTGTTTCAGAACTGGGGACTGGGAGTGTTTCTGGAACTGGGGACTGGGAGTGCTTCTGTAACCAGGGCAGTGAAAGGGAAGGTGCTTTTGTGACTGAGAAGTTTTTATAGATTTTTTATTCAGAAATAATAGCTGTTTCACAGTGTTGGGGCTGAGACGGTTCCTCTTTTTGGAAACAATTTCCCCTGCCTTGGAAAAGACCGTTTCACAAGGAACAGACGAGGCTGGCGTGCCTCAGCATGGACGAGGGTATATTGCTGTAAGCCAGCTCCTTCAGGCACAGCAAGCACTTTACCTTCAAAATGAAAAAATATGCCATTTGAAGAAGGAATGCAGATTGATAATGATAATAAGAATGAATAAGAATAACAATCAAATTATAATAATATTACACAAATCGTAATAATCTGCTGTAGTTACGTTAAAATAACAACCAACGAACTACATGCACAGTCGATTGCTAGCCCAATGTTCGAATAGCGTTTCAGTGTGTTTTATATCTACGCCACTTAGGCTTACCTTATTGGGAGATAGTCAGGGTCAAAATATTCCCACGAAGGAGAAGATTTTCGCTTCCGTGCAGGTTCCATTAGCCAACGGAACTGTACAAAAGCTGTACAAAAAAAAAAAAAAAACTCCACAAAAAAATCCTCCAAAACTTTCAATAGCAATAATACCAATAATAACTAAATCTCCGCAACAACCAACCAACGACAACAACCCTCGAAATAGGGGTGGGTAATGTATCACTCCTTTATATCTACAATTCAAAACCCCCAATCCCGCCCAACACGCAAAACAAACCGATCACGTGGTTCTACAGCACCCGAGGCCTCGTTTGTCATCGATCACGTGCTTCTCTGAAAGTGATACAAGCTTCGGTGCGAGGCTTCTGTAGAAACTGGCCCTACGTACTCGACAACACAGCTCGGAGCTTCGGTGTCATCCGTAACATCACTACTGTAAATTATCAAGGGTCTTGGACAGGGGCATAGGATTGTGGGGGGACAACGGGGGACGTGTCCCCCCCAATGTTTAGAAAGAGTGGAATTGTCCCCCCCCAACCATAACTGATCCCTCTCCCATGTAGAGCTTATCCGTCAATAAAGGCTGCAACAATGGGTAAAAAAATGACTTAAATTTATGCGGAAAGATATATAACGCCCGTAGCTACTTCAAACGGTAGCAATGGTTTATGTAATGGCCACGACAAGTTCGAGTTTATGAAAGCACAAATGGGATATGTAGTCAACAATTAAAGGCGATTGCTCAAGCCGATAGTACTATGGACTTCAATTCCCATAACCCAGTGTTTTAGCCAGTGTTTTGTGTAACGTTATGGATATGTTATAATCAGGTTGGTAGTAATGGAGAAGTCAGACCGCAAAAAAAGACGAGAAACTTCACGGAGTATGAAATCGAGACGCTCGTTACGGGGGTAGAGCGGATGGTTTATTTGGTGTATAGGCGGCCTTTGCTACGTTTCATTCGCTTCACCTGAAACGGTCCTCTCAACTGAAAATCAAATCAAAATCCCCACAGTGAATAAAAGAACCGTCGACCCAGAAGTTTCCCCATTAAGGTAGGCTAGGCTACTGTAGGCGCTGTTTCTAACCTAACTACTCCTTATTTTTCTACAGTTTATGCCTTAGCCTATATATACGTAAAAAAGTACATGTTTTTTCATAACAACAAGCAATGTATTACACTACAGCCGCGAGTGCGATAACGTTAGGTAGCACTGTGGAAATGTCGATGTTGCTGGACAATTGAATAGAGAATCTCTTCAGGGTTCATCAGTAAACATGTAGCATCTTAAAGGTAGGTTATTTGGTTTCTTAAAATGTTTATTTTATTGCCCTGCAGTGCAACATGGGAGGCTGATGTATTCGCAAGCGGCGACACTGTAAGAATCCTGCATCGGAATTATGAGGCTTCTCTTAGTTGTAGCCTAATTTAGAAGTTAAGAGAAATGTGAATACCATAATTGGGATGTCGATGACTACCACTAAAGGCAGTGGTTCTTAAACTCGGTCCTGGGGCCCCCTGCATATGCTGGTTTTCGTTCGAACCACAATTGCAATCCCAGAATTTGGACAAGGTGTTGATTTTCCTTCATTAGGTGTTCTTCATATTTAGAGGGATTATTTCCCTTCTGAAGCCACATTATGTTAGCAATAGCTATGCATGTCATGAAGAATAAAAGTCAAACTTCTCCAAAAAATGTTCATAAATAAAACATTTTATTTTAGGAAATGCCCTGTGTGAGGTTGTGTAGAAATGCAGGAAATGAGTTTTAAAAGGCTCAAATATTTCTGGGGGAGGACCCCCAGACCCCCCAATATTATTATTGCTTTGTTCACGGGAATGGTT
This sequence comes from Synaphobranchus kaupii, assembly GCA_029718625.1. Classification (NCBI taxonomy): domain Eukaryota; kingdom Metazoa; phylum Chordata; class Actinopteri; order Anguilliformes; family Synaphobranchidae; genus Synaphobranchus; species Synaphobranchus kaupii. The sequence goes on along the minus strand of CM056379.1, from coordinate 49,975,000 downwards.
GAGGGTCTCGGTCCAATAGTCATGGTTCGCTACTGTTGGATGGTATATTATTAGTGTCCCCCTCCATTATCATCACAAAGAAAGTTTACTGTTTGTGCCCCCCCCCCCCCCCCCCCCCCCCCAATGTTGAAACAAAACTACGCCCCTGGTCTTGGCTATCAAACAAGCCTTAAACCATCGCTCTGCTGCCAGATATGCAGTAGAAATGGATTGATTACTTTAAGGGTTGTTTCTCCTGACTTATTTTTCCATAGCTCTATAGGAAAATGAGTCAGGAGAAACAACCCTTCAAAAGATCCATCCATATCTGGCAGAAGAGTGATACTTTAAAGGGATAGTTCGGAATTTTGGACATAATGTCTCAATTACGACTTACCCATGATGTAGTTGATTGATGGAAACCATTTTCAGCTAATTCCATGCTGTCCCTTCTTTTGGAAATACACACGTTGCTAATGCTAGCGCAACTCTGGCAACCGGTAGCATCCACTACCAAACGCACTTAAACACTCCACAGTGCACCCAAAGCAAATAAAATACGACGTCAGTCTATTTTTTGAGTGTTTATACCATCATTTTTGAAGTCAAACTATCGTTGAATCCTTTACTTTGTGCTGACCTAATATTCTCTGTGGAAGTACGGCGGCGGGGCGAACGTGGCCATCGCAACTTGTTACTCTTCTTTGTTGTTGTATTCGACCAGTATCGGCACTACATTCGTAGGTAACGTAAACTATCGCTCCCCCGATAGACTGTCGTCATATTTTATTTGCTTTGGGTGCACTGTGGAGTGTTTAAGTGCGTTTGGTAGTGGATGCTACCGGTTGCCATAGAGTTGCGCTAGCATTAGCAACGTGTGTATGTCGAAAAGAAGGGACAGCATGGAATTAGCTGAAAATGGTTTCCATCAATCAACTACATCATGGGTAAGTCGTAATTGAGACATTATGTCCAAAATTCCGAACTATCCCTTTAAGGCTTGTTTGATACCTAAGACCCTTGATGACTTGCAGCCAAACACCTTTTTGGTCTTTGCGTGATTTCATTCGTGTTCTCAGTTTTGATGTCTTTACTATTCTAAAATGTGGAAAACAGTAAAAATAACAAAAAAAAAACTTCTATGAGTAGGTGTGTCCAAACTTTTGACTGGTACTGTATGTAAAGGTGAATGTGTTCTGATGTCCTGTGGAACTGCACTGCTCTACTGTGAAACTGCACCCCTTTTGACTCTTGACCATCCTGCAAGACCACATCCTGTCCCCACACCCTGACTGTTCACTGTACCTCTATGCTTCAGAGCTGCCCAGATTGAACTTCTCCATGCCCTGGCTGCCATCTCTAATGAGAACAACCTCGGAGAGGGCATCCTGGTCAAGATTAAATTCAACATCATTGCCTCACTCTATGACTACAACCCCAACCTAGCTGCATTCATGAAGGTCAGACTTGTCTAGTCTTTAGTGTTTTTGGATTTAGATATGACGATACATCCAAAAATAAGTGCGGTTTATTTTTGGATTTTATGGGAGTTGAGAGGTTAGAGTTGAACAAAGAAGTCAAAACTATTTCTTGTATGGTACAGTTAAAAATATTTAAAAAATATATAAAAAATATAAAATGGAAACCAAAGCTACTATAATTTAAAAATCAATAGAAAATGTTTGTGTAAGCTCTCCATTTTGTGATCCGTCTTCAGAAATGATCAACTATTCAACAGATTTGTGGAGTGTGTGGACTTCCCTCGAGAGCCTATAACCTACTCCAGTGTAAAACTACAGTGTTTTGATTGGCGGTAGACTAATCTGACAACGATTGCCTGCTTGGCCATGCACAGATGAGTAGATTTGGAAAGCAAATAACTAACCCAAATTATCTAAATTATATCAATCTTCAATCTTCTTCATCTTCAGCTCATAAGAGGAGCCAGCTTGTCTACAAAAAATGGTCAGCTAACGTTAAAGATCTCATCTTTCTTCCATGTAAATGTATAAGCTAAATGAGATAGGGGGGAATGGTGACCGTGGAAGCTGTTCTGATGATACAGAAACGCAAACGTTATGGTGCAGCTTTATGAAACACGCATAGGAGCGTAACTAACTCATAAGTAAAGTTTGCAATCTTTGTTTGAGAATGAAACTCCTAAATATCCCAGTCACAGAGCAGCGGTTAAACTATATTTTAGCCATCTTTTTTGACATAACGTTAAACTGATAATTTATCCTCGTCTCGTGTCCTTTTTCATTATTTTCCGGTGTCTTATTTTCTTTGATGTCTGATATTTTTAAGCACTCGTATGAAAGCCAAATTACATTTATAATGCCATTTCAACTTATAGAATTTTACAATTCTGACTCTTTTATTGGATGCTCTGCCACTTGTGCAGGCATAAATATTGTAGATAAATATTTTCCATGATATCACTAAGAAATATGACTGAAAAACTAATGCTTTATACTTTATAAATATTATGTCATTGAATACATTTTAGATGACCATCAGATAGTAATAGTTGGTCTTTTAGCCTGGGGGCAAATAATATTTAAGGAATCGATAATCAGATCGATAAGCAGAATCGATAATGGCATCGGTACCAATAAAATCTAACTATTCCCATTCCTATCCTGTATGTGTGTGCAAAGCCCCAGGTGGCCTTTCTCAGTGGTTCCCACTCTTCTGTGTCCAGTCTTTGTGTGGACTGTATAAACCTCACTGTCTTTGGCTTTTCCAGGCGGATATGTGGAAGAAGTGTCTAGACTGTATTGATGAACTGCTGGACATCTTGTTTGAGAACAGCAACATTTTCATCGGGGAAAATATTGCAGAGGACAGTGAAACTTTGGCCGTATCTGACCAGGTATGAACATTTCAATGTATACCACCACCTCAGAGATGTGAGAATTAGTTAGGACTGATTGATCAAATAAACAAGTTATGAAAGCTGATCTGGGATCCAGATGGCCACTTCATTAGTGATTATTAAACTACCACTGCAAAATAAGGGTAGACTAAGAAATGTTGCTACAGTAGTGCGTGTAACGATGGCAATCAAAGTATTTACATTTTAAATCTGTATTTTTACATCAGTTTTAAAGTTGAAAAACCTGTCAAAATTCTGAACAATCTCCATTTGTGTCTGGCAGCTTCTACTGTGTTAGAGAGTGGTTGTCTGCTTGGTGTAAGCAATCTGTACCCCTGTTCCTTTCAGCCATTCAGGGTCCGAGGATGTATTCTGACTCTGGTCGAAAGGATGGATGAGGAGTTCACCAAAATCATGCAGAATACAGACCCCCACTCGCAAGGTGGACTGCCAAACAACAGACTCAATCCCTGTGCTCATTTATCCCTCGCTTCCCCATACAATGTCGTCATGCCTCTCTGTCAGTCTGCTGCCTTGTAAGACTTGATGCACCTGTCTCCCGCTCTGTCCCACAGAGTATGTTGACAACCTGAAAGACGAGGGTCGCGTGTGCGGGATCATCGACCGACTGCTGCAGTACCTGGAGAACAAGGGCAGCGCGGAGGAAATTTGCCGGGTGTACCTGCGCAGGATTATGCACACCTACTATAAGTTCGACTACAAGGCCCACCGCCGGAGCCTGGGGCTACAGGGGGAGTCAAAGGTAAGGGCTAACTAAGGTCAGGGGACACTAAGGTCAGGGGTACATACAGTGGGGTGCAAATATATGGGCACCCCTAGTCAAAATGGACTTTACAATTAATATCTAAGTGAACTGAAGCTAACCTGACATCTAAATGGTACAAAGTTAAACATGACACATTTCTTCAAATGTTAAAGCAAGATTACTTTTTATTAAAAGTTTTACAGTTATTTTACAGTTTCAAAATAATAATTAAAAAAAAGGAAAACAGCCCTGTGCAAATGTTTGGGAACCCTGTCAGTTAGTACTTTGTAAATCCAAAAAAGTTTGCAAGTTGTTCTTTACAAATGCTTCACCCTTTTTTTTCTCCAAACATTCCTTCTTTATTGTTGCCAAAAAGTTCCATTTTGGCTTCGTCAGTCCAAAGCACATTGTTCCAAAAGGCTTCAGGCTTCTCAAGGTTTTCTTTTGCATACTTCAGATTAGTGTTGTCACGATACCAAAATTTTGACTTCGATACCGATACCAGGTTTAGTATCATGATACTGAAACGGTACTTGAAACTGAAACGATACTGATTCGATACTCGGTACCTCTACTGAAATGACCTTAACCCTATTTACTTTGGCCCTTCAGAGGCAATTTCCTCCTCGTTTCTACTAGTTTTATTTAAATGTCAATATCTAAATAAATATTCCCTGCACATCCATGGTTTTAAGTTCGAACTGAAGAAGAAGCTGTATCATTCAGAAATTTGCTACAGAATACATTTATTTCAGAATAGTCACATACAGTACAGTGTTTCCCCTAGATTTTTTTTCAGGCCGGGTGGTAGGCCCCTCGAAACTACCAGTGTTGTTGCGCGTACACGGTGTCATCAAACGCGCATGCGGGGCCGAGGTAGTATCATCGCGCAGGTAGGGGGTACGGAGAGTCGTCGCACACATGGGGAGGGTGTTGGTAACAAAGTGGTACATTTCTCCATTCTGAGCTAAAATAACATTTGCTCACAAAGTCGTATGGTAAATAAATATTAGTTATTTATAATATTAATAAACTTAAAACAGAACTTATATACAATAAACCCCCCTTAGCTTCACAAATGATATTCAGAACTATACAACTTAAACCCAGGACAAGGAGTTTGTTTCTACCAGTTTTTAAGGACTGTTTCTGGATCAGCTATCTTTGCAGCACTGTAGAGCTGCTTTTGAGACTCCTCCATAGTGCTGATCCATAATCAGTCCTTAAAAACATGCAGAATCAAACTCCTGCCTCTGCAGTATTAGCTTTTACTCTACACTAAAATGTAAGAGTTCTGGTCAGATAGCGAAACGGACGAAAGTGCGCCATTTTGCGTAGAGGCGGAAACTATAATTACACCCTCATAATATCAGCGCTGCCACTGAAAAGGCCTAACGGGAAACCGAAGCTGTTTTGGCAAGGGTTTTTCCAGATGCTATTTTGATCATTCCAGCATTCTGCGGTAAGGGAAATATTGCAGCTACATAAAAGAAAAAGAAAAAAAATATTATATTAAAAAAAAGAATAATATAATATTTTTTTTTTTAAGTACCGAACGTCGGAAAATTCTAATACCGAACCGTTTTTTTTTTTTAAGTATCGAAAAAGTACCGAAGTTTCGGTGTACCGTGCAACACTACTTCAGATGCTTAAAGGCTTCTTTCTGGCAACTCTTCCATGTAGGTCTTTGTTGTTTAAAGTACGTTCTATTGTGTTCTTGTGAACAACTAGACCTGTGTCTGCTACTCTTTTTTCCAGCTCTTTTGCAGTGATGTGTGGGTTCTTCTGAGCATTTCTCACCAGGTCTCAGGCCATTCTATCTAAAAATTGTTCTTGGTCTTTCAGATCTTGACTTCAACTGTTCAATTTATCTTCCATTTTCTGATCATGTTTCTGACAGTGGAAATAGGTCGTTTGAAAAGTTGAGTTTTTATTTATTTTTATTTTTTTAAAGCCTTCTAGGGCTGGGCGATAAAACTTGATAATCTTCTCGATAAAATTTGCCACGATAAGATTTATTTTAAATAAAACTCATTTGCGTCCGTTTCTTCTACTTACCCAAATACAATACGAACAGCCAATCAGAAATAGACTTGCACGTTGCTGATGCACCCACCCACTCAAATCAACGCTACTCAGGGTGACCTCATGTTTACCTGACATTCTAAATGAGTCACTGGCGAAAGCAACCAAAAATGGTAGTTAGTAGGCGTTGGTTGACGTTAACTTGTTCAACGTTACACAGAAATTATTTATATATTGGATCAATGTTAGCTGTCCAATATATTGCTGTAACAAAGCGTCAACATTAGGCGCAGCTACCTTGCAAACAGTCAGTACAGCTGAAAGTCATTCATATTTCTCCTCGCTTATGCTCGTAGTAGTAACAAAACCATGATGGTGATAGTTAACCTCGCTAACACTAGCTATCATAGCTGCCTATACCTTCTGCAGACAGCCCTTCTGAAGCCAGAAAAAAATCTAACTTTTATTTTTGCATGCTTACTGTTCATAATAAATAACAAAGAAATGTGGATGGGCAGTTGTGAATGCGATTTAATGAAGTCTTCATGACATGACAAGTTCACTTACGAGCAGGCATCTGCTGGGTCCTTATGCTTATTTCATTATATGTGAGATAATCAGAGGGGAAAAGGCAGAGAAATCTGTGCTTAGGGCCTATAAGAGAATTCTGTTTTTTTCCCCCCCCCCATTTTTTGCCTTGAGCCATTTTATTACTGGACGTAAAGACATTTGGGTGGTGTTGAATGTCAATCCATTGTTTCTAAAAAATAAAAAATTTTAACCATGAAACCTTCTGGTTTCTTCAGGGTACAGTCATAAGCATAACACTCTTCATACTTTAAATGGAGCATTATTAAGTGTATATCGTGATAATTATCGATATCGAGCAATATAAAAAATATTATCGTGATACTTTTTTTTGCCATATCGCTCAGCCCTACCTTCTCCTTGTTGGTGGAAGTGAACTATCTTGATTCTGACATCCTTGGACAATCGTTTAGAGGAACCCATGGTTGTTAACACCAGACAGAACAACCACCGCAGTCGGATGCTTTAGAAAGCATGGCGTTACTTATTAATAAATAGTTTAGTCCTGAAATTATATTCACCTGACTCATTGAAGCCCTAACAAGTAAATCGCCTGGGCCTTAGTAATCATCTTTATAAAGATTAACAAAGAATAATCCAAAAGATTTCCCAAACTTTTGCACAGGGCCTTTTTCCTTTTTCATTATTTTTAATAGTTATCTTACTTTAAAATTTGGAGAAATATGTCATGTTTAACTTCGTACCATTTAGAGGTCAAGGTTAGCTTCTGTTCACATAGATATTGATTGTAAAGTGCATTTTGACCCGGGGTGCCCAGATTTTTTCATCCCACTGTATGTAAATCCTGAGCGGAAAAGTGTGCTTTCATGCCCTCCCTATCTTCATACATTTAATTGAACTGATGTTGGGAATACAGCCTGACTGATATGGGATTTTTGAGACCGATACCGATTTTAGTGGGGAGTAATTCACAGATTACCGATATGACAGCCAATATAGTGCATTTTTGAGCTGGAATGAAAATGGACCTTTTCTATGTGTTTCGCCAGGATTCGGTTTCGGATTTGGCTGGATTCGGTCCCTTTTCACGGGTTCGGGATTCGGCCAAATCCTTCTCAAAAACTGGACAGAATCCGAATCCCATGTGGATTTAATTGACAGTATTAAACAGGCCTGCCCCTCCATATTACGCACTGTGCTTAGGGCACCAGCTCCGCGTGGTGGACCAAGTCAGCTCAGCTGCCCTTAAATTTGCGCAGGGTGTAATTTCTTATTGAATGGGATGAATAAACAACGTAATCATCAAACACATCAGAGCCACAACCGTTAGAAAATCAGGATGGTGGTGATCAGATCATGCAGACCTCAGCGGCGGGGACTAGTGCTTAATTTCACTTTCCTATAAGTTAACAATGTGCCTTACAGTCTAGGCTACTTGAATTTACGGTTTTGATATAATAAAGCATGCGTGTTATTGAAGCCACGTCTGTCATCTTTTTTGTTTGTTTTTACTTTTTTGCAGTTAGGCAATCTCAATGAAACGTTCTGTGTTGCGCTTGAACGCTGATGCGATACATTGTATTCAGTTGAAATCCCACTCTTTCTGCTGCCTGGCACCTACAGTGCGGCCCGTATGATATTGTATGCTACCTTTATTTACTGTGATGGGGACGTGGTTATGCCTGGTTATTTTTTATTCTATTGCTGTTAACGTTCTGATCGCACCAGAATCCCTTGGTTGTTAGGAACTATTTTAGAAAGCGTCCATAGAAACACGCAAATGTCTCACGGACTTGCGTTTACCTCCCTGTTTGTTTTATTTATTTCACTTTTTACTTCTGGGATTCTGGATTCTATTCGGAATTTGGCTGAATCTAAAATGTAGCTAGGCTAGCCTAATGTTAGCAAGCAAAATGATCATTAGGCTACAACAGACAGTGTCTCAAAAAACTTTTTGAAGTATTTACAAGCATATTGTGCAGTATATGAGTAATATTTGGAACTATAGCCCGTGTAGCCTATCCAACTGAAAAGACAATCATCTAGGCTAAGCTATGTTTTATGATTTTATTATTTTAAAATGGCTGGTTCACATTCCATTTGAGTACCATTCATAAATTACCGCTCGCTGTATAATTGCGGCGCTATTTTTTAGAACCCGACGATATATCGGGCCAATATTTGCGTTTCTGGACCATACTGTATCGGTAGTCAAGGAGGACGTGGTCGATATGAACGACCGATATAGGCTTTTTTCTTTACACTGACACGTGGGCGCTCCTAGCACTCCATCTATTGGTTCTCACCACAGAACTATATGTTCTCGCTACCCTGAACATATCATGTGACATGGAATCTTCACTCAGTCAGAGAGCAACGCTGCCGCTGGAGGAAGACTCACTGAATGAAAGGAAGGACCTCTTGCTAGCTAATTGAATATTGTCAATAATAATAGTGTATTAACCCAACAGTAATGTTAGTCATTCTTTAATTGCGGTCTTAATAAATGTTTACAAACTGCCGATGAACTATGATAACAATGCTAGCTTGCTCTCAGCGAGCTAATCAGGTACCAGTAACGTTAACGTGAGATGCATCCACAGACCTCATTGTGCTTCTTTTACTTCTGTGGTTTTCGAAACCTAGAATGCGCTCCACCCAGCACGTTTCCTTGATAGTGGATTTTATTTTCTGCATTCCTTGGTAACCATCGACATTTAACGTTACAGTTGGGGGGAAATAAATAAATAAACAACATGGAACATTTGCCGCTTTCCAAGTGTTTACGGAGATGCAACGAGTCGTCTCCTCCGTGCAAGTTAAGCCACAATCGGTAGCCATAATATAGAGATAACATATGGTAATAATAAAATTAACACAAATGTTCAAGTGTCAAATCAACTGCGAAGATGTTCGAAATTCCCACGAAACTTGGGAGTATACCATTCTTTATTTATGACCCAAGTAAAATGATTCTACAGGTAGGTTTCGGCAACCGATCCTGTATACACTCACGGCTAAACCCAGTTAAGGGTTTTCTAAACATTTCCGATCCTAACTCCGAGGGGTTTAAATTGATGCGTCGTTCGTTGAACTAGCCATTTAGTTTGACTCTTTTTTCCCCCATGTTAGCCAACATTATGTGACCAGACAGAAAGCGCCGATTGGCTGTAAAGGCCTCCTGTAACCTTAGACTACCTTTATATGGATATAGCTAACTCCCAACCTGTTTCCTGTTCTAAATGATCAATCAAGCAGTTAATTAACAGAATAACAAATATCAATGAACGACCACAAGTTTTTCTGTGCTAGCATATCGGTCGGGCTCTACTATTTTTACGGTGAAGCACCATTGGCGACATTCTCTCACAGTTTTAATTGATTTATGAAAGCAAATGTATAGTCTTTTTGCCTATACATGGTGTAATTTATAAAACCATATGCCAAATCTCAGCATAAGATTCCATATGTTTTCATAAAAACTGCTGCAAAATTATGCAGTTTATTAACGAGACTGCTCTGGCTGTTGCGTACTCGCGTGCCTTTTCAACTACCATCTGTTAGGCCTACTTCGGTTTTAATTTGATAAAGCCATGCATGACAACCTCCTAAAATACTAATAGGCTCCCGTGGGCTACATTGTATTATGCTACAATTGAGAGAAGTGACAATTATTACGCTACTGGCCATTTACAAGACAAAGAAAATAATATAAAAATTATACATTTATTTGAATTTAATATGCATGTTCATGTTTTCATTTCACATATGCTGAAATGTTCTGTTGAAAATAGAAAATAGCCGATGTATTTGAACAAGGAATTTAATCGTTTTATTTATTTTACTCCTTTACTTTCGGGATTCGGTTTGGGGTTTGGCCGAATCTTAACTGGTGGATTCGGGATTCGGCCGAACTCTAAAAATATGGCTTCGGTGCACCCCTAATATCGGTCCTACATATCGGCCACGTCATCCTTGACTACCGATACAGATATGGTCCAGAAATGCAAATATCTACTCGATACATTGGTCGTCCGATATATCGGTCGGGCTCTAATTGCAATAGCATACAGTCTTCAGCTGGGTGATATGAATCCCCGTTATTTCCCTCTCCTCAGTCTGAGCAGGACCAGGAGGAGAGTGAGGGCGAGGACAGCGCCGTGGTGATGGACCGCCTTTGCAAGTTCATCTACGCCAAAGATAGGACCGACCGCATCCGCACCTGCGCCATCCTGTGCCATATCTACCACCATGCCCTGCACAGCCGCTGGTACCAGGCCAGAGACCTCATGCTCATGAGCCACCTTCAGGACAACATTCAGCACGCTGACCCACCTGTACAGGTACATACACGACCGTGCTCATGTTACAGTACCGCAGCAGAAGGCACGTTGACGTCACAAGTTCGCAGTTAGGGCCAAACCCATGTGTCAGTCAAGCCCACCCTTGGCGCTTTCTCGCCCCTTTCCCGCAGATCCTTTACAATCGCACCATGGTACAGCTGGGCATCTGTGCCTTCAGGCAGGGCATGATCAAGGATGCCCACAACGCCTTGCTGGACATCCAATCCAGTGGCCGTGCCAAGGAGCTGCTTGGCCAGGGCCTGCTGATGAGGAATATGCAGGAGAGGAACGCAGAGCAGGAGAAGATCGAAAAGAGACGGCAGGTAACCGCTACAGGGGGCTCACAAGGGCCAGCTGGGAATATTTAACCTGTTACTCGCTAATCATTCTGTTTTGCCTGGGAGCAGTGTCTGAAAGGAGTATGTTATGGAAGAGCCAGTAGAATAGTATGTAAAACACTTTGGTTTGTTGCCATCAGTCCATGTCAGTATAGCTTCCGAATGCCAGTGTCCTGGTCTATATTGTGAGCCTCTTTGGTTCTTAGGTGCCATTCCACATGCACATCAACCTGGAGCTTCTGGAGTGCGTTTACTTGGTGTCAGCCATGCTGCTGGAGATCCCCTACATGGCAGCGCACGAGTTTGACGCCCGGCGCAGGATGATCAGCAAACAGTTCCACCACCAGCTCAGGGTTGGAGAGAGGCAGCCCCTATTGGGTAACTGTTAACCCCCTTCCTGGGTTTTATGGTTTGTGACTGGCTCCTGCAGTGAAGCAGTATAAGGAGTCACTGGGGAACAATGTTTCGTACAATGGCATTGCAGCACTATACAGTGGGATTACTTTAGCATTTTTTGTGGGGGGGTTGTACTGAATTTCATGAGGTGGAAACGGTGTTAATTTTGGCTTTTAAACTGTTTTAAACTTACTTTTTGTTTTAGTCGTGTGATGAAAGTGCAAATGAGTTTTAATCACATTTAGTCAATTTTATCTTTCATAGTTTATTTTAGTTGACAAAAACTATCGGGTCCATTTCCCAAAAGCATCGTTAGGCTAAGATGATCGTAAAACGCTTCTTACGAAGCTTCTTGAACTTAGGGTGCGTTTTCCTCTTAGAAATGCTTGTAGATTAACGATTACTCCCGACCAGTCGTAGACTGTTAAGTGCGTTTTAGAAGCCCATAAATCACATACTTTCTTTGATTTTTCTTGTTAGTGTTCATTACATTTTACGCTTACCATAACCACTGAATTATTTATTTTTTAAGTGATGTTAGATGCAACAATTTACATTTATTTTTTTAATTTAAATGTACTTTTATATATTGGGAAATTGCCCATAAAAGCCATTCCTTAAATAGCCTTATAAATAAATAAGATTGAGTCAGAATTTGAACGAGTCGGAATCTTTTTCCCACTGATTTATTTAACCGGCCATGTATTGGGCATCACAGCGGGGTTCGCGTCTCCCAATGTATTGCCCCTCCTCCTTCCGTATCAGCAGCACCACAGACAAGTACAGAGATGTAAAATCCAGGGGTCAGAAAGTAAAAGTCCTGCTATGCGTTTCTTCCGCCCATGAACTCAGCCAGCTGATTTCACTAATTAGTTCTACCTGCTGGCTGAAGAATTGTGCATCCAAAGGTTGGATTACCAAAACTAATATACTTAATTAATTTGTATGCACTTGCACTTTGAATAAAAAAAGTGCCCACCAAATGGTAAATATTATATTACATTATATTATATTTTATGTTCTCCTATAATACTTGTCCACACATTTAAACCCAAGAGAACTTTATTTCTTAGTACTGCCTACACATTGTAAATTAAGGTAATTGTTCAATGCCACTTGAGTTGAGGGTGTGGATTTAGACCACACCCCTACAATCTTGAGTCCTTTCAAGACTGAGTTTATTAGCTGGCTTTGAGATGTATATTAATATACATATTCACATATTCTTGAAAAGATATTTGGTGGGTGTGTAGTGGATACATCCCTCTCTGATATGTTGTGGTTATTTGAAGTTTTTAGAATCCCTTGACCATCACTTTAAGGTGTAATGATGAGTGGCTGGCTGATGCAGCACCTGTTTGATTAGTAAGTTGAGACATGAAACATTATTTTCTATGGCATATTTGTATTGATTTATTGAATCAACCAAAAGTGCCATACATCAGAATAAATAAAAAAAACGGTACAACACAAATCGTGCTTGATGCGACTTATAGGTGCCTCTTCAGATTTATGATGTTTTTTCAACCTAGTTTAAGACCGCATATTTCTTCTCCCGCTACAACAACAGTACATTCGGTTTTTTGTTCCTTCTCATTGTATATGAAATGAGTCCCAACCCTTTTTCTTCTTCCCAACTTTTGACATGGTAGCCATGACCGAATATGATCCCTTCACCCCTTTGAGGGCATATTTAAGTCAACTTTGTCAAAAGGTTTTTGAGTGGGTGACTTTCCCACAAATGGGGGCACTTAAAATCCCAGAATGAAACCCTTATTTCCGGGGTCTTGTTGAGGAGATTCAGGAGCACACTCATCCGAGAGTAAACTGGAAGTAAAAGCTACAACTTGCAGTACAAGAGCGGGGATGTATTACAAACTACTTCCTCACTAGTTTGGAAAGAGTTTTGCAGGATTTCTTTCGCAAACTGCTTGCATAGTGAGGGGAGTGGGCATGTAGTAAACGGGTCTGAGTAGAGTGCGGTTCGGCCTGGATATTCCGAACCCGAGAGAATAGTACCCAGCCCGACATGTAGGTTATTCTGTAATTTGGTGTCTGATCCAACCTGAGACCTAGTTTAAAAAATTAAATAAAATTATTTTTTTTTAAATACACAACTCACTGCTTAAAATCCGACATGCAGTAGAGTGCAAAGATTTGGGCACCCCTGGTCAAAATGCCTTTTACAATTATCTAAGTGAACAGAAGCTAACCTGACCTCTAAATGGTACAAAGTTAATCAAGATGCATTTCTTCAAATTTTAAAGCAAGATTACTTTTTATTTTTATTTTCTACCGTTTTAAAATAATAAAAGGAAAAGGGCCCTGTGCAAGTTCTTGGTCTTCCAGATCTTGCCTTGACATCAACCATTTTTCCTTCTATTCTCTGATAATGTTTCTGACAGTGGAAATAGGTAGTTTGAAACGTTGAGTTTTCTTTAGCCTTCATCTTTTTAAAAAGTAGAAGAAAAAAAACAGAATAATCCCAAAGGGTTCCCAAACTTGGTTGGCTAAATGGCTGTAAGTCATCAAGGGTCTGAGGTATAAAACGAGCCTCAAACCATCACTCTGCTGCCAGATATCCAGTAGATATGGGTGGATCACTTTAAGGGTTGTTTCTCCTGTCTCATTTTCCTATTGAACTTAAGTCAAGAATAATAAGAGAAGAGAAACAACCCTTTAAGTATCCATCCATATCTACTGCATATCTGCCAGCAGAGTGATGGTTTGAGGCCCGTTTGATACATCAGACCCTTGATGACTTACAGCCATTTAGCCAACCATGGGTTCCATACTATTCCACTGTAATTTACAGCTTTATCTAGTCCCACCCCCCAATTCCCATAGAGATCCATTCAAATTCAGAGAGGTTATAGTATCGCTTGATAGAGTACCAGAAAATAAGATATCGAGTCTTTTGATATCCTTTTATACCCAGTCATGACAGCATCGCCTGTTTACCTGTGGAATGTTCCAAACAGGTGTGTTTTTAACTTACCAGTCTTTTTTTTTTTTTTGGCCCCTGTCCCAACTTTTTTGGAACGTGTTGCAGGCATCAAATTCGTAATTAGCGTATACAAAAATCAATGAAGTTGATGAGGTAAAACATTAAATATATTTTCTTTGTACTGTTTTCAATTAAATGTATGTAAAAGAGAATTTACAAATTGCTGCTTTCTGCTTTCATGTGCATTTTACATACTTTCCCAACTTTTTTGGAATTGGGATTTGTAGGAGGAGTTACACAGTACTGACAGGGTTCCCAAACTTTTGCACTGGGCCGTTTTCCTTTTAATTTGAAAATGTAAAAAATTGAACTAGAAAGTAATCTTGCTTTGAAATGTCATGATTAACTTTGTACCATTTAGAGATCAGGTTAGCTTTTGTTCACTTAGATATTAATTGTAAAAGGCATTTTTACCAGGTGTGCTTTTTCACCCCACTGTAAGTATGTAATTCTAGCTAACGTTACAAACAAAGCTATTTCACTATTATATAAAGATATCATAATATAAAGAGATTTAGTCAATTTTTATTTTCTAAAATCAATTTCTTTGTTAAATCGTGTCATATTCAGGAAAAAAATGCCATTGACTAAAATGTTTTTTTTTTTTTCTGGTTGACAAAATTAACACTGGGCGGAAAACTACAAGGGCGATACATTACATTTAACCAGCTTTTCTGTTTGATGTACCTATGTTTTTAAATTCAGCATGCGGTTTGACAATGTGTTTTTTTTTAAATTCCATCAGGAGTATATATGAATTTTATTCCATCAGGAGTATATATGAATTTTATTCCATCAGGAGTATATATGAATTTTATTCCATCAGGAGAAATATTAATTGTGTCACCGGCAGTTCTGGTGGGCCGCAGTGTCTGGTGGTTTTCAGGGCGCTCTCGGCACCAGTGGTTCATTTAAGCCATTGATTGGTTAAAGAATCCACTAAACTTGTTCTCATTGCCTTAATTGTGGCTGATTGAAAGGGAACCACAAAAACCTGCAGTCACTGCAGCCCCCTGGGAATTTAGTTTGACTCCCCTGATTTACGTGTTCCAGCAGTCAGTGGTGCCTCACAGTAATTCTATGAAAATCAGTCAAGTGCAGAATAAGAATATGAACCCTCCCCTGTGGTTCACTTCAGGGCCTCCCGAGAGCATGCGCGAGCATGTGGTGGCCGCCAGCAAGGCTATGAAGATGGGTGACTGGCGCACCTGCCACTCCTTCATCATCAATGAGAAGATGAACAGCAAGGTGTGGGACCTGTTCCCAGAGACGCAGAGGGTCCGCGAGATGCTCGTCAGGTGGGGTCCGTCAGCCGCTGTGCCATCACATGGAGTGCTGTCACACGTTCACAAAGGATCAGGTTTATGAAAAATGTCTAA
This sequence comes from Synaphobranchus kaupii, assembly GCA_029718625.1. Lineage (NCBI taxonomy): Eukaryota > Metazoa > Chordata > Actinopteri > Anguilliformes > Synaphobranchidae > Synaphobranchus > Synaphobranchus kaupii. Next base: position 49,959,340 of record CM056379.1, on the reverse strand, counting down.
ATAGGGCAGGGCGGCGGCATCAGTTCCATCATTATCTCAGGGACCTGAATGCAAGTACAATATCTTTTGCTCCACATTTGATTTTGTTTGGGTATGTTTTTATTGCAGGAAGATCCAGGAAGAGTCTCTGCGCACCTACCTGTTCACCTACAGCAGTGTGTACGACTCCATCAGGTATTGGGCCAAGTTTACATTGGGCACAGTGAGCTCAACATTTAACGTTCTGCTCCACACCTGGGGCCACATGGGGCCAAAACTCTGAGTAAAAGAATGCGTAAAAGAACGCTCAGGGTGAAAGTCGGAAATCTGCTGAAAAAAAGTTTCGTATTTTCTACCTCTGCCTTTTGGTCATGGTGTTGCCATATCACACGGACCCCAAACATTGCCTATATATGGTGTTCATCATGTGCAGAGGTATGCAGATTCTCACAGAATGTGTTATATTATACATATTAATTTCTGCGTGGAAACTCGCTTACGTGGCTTTCTGAGGGCATTTTTCTCCTCAGCACTATTTATACATGTGGCCCCTGGAGCTGTTTTTACTGAACTTTTCTGAAGGGCCCACTAGGCACTCTCTCACAGGGCCAGGTTTCTGTTAACAACTGAGTGTCTGTTCTGAGCTGTTCTCAGCATCTCTCACTTCCTTAGCATGGAGACCCTCTCGGAGATGTTCGAGCTTGAGTTGCCCACAGTCCACAGCATCATCAGCAAGATGATCATTAACGAAGAGCTCATGGTAAGCAAGTTATCATTGGGAAAATCGCATAAATTTTGAGCCTGTGTTAATCTGTCTGTTGGCCTCCCTTCTGTAGTATAGGTGCAGCAGAGTTTAGTGAAATGCTGTAATGCGCTCTGATCTTTGAGTCACTGTCACCCCTGCTCTCCTGCAGGCATCTCTGGACCAGCCCACACAGACAGTGGTGATGCACCGCACTGAGCCCACTTCCCTGCAGAATATGGCCCTGCAGCTGGCAGAGAAGCTGGGCGGTCTGGTGGAGAACAATGAGAGGGTGTTCGACCTCAAGCAGGGCGTCTATGGGGGCTACTTCAACAGGGGTAACTACTGCAACAGGGGTAGGAGTAGGGGTAACTACTGCAGTGGCAGATCCTCCCAGGAATTAAGTCAAAATTAGCTTGAAGCAGGGATGTCAAATTAAAGTCCTGGACGGCTGCAGTGTCTGCAGGTTTTTATCCTGTATTTTATCCTGTATGATTATAATTGTTCTTGGGCTTATGGAAGCTTTGTTGATTGGACACTGTAGTGAAAGGTGCTCCATTCTTAAATCTCCATTCTCCATTTTCACTATCACTTACGCATAAAAAAATGTAAAATAATTATATATTTATGTATGATGCTCAATAAATAAGTCATGCGATTTTTAGTTTTTTCCTCTAAATTTGCGTTTTATTGTAGCTAAGAATCGGTGCTGTAAGCTGCAGCCTGATGAAATATGTTGCCTACTGGGCAGCAGAAAGGCTTCTCAGGCTGGCTGGTACATTAACTAATTGTACAATGCACATAAAAGACGGCAGTGGTTAGTAAATTCTCTTTTACATATATTTCATTGAAAACAGTACAAAGAAAACATATTTAATGTTTTACCTTATCAACTTTATTGATTTTTGTAAATATATGCTAATTCCGAATTTGATGCCTGCAACACGTTTCAAAAAAGTTCTGGGAAGTTCAAAAAACACCCGTTTGGAACATTCCATAGGTAAACGGGTGATGCTATCATGACTGTATAAAAGGATATCAAAAGTCTATCTTATTTTCAGGTACTCTTACAAGCTATACTATAACCTCTCTGCATTTGAATGGATCTCTATGGGAATTGCGGGGTGGGACTAGATTAAGCTGTAAATTACATAAGAATAGTATGGAACCCATGGTTGACTAAATGGCTGTAAATCATCAAGGGTATCAAACAAGCCTCAAACCATCACTCTGCTGCCAGATATGCAGTAGATACGGATGGATCACTTTAAGGGTTGTTTCTCCTGACTCATTTTCCTGTTGAACTCTATGGAAAAATTAGTCAGGAGAAACAACACTTCAAGTGATCCATCCATATCTACTGCATATCTGGCAGCAGAGTGATGGTTTGAGGCTCATTTTATACCTGAGACCCTTAATGACTGCGCTGTAAAGGAGGGGGAACTTTTAATGACGGTAACTGTTTAGTACCGTAAAATTTGTGAGGTTGTGTCCGGATGGGATACAGTGGGGATACTAGAGATTTCAGGACGTGATCTCCGTTGTCACCATAGTTTTGCGTGCCATAGAAGCATAAATATTTTGTGGCTGCTAACTATAAAAAATTTATGCATTTTAGAAAATAATTAGGAGATGGCTCTTAAGATATCCGTAACTGCCATGCATGAATGCTAATTAATTCAAAGCAAAAGTGCGTAACTTTTTGTTTAAGTCCCAGGTGCTAATGGCATTAGTATTTAAGCTGTATGGAGAGTGATAGTATGGAAAACGCATAGCTAGCCAGTTAGCTAACGATAAGACATATTTCAATAGATTTTTTAAAGCCGATTAAAAATGTCTGTTTTGCTGATGGCTGCAATAATAATAATAACCACGTTTGTGCGCTCCTGCAAGAGCCAATTAACAATTATTAGTTGATGGCAAATCCCGAATAATCGACGCAGGCAAATTTGGCTTATGCGCATACCTAAATTCTAGTGCTGTTTAAGAGATTAGAATTCTGACCACTGCTGACGCCTTACGTTACATTTCTTACGCTTTCATTCAAATTGCTGAAATCTCAACTGCTGAATGTGCTTGGTACGTGTTTGAGCTCCCACGTCCACAATAGTGCTTGTACTTGTCGGTTTACCGTTTTCCCCCCCTGATGACACCTCGTGCCCACCAGTGTGACATCACAGAATCCTTATTGACATATCCTTTACCTCCGCAAATTCAATTCAGTGCAAAAGGCAAAGAAGTGTAAGGCACATCATAAAAAGTATCAAAATTTTCAAAATGCTGGTGTAGTACCATTTTCAAATTCTAGTACCTCATACTTCTCCAATACTGGTACACTGTGCAACCCTATGTGCTGTACTGTGGATTAAGATGTTAATACTTCTGTTTTCATAACCGTTTCAGTATTTTGACATTGAAAATGTAGGCATATCTTAAATGTCATTTTCTAACTGGGATATACTGTTTTCCATCTCTTACAGACCAGAAGGGTGGATATCAACAGAAGCAGGGTTATCAGAGAGGTAAGCAAAATATTTTGAGGGCTTCCAGAGATGCATTGAAAAGTGACAAAACGATCCCTAGGGTGTATACAATGGGAATCAGGAGGGAGGATCTGTCCAGCATATGGGAAATGAGGGATCTCTGACGGGAAACCTGCACATGCCTTTTAATGTGCGAGGAGTGTGCTGCAGACTTGATAATTGTGTACTTGATTGTGTATTTTATTGTATCATTGGTCATGTGTGTGTGTGTGTGTGTGTGTGTGTGTGTGTGTGTGTGTGTGTGTGTGTGTGTGTGTGTGTGTGTGTGTGTGTGTGTGTGTGTGTGTGTGTGTGTGTGTGTGTGTGTGTGTGTGTGTGTGTGTGTGTGTGTGTGTGTGCGCCATTCAGCTGTCTCTTAACTGTTTTCACTGTGCGGTTTCAGACCAGAGAGGCAGTTACCAGCAGAAGCAAGGTTACCAACGAGGTGCTTATGAAACAATTAATTAATTAATTCACTGGTTTATTTTTAAATGAATTTTTTTTTTTCTGTTTTAAAGCTGTTGCATACACTGTGGTCACAGTGTACTGCGGATTCCCCACGGTGCCTGTGCAACCAGCAGGAGTGCTCTTCTAAAGATGTTGTTCAGTTTCTCCCCTCACATTTTCTCTCACCGTCTTTCTCCCTTGAAGCACACCAGTAACTTTTTTCTGTCTCTCTCAACTCAATGTGACTAAATGCTGTTTTATCTCTGGTAGTATTAATGTAGTATTGTGTCAAGTTGGTCAATGTGTATACTGTACTGACACGCACCCTTTCTTACAGATCAAAAAGGTGGATACCAGCAGAAACAGGGCTACCAGAGAGGAGGCTACCGCAACCAGAACCAGAGCTCGTATTGATCTGACAGAGCCCCTTCCTGACATCATTAGTTTTCTTCTAACAAACTTCTTGTTCCATTTCTTAATTGTGTGTCCAATGCAATTTACAGTATAAACTATGCTGTATATCTGACTGTATACAGTTAGCGTGCATACAGGGGCAAGAAGCACAGAATCCATTTCTAAACCTCGTGGATTTATTTTTTTGTTTACTTGAAATTACGCTTTTTATTGAGCAGGTAAAGCAAGGCAGAACACTCAGTCCCAATTCATGCCAATTAGAAATCTGACATTTGAACTGTTAATGAATGTTAACACATATACCCTTTAAATACCAAAAGTTGAATATAAGTTTTTATTTAAAAAAATGTCCTAAGTTTAGCAAAATCAGTACATTTAAGAATAGACATCCAGCAACTATAAGCAAGAATAGACAAGAACGTTCACAGTACATTTACACAGATGTAATGGCATATCATACCAATGAGAAATACCAGAGGTGAAATCTACTCAATGACTTTAAACCAGAAAAAATAAAGATTATTCATTCAATATGTCAGATTACTGTTTCTTGCATGTGTGTTTGCAAGAAGGGACTGTTCGTGTCATCTTCTTTGCGATTGTAAGTCTAGTGGGTTACATGTTTTTTGTTTTTTGTTGATTCTCTGGACCTGGGCCAAAAATGTACCTGAAACCTTGATACTCAGCCTTAAGGGCCCATCAATAGTAAAGAAATGCATGCAAATTTCCCATAGACTTCAATGCATTGTAATGTGGTTGGAGGTAATCCCCCCCCCCCCCCCCCCCCCCCCAAATCATATTTCATTATATAATGTTTTGTATATAATTGAAATTGCATAATTCTGTCTATTGAATTGCAATTTACATGCAAGAAATTACATGTACTGTATCCATGTACAGATGATTTTTAAAAAATGTTTTTTTTTTTAACGCAATACCAATTTCGGTCTTTTTCTCGATCATTTAATGTTACCAGAACAACCACCAGATGACTAATTTAAACAAACATTTATTGCAAATGACTACATGTACAAGACTCGTACATGTATCATATTACATGGAAATGGAATTATAACAATTGAGTAGTGCATAACACTTATCAAATGGTTGTGATGCCGTGTGAATTATGTGTAAATTTAAAGGCCGTTTTCTCAAAATGTCAAATTTGCATAACCTGCCGCAGCAAAACGAATGTATCTCCATATCCGAACATCAGAATTGCACCAAATTTTGCACAGATACTCTGATACATGTTCCAGTAAACCATAGCCATTTTTTACTATCTTGCATACATTTTAAATTACCGCCTACTGTTTTTTTGATTGGCTGCAACCGTTGCCATGGCAACAGATTAAAATTCACTATGCTTCAATGCAGAATTTACTGATGTACCGCTTGATGAAGTTTCATGAAAATCCATTAAAGCATGACAGAGTTCCATTTGTTTTGCTGGAGCACCATTTTACATTGAAGTGTATGGGAAATTTGCATGCATTTCTTTACTGTTGATGGGCCCTTAACTGGAATTTCCATGTAAGTTAGGGGTTTTCCCCCTATGGGCATCATGCTTGGGGTGGAGTCTCAGTGAAAAGGTGTGTCCAATTGAACTCTGAGGTGAATCGAGTGCTTTTTATCTCGTTTTATCTACGCAGCCTTTGCTCACATGAAAAGGTTGTAAAAAAATATGGCAAAACCTATTACCAGAATATTATAGTTGAGTGGATTTATGTTCCAATGAATAATATGCAGATGAGTTAAAAAAGCATGCATGTTTATATATTTCAATTTTTCCACATTTGGGGGTTGCTGGGTGGCTCATTTGGTTAAGGTACCACATTGGAATATGGATGAGCCCCACCATCTCGGATTGAATCTGGATCATGCCAGTGCTGACTGGCCAGTAGCTCCTTTGGGTGACATACAGACATATACTTGTGATACCTGCGTGGGCTAGGTTAACGGAGGGTTTCAGTCAGGGGGTCTGTTTCATCGCTCTCTAGCTACCCCCGCTGGTCGATCGGGTGCCTGTGGATTGCATGCCAAAGTGGTGTATGAAAGGTCATCCTCAAAGGCTGTCTGAATCGGCACCCTTCCATACTATTATGTAGGCTTGAGTAGACGGGGTGAGAAAGTTAAGTAGGTGAAGTTTTCTCTAAATGTATTGTACTTAAAACTCCCATATGATACTTCCGGGGTTTCGCTGAGTATATTTGGGAGCACACCAAGAAGTATACGAACATTTTGGTTCCATAAATACGACGTGAAGCTTCGTTTAAAAAAAAAAAAAAAATGAGGTGCAGCTTCGCTGACGTTTTGGACACTACACAGAAGACAGGACGCAGTGGATAGGGCTCTGATTCTGACAGCGCCCTGTACACAGGAGACAGGACGCAATAGATAGGGATCTGAGTTGGACACAGTACACTACACAGGAGACAGGGCGCAGCAGATAGGGCTCTGATTCGGACACAGTGCACTGTACACAGGAGACAGGGCGCAGTAGATAGGGCTCTGATTAAATATTGTATCAGTGAAAGTTATAGCACAGTTCTGTTTACATTTCATCTATACACACAGTGCCCTTCATAATGTTTTGGGCAAAGACATTTTTTTTTTCTTGATTTGGCTCTACTCCACAATTTTAGACCATGTCTGAGTGCAGACTCTTGGAGTTGCAATAACTTCCTCTTGCTGTATTTTGTGTAACTGAACATACACTACTCACAAAAAGTTAGGGATATTCGGCTTTCGGGTGAAATTTCAGGATGAACCTAAAATGCACTATAACCTTTACAGGTGAAATTAATTTGACCTTCTCTAAACTTTTGAATGCACATGTCCAACTATTCAATGTTTCAGTACTTTTTGCACAACTTGCTGTTCTCTAACAAGGAGCTGAACGGCAAAATTCACAACAGGTGTTTGATCCATGAATCGACCAATAAATTTCCTGGTTCAATTAGAATTGGTATTTAAACAGTCCTCTTCATCATGCTGTTCACATTTTGACATCATGAGACCAAGACGACACCTAACAATTGATCAACAGTACCTCGCCATTGCGAGGCTTCAAACAGGATGTTCTCAGAGGGAAGTGGCCACTGAGCTTAGAGTGTCACAGAGTGTCATCAGCAGGTTGCAACAGAGAGACTGGAAGAGTCACAGAAAGGCATAGAAGTGGACGTCCTTTGGCCACATCCCACACTGATGACCGCTTCATTGTGAACAGTGCCCTGCGGAACCGGATGATGAATGCCACTCAACTCCAGGCACATTTAAGGGAGGTGAGAGGCACCCAAGTGTCACGTCAGACCATTCAAAACCGTTTACATCAGCGTGGTCTGCGTGCTAGACGACCTGCAAGGGTACCTGACCACACCACCAGGCACAGGCGTCATCGTCTTGCATGGGCCAGGGAGCATTTACGCTGGACAAGGGACCAGTGGGCCTCAGTGCTGTTCTCTGATGAAAGTCGATTCACGTTGAGCAGAAATGATGGCCGCCAACGATGTTGGAGACGTCAAGGAGAGCGCTATGCATCAGCCACTGTTGTCACCAGACGACCCTTTGGTGGTGGCGGTGTTACAGTGTGGGCAGGTGTGTCTAGTCAATACAGAACTGCCCTACACTTTGTGAATGGTACAGTGACAAGCCCATACTACCTGAATAACATCATTAATCCAGTCATTGTGCCCCTGCATGAACAACACAGGCCTAATTTCATCTTCATGGACGACAATGCTCCAGCTCATCGAGGTCGCATCATTAGGGAAAGGCTGCTGGAGACTGGGGTACCTCAAATGGAGTTGCCTGCACTTTCTCCAGACCTGAATCCCATAGAAAACCTATGGGATCAGCTGACTCACCGTGTAGAGGCTCGTAACTCTGTACCCCAGAACCTCAATGACCTGAGGGCCGCCCTTCAAGAAGAGTGGGATGCCATGCCTCAGCAGACAATAAGTCGACTTGTGAACAGCATGAGACGTCGTTGTCAAGCTGTAATTGATGCTCAAGGGCACATGACAAGTTATTGAGACATTGACATTTTTATTGTGGTATACCCACCACTGTTGTTGGCTTTTGTTTCAATAAATTGTTTGAGATGAGGAAATCACCATTGCATGCTTCTACTTAAATGCCCTACTTTCATGATACGTATAATATCACTGTAGCGTGAACTTACATTTTCCATAAATTTCACCCGAAAGCCAAATATCCCTAACTTTTTGTGAGTAGTGTATGTCAGTCTACCTGCAGCCCACCCAAGAGGCTCCTGCACTCAGATACGCCTTGTCTCATACGTCGAACCGTGATGGGTGTGACGTGTGGAGGGACAGGCATGTATACTGTTCATAATACGGAAAGAACTTACTGAGGAGAGAATAGATTGAGTGAAAGGACTGAATCACGTTCACTCAAACAAGGGTAAGCAATGTAAATATCTAATATAAAGTTTAAACTGATGACAAGAATGGTTGCAAAATGTTTAATGATCACCATAAATTGAATGGTGAAATCTCTTTACAAAATCTTAATTTGGCTTCTGTAATTTGTATAATTGATCATTGTATTGACTGCCTTTCTAATGATAATAATGACCCTTATTCTGGTTAGGGTCATATTCAAATTATGCAGGTTATATGCTTTATCAAAGGAATCACCTAAGTCCTTCAGTTAGTTGTTCTTGACTGATCTTACCTGGTACTGTGAAACCGGTTTTATTGCAAATGTACAAACTCATATTTAATTAGTGTGTTTGCTTCAACTACACTGCCAGTTCTCTTGCATACTGCTTATTCGTGCTCTCTTTCAGCCTAAATTTCTGTTTGCTACTCCTACAGCTTTTAGACATGCCAACTTCAAAATATTAATCCTGGCTAAGATTACATTGCTTGTATTTATCTTTTTGATAACTTATATATTTTAGAGATATTCACCTTTTTATCCCAAAAGATTCCCATAGAGCAGGGGTGCTCAAATCTTATCCAGAAAGGGCCGGTGTGGATGCAGGCTTTTGTTCCAACCAAGCAATAGCACACCTGATTCTCCTAATCAATCACTAGAGTCTTTGCTCAGGACCTTGATTAGTAGAATCAGGTGTGTTACTGCTTGGCTGAAACAAAAGCCAGCACCCACACTGGCCCTTACTGGATAAGATTGAGCACCCCTGCCATAGAGAATGAATGGTGGAATGTTGACTGGTATTACCACTGGTAACCAGCTGGTATTGTCACAAATCAATACTGCAGCTCTATATACGTACATACATTGCTTCTAATGATCATCCGTTTTTTTAAATGTACTGATTAAAAAAATACTTATATTGCTTCAATTGGCTACATACACGCAACGCTTCCTCATTTGGATAACCAGCGACATTTGGCTTGCGACAAGCAGACGTGAGCATGTAACGTTAGCAGTTACAGTTACAGTGGAGGACAAAATTTTTGACATCAGGACCTCAGGTTACAAAGCCCAGCGGCTCCACTACAATTTATCAAGGTTTTGCAGAAGGAAGCGGAGAGGAAAAAGGTGAGCCTTCAGCACTGGGCAGTAAGGGAATACAGATAATGTAAGACAGACTGTTAGCTAGCTAGTTTCCAAAACATTCTTAGCTACAGTTTTGTCACACTCTTGTGAGATTAGGTGAGGTATTTTTTTTTAAGGTGGTTACTTTCAAAAGATGCTATTGATCAGGGGTAGGCAACCCTGGTCCTGGAGTGCCGGAGACAGCCCTGGTTTTTGCAGCATCCAAACCTATAGCTACATAACTGGATTAATTTGAATTAATAAAGTGTAATGAATGCAGTGATCATGTGCTGGAGGCACTCTGCGTTTGACCGTTCAGAATATTCAGGCTCAGACTTTTAATCCATCAAACTCTTGTGATCAAGCTCAAATGGAACAAAAATCAGAAACGTCACCAGCACCTCAGGACCAGGGTTGCATACCCCTGCTATAGATAGTCAAGCCCATTAACTGCTTGTGACACATTGATTTGTAAACACAGCTATTCAGTGGTGATGATCATGAGAGAGATATACAGGTGTATATATATATATATACATATTTTTAATTCGATTTCACCATAATGTTGTACCCCCTCATGATGCCCCTGCTGTCACATATAGGCCTACCTAATCACTACTACTAATACTGAAATATAACCAACCAAGACCTCAACAGTGGCACAATCAAATAGATAGGCTATAGGCTAGGCAGAGTGCAATTCTAATGTATTCAACTTCTTGTTGATGCGTGGAATGTTCATGTTCTGCATGAAAAGTTTCAGAAACATTCTACTCCAAAGTGGGTGTCTTCGTTTTCCAGTCTGGAGCTATTTGGAGCTTTTTAATTGGCTAAACAAACTGCTAAACAACTGCAGAAGCAACCACACGAAAGTTTATTCATAAATTTTGCATTCTAGTTGTAAACGATAAAATATATTTATATTTACAGACAAGTTCCTCTGAAGTGGTTTTAGAAAGAAATGTACCTGCACAACCAGGGTTTTTAGTTAGTTTATAATGTATACCTGAATTTTCAGGGTATGGGTTTCTTTGATAAAATAATTATCTTGTAATGGCAGAATTATCATTATGATTTTTGAAATCAGTTCTCTCTCACACACATATTCATACACTGCCTGGAACAAATGTTCCAAAGAAATTACAATGAATGTTATAAATGGAGTATAAATCTGCTTTTCATGACTAATATTCTCTTTTTTCAAAAATCATTAGTGAATATCTCTAGCTTAAATAATAGCATCATTCCATGCATAGTATCAAGTCAGGGACAAACTTTGCACATACTGCTTTAGCACTATGTTTCCCACAGAAGTACAGTGAGCACCATAATTCATTGTGGTGACAGTGACACATTTTTTGTTATTTTAGTTCTGTAGCATTTTGATTTTGAAAGTGTCATGGTCAGTGGCGGAGCTAATGGTTCATTGCAGACTTGTAGTGGGCCCCTATACAGTATACTGTACGGAGATGTAAATTTACGGAGACGGAAGGGCGGAACGAGAGAAATGCGGATTACAATGAGGTGTGCCATTTCAACACCATGGACAGTGCCATGGATTTTTGTTAAAGAGTGACCTGCTGATATTATGCAAAACAACTGCTATTTCAGCACCATGGTCGGCGCCATGGGTTTTACCAATAATTTATTTAGCATTCAGTAATATTGGATGCCCATACAGCCACACAGCCATAGTCTACACAATTAAGTCCAATCAAGCCACACATAGGCTAATGAACTCACACACAACAAACTACAAAAGCAATGTGTGACAATAACAACAATAATCAAGGAGACACGGCGGTTTTCAACACAAGCAGCAACATTTTGAAAGCCAGCATCTATGACAAGCCTATCACAAAATAATGAATATGAAACAACTAACCAATGATGTTTTCCTCCAGCGTTACGTCTGTGAGATTCCAATCCAGCAAAAATTACATCCATTGTCCATAAAAAAATAAAAAGTCCAATGTCCAACACGTTTGAACAACTATATACAGTAATGTGACCTCCGTCACCCCATCTTAAAGCAGCACCATCCTCCTCTCCTTCATCCTCGCAAACCTTTCAGCCACCTTGTCCTTCAATGACAATATCCTTCTCTATGGATAATAAGGTGAGGTTTGAGAGTCTGCCTTCCTTCATGCATGCCCGGAGATAGTTTTTAATTAACTTCAGGCGGCTGAAACTGCGTTCTGCATTTGCACTGGTGACTGGTAGTGTTGCGTAAATACGATACAAAATACTGATGTTGGGAAATGCCCTGTCCATGTCGTTGCAGACCATGAATGGCAGAACAGCTTCTGTGGTGTTGAACTTTATTTCCAATTCGTTACACATACCACGGAAAGAAAGAAATTCATCCAGCACCTGCTCAGATGTGGACACGTCTTCGGCATAGAAGTTGGCTAGATCTTGGATTCTGTTGGTTGCGTCATCTGTGGAGAAGTTTCGGGGATTCAGAATGGAGAAAAGTTTTGCCATTTGGCGAAAATCTGTGAAGCGTTTCTCAAACTGTTGCACAAGGATGTCTAAGACATGGAAATAAAATTCCACTTTGAAACGTGTTTTGGGATCCTGGATCACTTCGTCTTCTGCCAGCTCATCATGGAAGCGTTTTCGTTTCCGGCCTCTCCCCTCTGTAAACTCGGTGGAAGAGTTGCACCTCCTAGCCATGTCTTGTCCTGTTTCGATCATTTCTTCAAATGACAAATCTGTGCGCATTTCCTTGAGCTGTGCCATACAGGTGTCAATCAGCTGGACAGCCATGTTGATATCTAGCGATTCTTTTTGGAGGTAGTTGGATAATATGTATGTCTTCTGCAGTATAGCATTCCAAATGCACAGCATCAATTTGAATTCAAATGTGCTTATCTTGTGAAGTAGACCATCCGCTTCAGAGGCTGTTTTCGGTGAAGTGAGGTTGTGTTCTTTTATTCTCTCCAAGGCCGCAAGTATAGCAGGTAGACTCTGTATCACCGCTTCGGTGGCCTGCTTCCTGGATGCCCACCTGGTATCCGACAGCCTTTTTAATGTTAGTATAGTTCCCTCCAGCTGCATGTTGGCCTGTTCCTCCTCTAGGATCTTAAACCGTGGAAGGCTGGAAGTAAGGAAACAGTAGAGCGATTCCAGTGTACCAAAAAACAGTTTTGCGCCACACAACGAACATGCTGCATCCAGGAGGATGAGGTTTAGATTGTGTGCACAGCAGTGCACGTAAAATGCCTTCTGGGAACAGTGTTGTTTGATCTTTGCCTGCAGCCCTGATAAATGACCAGACATTGTTCTTGCCCCATCATATGCCTGGCCCCGGATAAGTTTAACATCCAGACCTAATGCATTGAGTGCATTTACAAGTACATTATAAAACGCATCTGCATTGCTGCTTGGAAGCTCTTCAAACTGAATAAAGCGCTCGATACTGTTGCCAGTTTCTGTGACATATCTGAGGGACAGAGAGAACTGATCTATCCTGGTAATGTCAATGGTGGAGTCGACAATGACAGAGTAAAACTTTGCTGCTTTAACTTCTGTTACGATGGAGCTCAGTGTCTCGCTGGCTAGGGCTGAAATTAACTCATCCTGAGACTGATGGCTCAGGTAGGTCACACGTCCTGCCGGGTTTCTCATGTGTTCTTCTAGGAGAGCGTCGTACTGGGCCAGTAGCTTCAATAACTCCAAGAAGTTTCCCTCGTTTGAAGAAGGGGCACCCAGCCCAGCATATTCCCTGTGCCCCCGAAATGCCAAGCCCTGTCGTGCTAAAAACAGGGTGCTGTCAATCAGTCTATGTAAAATCTTCCTGTTTCTCTCAATCTGCTCCGTCTCGGCTCTGATTAGCTCCGCAATCACTGTGCTGTCCTGCCGGATGCGAAACTTGGTCATCAAAAAAATTTTCTCTGCCTCTCTATGCGCAGCAGACTTTTCATGTTGCTCGATTTTTTCTATGCCCTTTCTAAAGTTTGAGACGCCTTGTGTAGGGTCCGCCCACTGCCGCCCAGCGCCTTTACCAAACATCCAGCAACAAAAGCAAAAGATGCGATTGCATTTGGGAGAGTACATTAACCATTGTCTGTCCACTGTGCATGACTGTCCTATAGTGCGCTTATACCACACAGGACTGAAGCGTCTTTTATCGTCATCGTATGGGAATGTGTCATAGCTGTCTTTCAGCCCTGGCTGGCATGGGCCGTGCTCTATCAGCGCTCTGATCAGCTCAGGTGTGAGAGGCTTCTCTTTGAAAAAGAAGGGATCTGTTGGGTACTGCTCTTCAGTATTAAGTTTGGATAAGAGGGGGGGTGCTTGTGCCCTCAACTCAGCCTCAGTTTCCATAGCAGTGTCATCTTGACCATCATCATCATCACAGCTTTCCTGCATGGAGCTAGCTGCGTCCTCCTCCTCGCTAACACTTTCCCTTGCTTGTCTAACGTTAGTAGTGGGGCTAGCAGCAGGATCATTGTCATCATAAACATTTCCACCATCACCATCTGTGTCACTGTCTTCATTTAACTCATCCTCCTCACCTGCACCATCACTATCATCATGATCGTCATCATCATGGACAGCTACCTGAATGGAGCAAGCATGCTCCCGCTCCTCAGTGTTGCTCGTAGTGGGGTTAGCAGCAGACGTGGAGGGTTCAGTTGAACTTGAGCGAGCGAAGAAGTTTGTCAGAGGAACACATGAGGCCACAGTGTTCTTCCTCTGCTCTTTCTCCTTACGCTTTAGTGCGCCCGACTTGTGCTTTTTGAACATTTTCGCACATAAAACAAAGAATACCGAATATAGCCTACGGATAGCTAGCTACAGAGAATGCATGCATCACGTTATATCAAATCAAATGACGCACATACAGTACGTAGGCTACACAGTACGTGCGTCATTCAGAGTTGCCAGGTTCGCGGTTTTCCCGCCAAATTGGGCTAGTGTGAAAATGCAATCGCGGGTAAAAATTATATAGTCGCGGTGTGCGGTTTTTTGGGCTATTTTCAACGTTGACCGCGGTCGCCAAAAGTGACAGAATTTTTTTTATTTGAGCGTTTTATGAATATGTGTTGAACATGATGTTGAATATAGAAATAGGCACATACAGTGCTGGGCTGCAGTAGAGAGAGAGAGAGAGAGAGGCTGGTGCAGTTTGAATTCACGTCATTTAAAGCGTTGATAGCTACGTTACGTACTACGTTCACTTCTAAATTTGGAGGCGGGCAGAGGGGGTGGGGCAGGGTCTGGCTCCCACTGCTCCACCGCTCTGCTCTGGGAGACAGTCAGACATAAGAAGAGAGAGCGAATATTTAATTCTTTAGTCACGCACTGTAACGTTATTGAACTGCATTATTAGTCGGAGATTACGGTTGTGAACGGAGAGAAGTAAATAAGGAATAGAGTTGTGTAACAAAGAGTGAAGGAAGAAAAAGTTGATAGGAAGATGGAGCAGAGGGAGATTTTGAGGTGAGGAGTGAGGACACTGAAAGATGAGAAACGCGTGTGCAGTTTCGGGTACTGGGGGTCCACAGTAATAAAATAAATTCTAAAGTACATAATGAATTAACCTTTTTGTTGTTGTTGTGAGCATAGTTTATTTTTTAATAAAGTAACAGCATTCAAAACATTTAAAAATGGGAATACTCGATACATTTGGCTGTTAAACAAAAAAGGAGGGAAAATAAAGAAAGAATGTTCAAATATGATCTCTATTAAATGAATACTTCCACTGTAAGCTTGTTTGCATTTTGTAGCGATGCTAATGGAAACGAATGGTTACAGCCAGTATAGGTTAGGCTACAGCCTATGGCTTTGGTTACAGCTAGCCAAACTGAAGTATCCATTTAAAACACCTAAATGGAACATCATTATATTTGGGCTAGTTTTAAGACATTTGGGGCGGGTTTTGAGCTGCTTTTGGGCTGGAAATTTCAGTAGGACCTGGCAACCCTGGTTGAGCTATGATGTGTTTACTACGAAAAAAAATACTGTTTCGTAAGATGAAAAAGAAGGGGATGTTGCAGCTACACTACAGGCCCAGTGTCTCGGAGCAAGCAGCCAAACTGTGGGTTAAGTATCTCTCAAATCAATTGCTCCATACCTGTATAACCGTATCAATTTAGATATTAATTTAGCCCCTCCCGTACGCAATCGCCCCTGTCATGAACGTTACCATTGCTTAGCAATGCTGTGTTAGCTAGCTAGCAAGCTAACGATATCTCACGTCACGGCAAGTCGTTTTAACATTTAGCTAGCAAGCTATCGATAGCTTATGGCAAGCCATTTTAATTTAACAGTTATTCGACTTCCTTAAAGTCATCCTTGCTGGCTGGCCATATAAGTTCGCTAGCTACCGTGATTGCCTAGCTAACGTTAACCAGCTGCTCTAGCTAGAAATCTAACCGGACATTTGTACACCTGGATAATTTTTTGAAGTCCCAAGAATTACGAAAATGTGCGGGGAATAGAGCCAAAGTGTTAGCGGTATGTTTGTACTGTTTGTTTTAGCTGAACCATCAATTCTGATATTTTGTTGCAAAAAAGTCACCTGCCAAAGTGTTGAGTGGCTTCCGAAACTGACACGCCAAATGAAAAATCTACCCGCAAAAAAATATTCAAAATATGTAATTATACAACAAGGTGGGCCTCTTTAATACATCCGTGGGCCCCTTGTAATTAGAGAACCGCGTGGGCCCGGGGCCACCGCCCCTTCCGCCCCCTGTCTATCTCCGCTACTGGTCATGGTTATTTGCAGCCTTTGCTTTTCGACGTTTTTGGTTTCCTGTTTGGCGTCGTCAAGACACTATCGTATTTTTTCCGCCTCCATTCCGGTTTTCGCGTCTTGCCCGACAATTATTCCCTTCACCTGTTTCCTGCGGGCTATAAATACCTCGCATTTCTGATTGTTACTAATAGGAAACGCAGCAAGTCCGGTTATAAAGATTTAGGATTAGATTGGTTTTGTCGTTCCTTTCCAATCTTTATCATTTATTCTTTTTACCTGTTGCCAGTTGTGTTCAGCTCTCTTTCCACAAGAGTTTTGGCTAACAGGTTTTCTTTTCTATTCCTTTCCTTCACTCGTTTTTGTTTTGAGTTTGGTTTTGTTTCATTACCTCTTGTTACGCCTAATTATTTTAGTGCGTGAGGTTCTTATGTTAATTATTCTCGCTGTTTATCGAGATTGCCTCAGTTTTTCGAGGTTGTTTTGTTTTGCTTTGTGCTAGGGAAGTTTTGCTCCCTATCCTGTGTTAACCCAGTCCTGGTGCGGATTATTCCGTGTTTTGTGGCGTATCTTTCTCTAGATACGCTTTTAGAAATCCTTATTGGTCACGTTTGATTCTCCGAACCTTACACTTCGCCTCACAGAAAGGATACAATGGCAATGCTCGTTATACCTCTGATACCTCAGACCCTTGATGAATTACAGCCATTTTGCCAACCATGTATTCCATACTGTTCCAGCATAATCTACAGCTAAATCTAGTCCCACCCCCCAATTCCCATAGAGATCCATTCAAATACGGTATCGCTTGTAAGAGTACCTGAAAATAAGATATCAAGAGTCTTTTGATATTTTTGGGTCACAGACATCAGGAAGTCATGGCATGCAAAGGATATGCGACCAAATATTTAAAATGATTACTTTATTCTACATTATGTTAAACTGTCCAATATTTTTTGATGCCCGAAAATAGGGGGGAACAATGTACAAAAGGTTCTATAATTTCTAAACGGTTCATCCAATATGGATAACAATACCCTCAGATTAAAGCTGACAGTCTGCACTTCAACCTCATTGTCATTGTATCCTTTCAAACTCAAAGTGCTAGAGTACAGAACCAAAATAACAAAAAAAATGTGTCACTGTCCAATGAATTATGGTGCTCACTGTATGCATGGGGAAAGACCACTACGCTCGATATTGCAATCCCACTTTGAACACCACAGTCAAAGGGGGTTCTTTCCCTGACAGATGGACACAGTAAAGGTAACATCTACACATAAGTAGGCCTACTGTGATGTCACAAACCACTCCCTGGTAATTATCCAAGTGCAGACAATAGTCCATGAGCCAGACCCTCAAATTTTGGCCATCATGCCCACTTGGAGGGATGATGCCTCACAGTGATTTTTTGGATGGTATATGTCCCAAGTATTACAAACTGTATGATAGCATTGCGGCAATGGTAGCTTTCTATGTGCTATCACTCGTTTTTTCATCCCGCCATCATTATTTGTTTTTCATGTTTTTTCATCATTTTTCAATTAAAACTCATAAAAACACTTAACCAATGCAGAATATGATGAAGTCATATATGTATGGAAGGCTTACAATCGCATCTATCTACAACAGGTGGCTAGCTAGTTTAGTTAGCTACTGCTACAATATTTTTTAAGACAAAAAAGCTACATGGTATCATAACAGTACAATTAACCCCTTAACTAGCACTGACCCGAGGGCCAGAAGTGGTTTAGTTTATTTGAATTCATTGTGTTTTTTATGGTTAAATGCTTAAATAATCTGGACACACAATATACTGTTTGAAAGTGTTAAAACTCACAATTATATCTCTATAAACTTGTTTATTATCTCAATGTTATAGTGACAATGGTTCCTTATTTTGTAACATGACACAACCAGGCACAATCAAAACAAGGACTCCGTATATTCTATGTGTTCCACAGAAATCCACAGGTGACACGAATAACGGTAAAGGCCGAACTCTAAATCTGGCCAATTTCCTGATATGTTTCATGGGACATGCATCTTCTTGACAAGCGGTCATCTTGGCTGTCTCCTGGAACACTGAAGAGCTAACTGTTAGTTTTTACCAACTAACGTTACTACAAATTAAAGTGCCGTTATTGTGATCCAGCACTCAAACGTTTGCTTAACTTCTTATTCATTATTCAGCTGGGGACATTAGACATTTAGCCACACTAACTAGCTAATGTTTGCTATCTAACCCCTTTGCACAAATGCCCTAGTGGCTATGGCGCCGGCACCATGAGATTGCTGAACTCAGACATTCATTGCTCCTGCAACCAAACTATGAGTGGAAACAACAAACCCCATGTTCTAGCTTTATTAGTAGGCCTTCACGATTGGCGACAACTCTGCCAAATACGGAGTTTCTAAGGGCCACTATTGTCACATAGCTAGTCCATTTAACAAGCAACCCCCAACCAGCCTCACCTGCAACTATACGTACCTACCCATGCATGACACAGTGGACAAGTGAGTTCATAAAAATATTTTTTCACCACCAAAAGTTCATATTCCGTCATAGCAATGAGATAAACCTGACAATAGCCCGATCGTATGCCAAAACAGCCGCACTCTATTGTAAAATAAACAAGTGAAATTCTTGTGTAATTATACCATGTTATTCTACTATCAATATCTGCTTCTAAAAATGAAATAAATACACACTCCTACCATTGGTTTTACACATAGAGATGTCCTTTTCAGGATTCAGTGGTCATTTATTGTCTTGGACAATCCGTTTGAGAAATACACACCCCTTTATGATGTGAGTACACTTCCTGTAACCTCATGCGCAAACCCCCCCCCCCCAGATGGACATACGGCTGCGAAGTATTTCACGTCGTTCCGGTTCGATTGACAACTCTTATCTGATATAGGACAGGATATCCTGTGTGACTGTGTTTGCAATGTCTTATTGGATACCTTGAACAATAAATTACAGCTGTGTGTAACGGCATTTTTAGTTTTTTCAGTTTAGTACTCCGCAAACAGCTACAGGAAACACACTCACTCCTCGATATGAAAGTAGTACTGCTTGTGATATTTCAAATTCAAATGTACGTTACTTTTTCCACTCCACCAGAGTCTTGTGACATACAGTATGTTTGATATTGTTATTTTCTCATTTTGAGTGCATTTCACATACTGTTGTAGTGTATGCATTCATAGGTGGCTCAGTCATGTTTTATGTTTGATTGTCAATGAAGCTAGAACATTTGCCACCATTGTCGTGATAGTGGAATATTATTTTATTGTAATCTTATCATACATAATATAGACTATGACGTAGTATGTACCTGGGCTATACTTGTCACTTAGGGCATTTAAAATACTCATTCCAATTTACTGTGCGCTAATATGTGCTAGATTAATGTAAAATTTTCCTTGGAGTCATTATGAATGGGAACATTCATAACGCGATATCAATCCATACTTTTCGCAACTCAAACTAATGTCATTTTCATTAATTAACAATTCATTGTTAAACTGCTGACAGTAGCCATGTTTTTAATAAAAGCTAAATGATAGGACAAAGCTACTGAAACTAGCAGGCAATTAATCACAAAAAGCATAGTGAAACTAACAGAATTTTACATCCTAAAATTCTGTTACTTTCACTATTAGCTAATAGTGATTAGCTAAAGCCATTAACTATATAAGTTGTGATAAATAAGTAATTAGCTATAGCTAGCTAGTAACAAAGAGCATCAAGGGCAACTATTATCAGCATTTTGGTGAATCAACGCTATCTTGTGTGTGCAGAGTGCAGTGAGTAGCAGCCTAATGATGCGGTCAAGATTATATTAAGTAGGCATTTACATGAAACAGTCAAATATAAACAGTAAAAATGTGTTTTAAGTAGTTTAATTTTTTTTCTATTTAATTGTACAAACGCAATAACATTAATGAATACTAACACTTTGTTCATAGGCCTAATTGCATTGGAATGTTGCTGTAGCCTACACGATTCCGCGACCCAATAGATATATCCCGTGACCCAAGTTTGGATTGCGACCCATAGTTTGTGCACCGCTGCTCCACGAGATAGCACCGATTAGCCAAAATGCTGATAACAGTTGCCCTTGATGCTCTTCGTTACTAGCTAGCTATAGCTAATTACTTGTTAATTACAACATAAGACAAACATTCCTATGTTCCCAGGGTTCTATGTTCCCCAGTTCAATATTCTGTTAACACAAATTAACCCTCCTATTGTGTTCGGGTCAAATTTGACCCATTTCATAAATATTATCCAGTTTATAACTCTAACCCTAACCCACAATAGCCCATGTCATATTAAGCGAATACAGAGCTGGGGAACATCTTTTTCAGGTTCCCATTATGTGCTATATAGAGCTGGGGAACATAGGACCCTTTGTCATGTTCCCATTATGTGCCATATAAATCTGGTGAACATAGGACCCTGGGAACATAGGAATGACCCCGTTGTATGTTTGGCAGCTTTGAGCACTTTACCCTTACTATGCTTCATTGATAAAGCCTAATGCCCTATTCGCACTGGACTAGTATTACCTGACGACCTTGTGTGATTTGTAGGCTAATAAATGCAGAGGTCGTCTGTGATCTTAATCCTGTGCGAATCTGTCAAATCCGTAATTTGTAAAGTAAAAATTTTGCCGCAAATTAGGCTACCATATTTCACAAAACACAGGGTCATTGATCATATTAGTCCCATGTAAATCGGCAGCTCAGTAATTTAATGTGAATTATTTTTCTCTCACAGGGATACGTTGTTTTTTCCACGTCTTTTTCTGAATCTTTCTGGGTCAAGAATTATGATCGCTACAGTGGAAATTATGTGAAATTTGACAACATTTTGGGTGTGGTTCTTATGCCAATCATTTTTTATTGTAGGCCTACTCCCGAATTTACTGAATTGAAAGTGAATTGTATCCAACCCTGTAGCCACCGTCAACGCACCAATCTGCATACCCTGCCTTAAATGTGCAGAAATGACTCATAACTCTTTGTGAACTGACAATGTGGAAGTAATGTTCAATCATATCTGGTGAAAATCCTTGGGATTTGATCAGTAGGCTACATTCGAGTGAAATCCAGACATTGTTTACCCCGTGTGAATGCTCTGCATGAATCACATGCGGTCCCCATACTAGTCCAGTGCGAATAGGGCATAAAATTCTATTGCCTAATTGCATTGGAATGTTGCTGTAGCCTACATGATTCCACGACCCAAAAGATCTCCCGCGACCCAAGTTTGTGCACCGCTGCTGGAGAGTACAGAAAAAAATTATGTTTTATTGAGGTACAAGAGTGAATGATTGGCTACATATTTAGGTGTGTGTACCAATCATGGTTTTCCTCTTAAACCATGAGAAGGGGCAAATGTATATGCTTTATAATACTATTTTTAAAAATAATTTTATGATTTGGATAGGTTTTTGGACCCATATTATCTGTCCCCCTATACTGTTGAAAAGATAGTAATTCCCACTTGAAAACAGTTGATTTGCAGTTAAATATATAATTATTTTATGATTTACAGCAGTGCACAGTACCTGTTTCACATAGGTAGGTCTCAGTATTTCATTGCAAACTAAAGAAACGTTTTTATTTGCATTTTTCCAGTTTCTTTGCATTAGTGGCACTTTATTTTGACCTAAATTATGAAAATAAACAAATCTAAGTTAGTGTTGTAAATGGTAGCCTACATTTAAGCCATTTTCCAAGTTTCTGTAATGCTCACATCTGGAGTTATAACACCTTAAATAGAACACCCCCTAAATAGGTGAAAATTTGGCATCTGCACAAAGGGGTTAAGAACACCACTGATTAAGAACATATTGCTTGCTAGCTTGATCCTGGAGCACAGACAGGAGCTGGAAATGTATTTTTAAGTAGCAACTGGATGTGTGATTTCGCCCTCTCTGCAGGATAATTTTTTTAAACATCCAACATAAAGTATCCTCTAGTAAATTCAGGCAGAGCTAAGAGGGACTGTTAGAAGACACGTTGCTGTCGAGACTCCATGTTTTCACTGTCAGAAATTGACATGCGTCTGTAGCAACCACAGTCATAGCAACGGTAATGGAACATGAAGTAACCGTACATCCGGTTTTAGTTGCCGTGAAATAGGCCCATCATGGTGGCTCTGCAGTGACGTCACATTCCCAAATCCTGACCAATCAGAACACCAGACATCATTCGCAGGCGCAGGACCCCTGAGCGGATCTGGTACTGACACCGTTCCCCCCTACAAATCTGGACTTCATGATCTATTGTCGCGCAGAACCGCATCATACTGTGTCACTCTTTAGGTATACTTTGCCAGCGTATACTGTAATGTGAACGTAGCTAGCTCGCAAGAACATTAGATAATGCAAAAATAAATTAGTGCAGGGGCCGAGTTTGTTACCATGCAGTAATGTTGTGTGTTATGAGCTAATGCTTGGAACCGCTAGCTGGCTAGCACATCAAGTAGCTGCAATTATTGGGAAATTGGACAGATTTAGCATTGATAAGTAACATTAGCTATCTGTCTAACTACCTAGGTAGCTAACAGTATAGCTAGCTAGTGTGATGCAGGGCTGGGGACGTCAAACAGAAAAAACAACAAAAAAGTTTCTTAAACGCAGTTTTAATTCCAAACAGAAAATGCTAACTTGATTAGAAACTGGGTGACAGGTGGCCTGATTATCATCAGCCTCACCTGTCACCCTGCTGGCGCGTAGCGCCTGTGCTCACCACCAGGGGGCAGCACACCAAATCCCTTCCCAGCACCACATCCCTCCCCCCTAGCTTCAAGCTCTAGGAGGAAGCGATGACCGCATTGGGAAGGGATCCTGAGCCCAGGGCCACCCCCAGGATCGAACACCCTCACCAGAGGTCCCCTGGGTCCAGGCAATGGTGGCTCAGGTGGGTGTGTCAGCCGGGTTAGGCCAGCATGGTGGCATTTGGTCGCTGCAGGGGGGCCCTTTTGTGCCCTTTTCTGCAGGGCTTGTGACAGGAGGTGGTGAGGAGGAAGGAGGTGAGGTGGTCTGCGGCAGGCCAACTAGGCAGGGCGGTAGTGCAGCTGCTTCCAGCATCTCCCCTGAAGAGGGTGGCAGAGCTGTGGCTTCCGGCGGGTCCCCTGGACAGGGCAACGGGCCGGCGACCACTGGGGCCACCTGGGGACTTGGTGGTGGGGTTGTGTCCTCCTGCCGGACATCTGGCGGGTTGCGGCCACTGGTAGCATGACGGCGGCCTCCTCAGGAGAGTACGGTCGGGTTGCGACGTCGAACGGCTCTGAGGTCTCCTCAACAGGGCCCGCTGTTGTGGCGGGCAGCATTGGGGACTCTTCTGGACAGAGCAGTAAGGCTGTTGCCTCTGGCGGAACCTCTGACTGGGCCTCCGGACAGGGCGGCAGGGCGACGACCTCCGGCGATGCCTCGGGGCAGGGCGACGACCTCCAGCGGTGCCTCGGGACAGGGCGGCAGGGCGACAACCTCTGGCGCTGCCTCGGGACAGGTTGGCAGGGCGACGACTTCCGGCCCTGCCTCGGGCTGGGCTGTGGAGCTGTGAACTCCGGCGGCGCCTCGGGACCGGGCAGTGGAGCTGCAGCCTCTAGGGGCGCCTCGGGACCGGGCTTTGGAGTTGTTACCCCCCGGCAGGACCTTTGGACGGAACAGCGGAATGGCAACCTCTGGCGGCATTTCGGAACTGGGTGGCGGGGCAGCTGCTTTGGCGCAGTCGCCCAGGTGACCGGGTCCTCCACACATGCACCAAAGCTCCGGCCAGACCTCCTCGTTGTCCGATCCGTTGTTCGCGTAATGACCCTCATATGATTTGTTAATGATTTGTTAAGTATAGGCCTACTAGATGATTACAGTAATGAGTCGACTACTAGATAGATTTTTAGTTAAAAAAAAGGATCATATGAGGTTAATTGGGAAATAGGCTACGATTCTGCCTCTGAATCCTTCATGTAGGATTTCAATGCATCTAGTGTTATAGTAGCCTAATATATAGACTAACTACATTATTACGGTAAGGTATCATATTAAATTGTTACAGCAATACATATAGTAGCTACTAGATTGTTACTGTAATATAATAGACTCTTAGATGTATAGATGTAAATTTTTTTGGTCACAGTTCATTTTGGACACAAATAAATATGAGGTTCGGACTCTCAATGCATTTCATGTTCTCTGCTTTAATTTCCATGTAGCCATGCTTCATTATTTGGAAGGATCACATTATTACTTTACCATTGATTTGTTAATGAAAAATAGAGGGATTTCTCTCTTCTGAAACATTACAAGCTACATTTTACTAAATGATGAAAAGAATCTTGGTGTATGATTATTACTTGAGAGCTTGGTGCCTCTGAGATGAAGTCTGTAAGTGACAGAATCTCTGGAGTGAGGCTGCAAGCAAAACCCTCAATGTCTCAGTAAGGAAATATTTTCTCTTTGAACCATAAGAAGTGTCACCTCCAGTAACTTGTTGCGCACTTTTGCCCATTAAAATGGCTTGTTAAATTTATCCAAATAAGTATCCTAAGTAGCATGACTGTGCTAAATACGAGAATAAAATGTATAGTGGGTCAGTTTTGTCATAATTTATATTCTCAAATGGTTTTGATGTATTGATATTAACGATCACATTCCTGTAATATTTCTTTTTAAGATTGATGTGCCTATAAGTTGCAGCATAATAAGCTGTTGAACTATTCAAGGGAGGAAGGTTGTGTGTCTGTACTCAAGTTCACATAAGTCCATGTTGGCAGCAGTGGCGGCTGCTGACCAATATTTTTGGTGAAGCAAACCCCAAATACACCCCCCCCACTGTAAAATACACACTGTAAAATAGTTCACTTTAAATTTACAGTAAATTTCTGGCTACTAATTGCATTACTTTCACAGTCATTTCCGTATCGTATTATCAGTAAATCTTTATGAAATGATAACTGTGTGCTGCAATTTCAGTCAACCTGACCATGGAATTACTGTGATATGCTGCTGTAGAATTACAGTAATCACCTGTATTTTGACATATCAACTGTAATAGTGCAACTCAGTAGTCAGCAATTTACTGTAGATTTACACTTCTGTAAAGTTGACATTTTAACTGTCATTTCACCACACCTATGAAAAAAAACAGACAATATTTGAATTGGGTAAATTAAAATTAAAACAAAGACAATATACATTTAACATATTTATTCAGCAGTTTTTCAAGAGTAAATATGCAGAGTATCTCAAGTGCAATTGCATATTTTAAGTGCAAATACTGGGCAAAAACATTTCATAGGCAGTTTAAATGTTATTTAATTAAAATTTAAATATCAACTTAAGTGTACAATTTGTACTGCTTGTGAGTTTCTGCTTGTAGTCATAACCAGCCATCTCTAAATCCACAAACTTAAAAACCGACTCTGCATCCCTGCCTGATGACACGTCGAATAACCCAAATGAAACGCTCTTGAATTATTCCCGCAGCATCGACATAACGCAGAATTATGGACAACTGAGCTTTGCAAGAGATGTCGGTCGTCTCATCTATTTGCCACGCAAAAAAAGGAGCAGCGGTTACTTCACTCTTGATTTCCTCCTGCATCGTAGCTGCAATAGCTTCGATCAGATCATTTTGAATCGTCTTAGACATGACAGAGAACACAGTGGACGATTTCAAGTGTGCAGCCAGAACGTCATCATAGCGAGAAAGCATTTCAGTCAACTCCCTGTAGTTTCCTCTGTTACCAGAATTTTCACTCTCGTCATGCCCCCTAAATGCCAGCTCCTGACGACCCAAGAATGCAATCGCATCAACCAATGTCACGATTTTTCCGCACCATTTCATTGTGCTTTGCTAATTGGATACGTGCACCTTCATCAATTAAATGCTCGATTCTCACATTTCCCAAAAGACTCAACTGCACGGTTGCACTGACATGCTCCTTCGATTTCCCATGAATCTTAACAGACCTGTCGAAATTACGTAAATCCTCAAAGCCATCTCTCGCAAACTTTGAACATAAATCTCCTGCAGCAGCACACTTGAACAAGACACATGGCCAGCAATACAGGCGGTTCGTTAGCAAGCTACCAGTTAGCCACTCCACCTTGTCATACCGTGGTACTTTAAAACTCCGACTCACCGAGCCCACTCGCTGGACCAAATTGATAGGAGGCTTCGGTCTTCCCTCGGCCTTCACTCGCAGTTTTTCTTCGTAGTTTAACGACTGAAAAGAATCCCGCAGAATCCGATCCAGGATGTTTGACGTTACATTCGCAGATTCCATTTTCTTCCAACTGGAGCCAAATTAAATGGAAAAAGCTACCTTTTCAAAAAGTGAGCTAGTTTTGGCTAACGTCAGCTAGCTAAATCACGTTAGCAATTAGCTAGCTAGCTGAGGTCAAAAAAAAATATTGAGATCGCTTAATGACAAAAAAGATAACGCTACAACACCGATACAATTTTTTACTATTTACAATATAATCACCGCTGACAACGCCACAACCATAAAAATTGAATAAATTTAATAAATCGCTCTCTCTCTCTCTCTCTCTCTCTCTCCAATACAGTAACACACTAACGTCTCTACTACCAACAGGGAAAATTGGCGGGTAGGATGATTATATCTTGCTGGACAAATTAACTCCTGTTCTGTATGGTTAGACATTATGTCAATCATCAGGACGAGAACGCGCACAAGAACACGCATGATTGAAATACATTAGTGAGGCAGTGCTTCACGGGTGGGCTAAAAAAATGCGTCATAATCCACAATTATCCAATCATATTTTATAAAGTCCCCCATTGATTTCCAATGGTCTAGTAAGCAGTGCTTCACTGAAGTTCCTTTTAAAAGTCTAGGGGTGGCGCTGTTTTTCACGATACAAGGCACATTTTTGAATCGAGGCACTTTTTTTTTTTAGCTTCACAAGGGAAATGGTAGTTGTGATGATAATTCAATATTAAATAAAGATGTGTTGTGTGTGCTATGCATGTTCTTTTATTTTTTTAGGTGAAGCACTGCTTCACCTGTTGTCTTAGAGAAACCTCCTCTGGTTGGCAGTAAAGCCAACTCTTGGCTGCTGTGTTAATTTTTCCCTTAACAT
The DNA here is from genome assembly GCA_029718625.1 of Synaphobranchus kaupii. Lineage (NCBI taxonomy): Eukaryota > Metazoa > Chordata > Actinopteri > Anguilliformes > Synaphobranchidae > Synaphobranchus > Synaphobranchus kaupii. The sequence goes on along the minus strand of CM056379.1, from coordinate 49,931,869 downwards.
TGTTAACATGGTTGACCGTTGGGGGCAAAGTACGTCACGTACCCCTTCTGTTAAACACCTGTCTATCTCAGTCACTGGTCCCTCAGCCATATTTACATCTGTGAATTGCCCTTGTTATCAGTCTCTTGTCCTACTTCCCTTTAGTTTAATGTGTTTCCATGCTGTTTGAAGGGATGAAAGACAGAGAGGGTAAGAACCTTGAGTCAGTCTGAGATGCTGAGAAGTGGGGAGGGACAAAAATGAGGACAGTCTAATACAACTGAGAAATGTAAATAAAAATGAGGCTGAAAATGGTAAACAGTGTTGATATTAAGTGCCTTAATGGAAATCAGTAACAAGATGACAACAATGACTCATGATAACTTGACCTGAATTATTGGGGTGAATCAGTTAGAAATTTCAAATGTACAACAAAACCAAAGTAAAACCAGATAAGTTGACATGACATCTGTTGATTATACTGATTGACTGAGAGGATGCCGTTTATGTTAACACTGACACTGAAATATCATGAAAAGAAAGATTATAGCATACTCAGACAACATTGATGCAATTCTCATGTGTCAATGAGCAGTGACTCAAAATTCAAGTTTGAAAGTCACTCATTAACTCATGCATTTTCCAAAAAAGCATGACCTCTGGGTTCACCTCCTCTTGGTCTTTCCTCTCTGTCTTTCTATCATTCATTCACTGGCACCACTCTTTAGGACACACAGTAAGGATTGGCTCAGTAAAAATATTGTAAGTAATACTCTATTGCGAATTCAAATGTGAAATAAATGTGCTCTACTAATAGCATGACAAAACCTTTTTATGAGAATATGATTACAGAACAAATGTATTTTATGAAAATAGGCTACATGAATGATCGTTTTATGTCTGTGTCTGGTGATCTGTCGAATTGAGTCTGATTATCAATGTTTGCTTCTATGTGTTTTTGTGTGTCTCTCTGTATTTCTTCAATCTCTTTCTCAGTGACAGCATCATTCAGGTGTGGCTGTCATCACTTGTGAATCTTTCCAACCAGGAATCTCAACAGCCCATTCAGAGCATTGGGGGAACCTGAGACATAGCTGCACTGTGTGTGAAACTGCCTTCTATACACAACATTAACGTATATGTAACATACAGTACAGCAAGCTGAAAAGTAAATAAGGGACTGCCACACAAGAGCTCCTTTCTAGACCCTACAGAGGACACAAGACAAGTGCAGAAAGCCGAATAAGTGACCTATAGTCCATAATATAGGCAGACACACACGCAGTTTACCATCAATACTGCATACGTAGTACACACGCCATCTGTGATGTCACTTCTTTTCCGACCATCATTCCATCACTTCCTGTCAGTCCGTCTCCTGGGAAGTGCAGCTCCCAGGACGCTAAATGGCAAGCGTCTTGCAATTTCCCCCATCCAGGGTGGTGGTGCCCTCCCAGCAGCCTTGAGCTTTGAGGATTCCAGTGCCTTCCGTGTGAAGAGCCTTCAAGAGCTGGTACGAGCTCTGGGAGTGTTCATATTTTGCTCAGTCCCTATCCTGGTCAACAACAGTGGAAAGGTGAGAGATGGAAAGGGTTGGGGGCTTCCTCTGCTGTTACAGTGCAATGCCAGTGTCTAACTGTGCATAGTCTTAGTTTTCATATTGTTCATATGAAATTCATATATTGTTCACAGTGCTTAATTTGTAAATCAGGTTGTGCAGATGGCTAAATGGCTTTAAGTCATCAAGGGTCTGACATATCAAACAAGCCTTAAACCATCACTCTGCTGCCAGATATGCAGTAGATATGGATGGATAACTTGAAGGGTTTCTTCTCCTGACTTATTTTTCCATAGAGTTCAATAGGAAAATTTGTCAGGAGAAACAACCCTTAAAGTGATCCATCCATATCTACAGCAGAGTGATGTTTTGAGGCTCGCTTGATACCTCAGACCCTTGATGACTTACAGCCATTTCGCCAACCATGTATTCCCATACTCTTCCAGCATAATGTACAGCTAAATCTAGTCCCACCCCCCAATTCCCATAGAGATCCATTCAAATGCAGAGAAGTTATAGTATCGCTTGTAAGAGTACCAGAAAATAAGATACCAAGAGTCTTTTGATATTGTTGGGTCACAGTCATCAGGAAGTCATGGCATGCAAAGGATATGCGACCAAATTTTAAAAATGATTACTTTATTCTACATTATGTTAAACTGTCCAATATTTTTTGATGCCCGAAAATGGGAGGGACTATGTACAAATGGTTCGATAATTTCTAAACGGTTCATCCGATATGGATGAAAATATGTCATTGTATCCTTCCAAACTCAAAGTGCTAGAGTACAGAACCAAAATAACAAATAATGTGTCACTGCCCAATGAATTATGGTGCTCACTGTATATAGGTATGCATGTGTGCCCCTACTTCAGGCATTCTCTCTCTCCCTCAGCTTATGTCTCTTGCTCGCTCTCTCCTGGGTAAGAGAGGTTTCTCGCTGATTCTCCGGCCTACAGTCTATGCCCAGTTTGTTGCTGGGGAGACTGAAGGGGAGATTGCTGTTTCCATGGAGAAAATGAGCTCATTGGGACTGTGCCCTATGCTGGCTGTGCCTATTGAGGAGGACCTTGGAGAAAGCATTGGGTTTGATCATCATATCAACATTACCAAACACAATGTCATTCAGTGATTATCAAATGACATCCAAAATTGTCCATTGTAATTTCTTTATATGCTTGTGTGTTTGTGACTCATTAATTTTATTTAATTAAATACATACTTTTTATTTATTCATTGTAATTCCCAAATGCTCAAATCACAAATATGATAACATTATGTTCATCATATTAACAGGGAGCATCGATACAATGACAACCTTGAGGCCATGTTAAAATGTGTGCGAATATCCAGTAGTAATACTTTGACTACAGATCCCATGATGCAACTGAAGATCACTGCACTACTAAGCCCAGAGCTGTGTGTGAGTGATGTTATGTTATCATATAATTTCATTTAACAACTGTAGTTTCTATGCTTGTGTTAACCCCGTTTGCCTTGCGACATAGTCACTGATACTGTAATGTTGGGTATTTGTTTTTATACTGAATTAAAAGTTATATTATTATTATGTAAATTGGTGAAGTTTCATGTTAATTGTTAATTCAGGTCAAGCTAACATCCCTCCTTTCAGAAGAACAGTATGATCTAGACCTTCTGGTCAGAGCCATGGATGGAGAGGTAAACCATTTTTTGATAAGGAAATTATGTATTCCTCTTCTCTGTGTTAGTCTATTGTGTCCAGTCAAGTCATTCCAGTAATATATTTCAATCTCTCTCTCCCAGCTTATCAGCTTCCCAGGTTTAACAGAGCATGAAAATACACACTTTCTTTGTGGCCTCCAGAGACTGAACAAAGTGGGAGAGGTACTAATAGAAATACTCTAGTGTTTATTGCTAATGTGCAGCATGGACAGACTTACATGTCAATAGTGACTCTCTGGTAAGATGCACTAATTACCCCCCACATCCATCAACTTTTACATGTAAATGCAATTAGCTAAGCTAACAGACTGTGATTAATTTATTTTGAAATTAATAATATATTTGGCAAATAATTTTTCTTGCTGAACTGTGTGCTTGTCTCAGTTTACGTGGAATAATTTAAACGTGAAATATATATTTTACCACCTTTAACATTTATTGCCAAATAAACCATGAACCACAAATCAAATATGATTATTATCCTCCATTAGAATACTTTGTATACAGTATAGTGTAATACAACAAGCATGTGTTATGTTAAATATGACAACTCTGTTTACAAGGAATTTTAGATTTTTAAAAAAATTATAAGCTTCCTTAAGATGTCTGCCGATATACATAATGACATTACAGAATACAGAAATTAACAGAAACATTTACATACATAAATATATAAATGACATACATAAGATTTATAACATTCTTTTGCAATTAAATGCCAAAAACACCTGGCGCACAGCCATAGCCTGACAGCTTAAAAAATAATTCCACAAAAAGTATATGAGACACTTGGACAAAGATTGTTTTCATCCATCCCTGACATGTTAGATAATAGTTTTATATACTCATACTGTATACTCATTTTAAATGTTAAAATATTTTCTGTACATCTCCTCCAGGCAAGTGTCATGAAGGTGCGGGTTTTGGTTGATGCAGAATACACCTACATGAACCCTGCCCTCTCCCTCGTAACCATGGCAATGATGAAGAAGTTCAATCAGAAAGAAGCCTGGATCTGGAACACCTATCAGTGCTACCTGAAGGTTGTGTCCTCTTCCTTTCTTGTTGCCATACTATTGTACTTATTCTATACTTTGATCCTTTGTTGTTCCTCTTTTTTATATACCAAACAATATTTCCAATATGTCATCTCTCTGAACTGCCACCATCCCCCTAAGTTTATTTTTGTTGCAACTTAAAACCCAAATTTCGCTGTCAATATCTCTGCTGTATTAGCACCAATTACCAAGCCCCTTGGTTGATCAACTAATCTCAGCAAAATCTCGCAATAAAATAAATATGGGAAAGATTTGTTCAGTTGTCTTCATATAGTGAAGTACATTTAAAAATGAGCATTAGCACTTTTTTTCCCCAACAACCTAGCTCAAATTCTACAAATCTAATCGCTAAAGTAGACATGTCAGACATAACATGGACTAATGCTTCTGATGGGTCACACTGTTTATGGTACAATTTTTAAATAAACCTTTACAATACGGAAATTAATTTCTCATTGACTTAACCCCTTCGCACAGATCCCCTAGTAGCCATGGTGCCGGCACCAAGATTTTGCTGATCTCAGACATTCATTGCCCTGCAACCAAACTATGAGTGAAAACAACAAATCCTGTGTTTTAGCTTCATTAGTACACAATTAGTGACAACTCTGCTGAATAGGGAGTTTCTAAGTGCCACTATAGTCGTGTAGCTACTCCATTTAACAAGCACCCCCCCACCCAGTCTCACCTGCACTATACCTACCCATGCGTGATGCAGTGGACAATAGTGTCTATCTGTGAGTTCATAAAAATATTTTTTCACCACCAAAAACTTGTATTCCGTCATAGCAACAAGGTAAAACCAACAATAGCCCGAATGTTTGCCAAAACAGCCGTGAAAATTCCTGCTCACTCAAATGAAAAATAAACAAATGAAATTCTTGTGTACCACGTCATTCTCCTGTCAATATATACTAAATATGAAATAAATAAACAATCCTACCATTGGTTTCATGCATAGAGATGTCCCTTTCAAAATTCAGTGATCGTTGTCTGGGACAATCCATTTGAGAAATACACATCATTTTATAACACTATTACACTATCTCAAACGTTGATGCGTAAAACCACCCCATTAAAAAAAAAAAGTCTCATGTTTTCCTGTTCATTCTGGTTTTATTGACGACACTTTTATTCAATATAGGACATTATAACCTTAGCTACGGTGTTTGCAATGTCTTATTGGATGCTTTGAACAATAAATAACAGCCGAGCATAACAGAATTTCTAGTTTTAGTAGTTTAGTTTTACTTAGAATACAAATTTGCTCGCCATGGCGTAATTGTCATTTTCCTGGATTTTAGTTTTTACAAATTTACTAACTCGTCAGCATGGCCAGAGAAAATCCTTGCCTACTTACATGGATTTTGGGAGTGGGTCAGAAAAAGATACCATAGTTACCAAGATACCATAGATACCATACCTTTGATTCTATTGGACAGGAACATGAGAAGGATTTTCCTCGATATGTAAGTATTACTGCTTGTGATATTTGAAATATGTATGTTAGTTTTTCCATTCCGCCACGGTGTTGTGCCATATGTTTGATATTGTTATTTTCGCATTTTGAGTGCATTTCACATGCTGTAGTGTAAGTGTCCATAGGTGGCTCAGTCATGTTTTATGTTTGAATGTTTAATCTTATCATACATAATATAGACTATGGCGTATTTGTAACTACCTGGGCTATACTTGACACTTAGGCCATGGAAAATACTCATTCAAATTTACTGTGCATATGTGCTAGATGAATGTTACATTTTCCTTGGAAAATACTGTGAGTATGAATATATGCTTTATAATGTAGAAAAAATATTTTATTTGTTTTATGACAAGTTTTGGGTAGGTTTTTGGACCCATAGATATCTATCCCCCTATACTGATTAAAAGATGGCAATTCCGAGGCACTTTCAGTCTCTGCGGTTGCACCCTGAGGATCAGGGGTTCGATCCCCGGTCCTGTCAGAGCCGAGTGGCATAGTGATGGGTCATTCGCGAATGAATGGCTTTTTGAACGGCTCTCTTTGGTGAACATAGGGAAACGATTCCTTTCGGTGAACGAGCCATTTAGTTTGGCTCTTTTTCCCCCCATGTTAGCCAACTTTATGTGACTAGACAGAAAGCGCCGGTAGGCCTTCTGTAACCTTGGACTACCTTCATACAGATATAACTCCTAACCTGTTTCCATTTATAGTTCTTAATTATAAATCAAGCAGGTACAGTAATTAACTGAATAACAAATATCAATGAATAGGCTATAGCAAGTTTTTCGGTGCTAGCATTTTTCTTTGTCTCATAAAATGTGTAGCTATATCTGGTGCGCTGGAAAAATCAGGGTGTAACGCATTACTTGTTTCCATTTGTTTAGCTTGCATAGCCTAACAATCAAACAATTAATTTGCTGAATAATTGCTTATAAAATTGCCTAAATAACCTAAGTAAGAAATGATAATGACAAAGAGATTGTAACGTTCCGTTCCCGTCCTGTCCGTTTTCCATGTTTTCCTTGTTTCCTTCCGTGTCATGTTGGATCCCTTGTCCGTGTTTCCCTCCTGGCTGTGGACTGGGCGTCTCCCTCGGGTACTTTTGGTTTCATTTTCCACTTTAGCTTCCGCCTATCACTCGCCCCTCTCGTTACTCACATTCCTCACTGCTGTGCTTCGGCAATCACTCCTGATTTAACATCACACCTGTTTCTCGTTTTCTCCTTCACTTCCTGCACCATTTAAACCCCTGGCTGGCTGCTATTCAGCGCCAGTTCGTTGACTAACCTACCGTGTTTGTTCGTATCCCGTTTCTGGTCCAGTGTTTGTGAGCCTGCTGGTTCATACCTGTTCGCCTGGTTTCCTGACTGGTAGCTATCTCTGCTAAACTTTCGCTGCTGCATGCATTTACCTGTTTCCCTTCAAAACCTCCAGACGCCGCAGTTCCAGTCTTCCCGCAGCTGTGTTTGTCCTCCCCGTGTTACGTACCTCCCGTACTCGTGTTGCGGTACCAGGACCTCTGCATGCCAGCCGGCTTACGCCAGTATTGCCCGAGCTACGCCGCACCTTCCAACTCGGCGGTGCATTCACCAGCTACAGTCCTGTCACAACACCCTGCCTTTAACCTCTGCTTTCTGCCCGGTTACTCAAGCTACCCGGTCCAGTTTCCAGTCCTGTTCCAGCCCAGTCCCGATCCAGTTTCCTGTCCAGCTCCAGTCCAGTTTCCAGTCCAGCTCCAGTCCAGTTCCGGTGTTTTAGACACCTCCGTTCAAGTCCAGTTCCGGCTTGGAACAAGTTCCGTGCCGTCCCCTGTGTTCCTGAGTGGACCTTCCGGTCCAGTTTCCAGTCCAGTTCCAGTCCAGGTCCGGTGTTTCATACACCTCCGTTCAAGTCCAGTTCCGGCTTGGAACAAGTTCCGTGCCGTTCCCGTTTCCTGAGTGGACCTCCCGGTCCAGTTTCCAGTCCAGTTCCCAGTCCAGTTCCAGTCCAGTTCCGGTGTTTTATACACCTCCGTTCAAGTCCAGTTCCGGCTTGGAACAAGTTCCGTGCCGTTCCCGTTTCCTGAGTGGACCTTCCGGTCCAGTTACCAGTCCAGTTCCGATCCAGTTTCCAGTCCAGTTCCAGTCCAGTTCCAGTCCAGTTCCGGTGTTTTAGACACCTCCGTTCAAGTCCAGTTCCGGCTTGGAACAGTTCCGTGTTTCTTCAAGTCCAGCTCCGGCTTGGAGCAGTCCTCAGTTGGACGCTATCCTGTGTTAACTAACTAACCTGTTTTGCTCCCGTGTACAGCTTTGGGACCACCCCAACGCTTAATAAAGTTCCACTTTCTGTAATCTGTCTCCTGGTCGTTGCACTTGGGTTCGTCCCGTATCAGGATCGTAACAGAACGAACTGGCCAACAATATGGACCCAGCCGATCTGGAACAGATTCGCCACGCCTTCTCCTGCCAAACTGCGATCAGCGACCAACAGGGTCGCCGTTTGGATGATGTGCTGGAAGTAGTTAGGGGCATCACGGAGCAAGTATCCCAACTTTCGCTCCACCAACCGCTACTACGGATTCCAGCCAACCCTACTCCTTCCTCTCCCGAACCCCATCCGGAGGCACCGGCTCCCACTTCCAGCCGTGAGCCCCGTGTACAACACCCCGAGTTATATCGCGGGGGGTTGGGGAGATGTCGTGAATTTCTACTTAAATGTGACATAGTGTTTCGGATGCAGCCCTCCTCCTTCGCCTCTGACTCCAGCAAGATCGCGTTCATTATGAGCAGCCTGGGAGGGAGCGCCCTGGAGTGGGCTACATCCATCTGGGACAGCCAGGCTCCGTTATGCAGCAACTTCGCAGCCTTTACGGCAGAGATGCGACGTGTGTTTGAACACCCGACCTGTGGACGTGACGCTACCCAGCGTCTGCTTCAAGTTCGCCAAGGCAACCGCAGTGTCGCAGAAATGGCCATTCAGTTTCGTACCCTCGCCGCGGAGTCAGGATGGAATGACGCCTCCCTCCAGGGGGCTTTCCGCCAAGCTCTCAGCGAGGAACTCAAGGACCAGCTTGCCACTCGGGAGGAATCCAACTCCCTTAATAGCCTCATCAGCCTCGCTATAGCCATCGATAATCGTCTCCGCATCCGGGCCCGGGAGCGGGGAGGAAGTTCCGGGCGTCATTCGCCCTCCGTCGTCTCTAATGTTCATTCACACTCCATCACTGGATCTCGGGCGCCTACGGGCGGGTCCGAGGAAGAGCCCATGCAACTGGGCAGAGTTGCGGTCAATCCCGAGGAGCGTCAGCGCCGTCAGCGCACCAGATCCTGTTTCTATTGCGGCAAGCCTGGCCATCAGATCGCCTCCTGTCCCATTCGCCCAAAAGAAGGGGCTCGCCAGTAAGACTGGGCGTACTGACGAGCCCCATCGTCCCCAACCATGCTGCCCAGGACCGCCTCATGTTCAAGGCTACTCTCCTTTGGAAGGACAAGACCCTATCTTCTTCGGCCCTAATTGACTCCGGAGCTGACGCCAGCTTCATGGATATCACCTTCGCCAGGAGGGCCGGCATTCCCACGGAACGTCTCACTTCACCCATTTCAGCTCTAGCTCTGGACGGTAGGAGTTTGGGGTTAGTTACCCACTCCACCGTTCCTATCCAGTTAATTCTATCTGGCAATCATCGGGAGTCCCTTCAGCTATTACTGATTAACTCCCAACAATCTGCTCTGGTTTTAGGTCAGACCTGGCTTCGCCTCCACAATCCCCATATTGACTGGAAAGCCGGTCGCATCCTGGCGTGGAGTGCCCACTGTCTAGCCAGCTGTCTCCGTTCTGCACTACCCCCTCCGGGGCCCAGTAAACCCTGTTCCATGCAACCTATACCGGATTTAACGAATGTTCCCAGCGAGTATCACGACCTCGCGCAAGTATTTTCTAAATCACGTGCTCTGTCCTTACCTCCTCACAGGCCGTATGACTGCGCCATTGACCTACTGGCTGGAGCTAAACTGCCATCGGGACGCCTCTACAGTCTGTCTGGACCGGAGAAACTAGCCATGGAGGAATACATCCACGACTCCCTCGCTTCGGGTATTATCCGTCCCTCTTCATCCCCAGTCGGTGCAGGGTTCTTCTTCGTTGGGAAGAAGGATGGCTCCCTGCGACCCTGCATCGACTACCGGGGCCTCAACCAGGTCACCATCCGTAACAAATACCCTCTTCCCCTCATTAACACCGCCTTTGAAGCCCTCTCTCCAGCTGTGACGTTCACCAAGCTCGACCTCCGGAATGCGTATCACTTGGTGCGTATCCGTGAGGGGGACGAGTGGAAGACTGCTTTTAATACCCCGTTGGGCCACTACGAATACCTGGTGGTCCCTTTCGGCCTTACTAACGCCCCAGCAGTCTTCCAGAGCATGGTGAACGACGTCCTGCGGGACCTCCTAGGGAGGAGCGTTTTTGTTTATATCGATGATATTTTAATTTTTTCTCAATCCCCGCAGGAGCATGTCCGTCACGTTCGAGAGGTTCTCCAGCGGCTGTTGGAGAATCAGCTGTTTGTTAAGGCTGAGAAATGTTCCTTCCACGCTTCCACGGTCCCGTTCCTCGGCTTCATTATCGAGGAGGGCAGTATCCGGGCGGACCCTGTGAAAATCAAGGCGGTGACAGAATGGCCCCAACCCACCTCCCGCAAGCACCTTCAACAGTTCCTGGGGTTTGCAAATTTCTACCGCCGCTTTATTCGCAATTACAGTTCCATTGCTGCTCCCCTGACTAAACTCACTTCCGTTGCCCTGCCTTACTGTTGGAATTCCGATGCCCAGCGAGCTTTCGAGCTACTCAAGGCTCGGTTTTCCTCAGCACCTATCCTCCTTCACCCTGACACTTCTCGGCAGTTTGTCGTTGAGGTGGATGCCTCCGACACCGGCGTGGGGGCCATTCTGTCTCAACGGTCCGCCTCTGATAGCAAGCTCCATCCCTGCGCATTCTTCTCCCGGAGGCTGTCCTCCGCCGAGAGGAACTACGATGTCGGGGATCGGGAACTGCTGGCGATAAAACTGGCTCTTGAGGAGTGGCGCCACTGGCTGGAGGGGGCAGGTACCCCTTTTCTTGTTTTTACCGACCATCAAAACCTCATTTATTTAAGATCTGCCAAGAGGCTCAATTCTCGTCAGGCTAGATGGTCGTTATTTTTTGCACGCTTTAATTTCTCTGTTTCTTTCCGCCCTGGTTCCCGTAATATTAAAGCAGATGCCCTGTCCCGCATTTTTTCCCCTCCCTCCAGTCCTGCTGATCCGGAGCCCATTTTGCCGGCCTCCTGTGTGGTGGCTGCGGTCTCCTGGGAGATTGAGGGCATTGTGAAGGCCGCCCAGACTTCCCAACCGGACCCCCGCAATAACCCTAACTCCTGTCTTTTTGTCCCCGATTCCGTCCGCTCCCAGGTCCTCGAATGGGTTCACGCCTCGTGCCTGGCATGTCACCCAGGTGTCGCCAGAACTATCGCCCTCGTCAGGAGGAGTTTCTGGTGGCCTACCCTTAAAGGGGATACCCGTGCCTTCGTCCTGGCCTGCTCGGTGTGCGCCAGGAGCAAGGCTTCCCACCAGCCTCCCTCCGGTCTTCTCCTTTCCCTCCCCGTCCCTGGCCGTCCTTGGAGTCACATTGGTGTGGACTTCGTAACCGGTCTGCCGTTGTCAGAAGGTAACACCGTCATTCTGACAATAGTGGACCGGTTCTCCAAGGCGGTTCACTTTGTTCCCCTCCCCAAGCTCCCGTCCGCCCTTGAAACCGCTGAGCTCTTGGTGCTACACGTGGTCAGGCTGCACGGGATCCCCTCTGACATCGTGTCAGACCGTGGGCCCCAGTTCTCCTCCCGAGTTTGGAGGGCGTTCTGTGCAGCCCTGGGTGCCTCTCCTAGTCTTTCCTCGGGTTTCCATCCCCAGTCTAATGGTCAGGCAGAGAGGGCGAACCAGGACCTGGGGGCCGCCCTGCGGTGCGTTACAGTGCGCAATCCCGCCTCTTGGAGCCGTTTTCTCCCCTGGGTCGAGTACGCACATAACTCCCTTAAAAGTGCCTCTACTGGCCTATCCCCGTTTGAGTGTGCTTTAGGCTATCAACCCCCTCTTCTGTCGACCCAGGAGGCCGAGATAGCTGTCCCCTCTGTTAGGGCCCATGTCCTTCGTTGTAAAAACATTTGGAGACTCACACGCACCGCACTCCTTCACGCCAATTCCCGCTCCCAACGTCTGGCGGACCTTCACAGGACCGCAGCCCCACAGTATAGGGCCGGTCAGCAGGTCTGGCTCTCCACTGCAAACATCTCCCTTCCCTCTTCATCCAGAAAGCTTCAGCCCCGTTTTATTGGTCCCTTCCCCATCATTTGTCTAGTTAACCCGGTGTCTGTTAAACTTTCCCTCCCCGCCTCCCTCAAAGTTTACCCTGTGTTTCATGTGTCCCAGGTTAAGCCTGTCTCCTCCAGCCCCCTCAGTACCCCTACCATCCCGCCTCCTCCCGTCCGAGTTGTTGACAACGCCCCGGCCTACACGGTGAACCGTGTTATTGATATCCGCCGCAGGGGCCGGGGTTTCCAATACCTCGTCGACTGGGAGGGGTACGGTCCTGAGGAGAGGTCGTGGCTCCACAAGAGCCTGATCTTGGACCATTCAGTAATCCAAGACTTCCACGAACAGTTCCCTGACAAGACCAGGCCTCCGGGTACGCCAGGTGGCGTACATTGAGGGGGGGGTACTGTAACGTTCCGTTCCCGTCCTGTCCGTTTTCCATGTTTTCCTTGTTTCCTTCCGTGTCATGTTGGATCCCTTGTCCGTGTTTCCCTCCTGGCTGTGGACTGGGCGTCTCCCTCGGGTACTTTTGGTTTCATTTTCCACTTTAGCTTCCGCCTATCACTCGCCCCTCTCGTTACTCACATTCCTCACTGCTGTGCTTCGGCAATCACTCCTGATTTAACATCACACCTGTTTCTCGTTTTCTCCTTCACTTCCTGCACCATTTAAACCCCTGGCTGGCTGCTATTCAGCGCCAGTTCGTTGACTAACCTACCGTGTTTGTTCGTATCCCGTTTCTGGTCCAGTGTTTGTGAGCCTGCTGGTTCATACCTGTTCGCCTGGTTTCCTGACTGGTAGCTATCTCTGCTAAACTTTCGCTGCTGCATGCATTTACCTGTTTCCCTTCAAAACCTCCAGACGCCGCAGTTCCAGTCTTCCCGCAGCTGTGTTTGTCCTCCCCGTGTTACGTACCTCCCGTACTCGTGTTGCGGTACCAGGACCTCTGCATGCCAGCCGGCTTACGCCAGTATTGCCCGAGCTACGCCGCACCTTCCAACTCGGCGGTGCATTCACCAGCTACAGTCCTGTCACAACACCCTGCCTTTAACCTCTGCTTTCTGCCCGGTTACTCAAGCTACCCGGTCCAGTTTCCAGTCCTGTTCCAGCCCAGTCCCGATCCAGTTTCCTGTCCAGCTCCAGTCCAGTTTCCAGTCCAGCTCCAGTCCAGTTCCGGTGTTTTAGACACCTCCGTTCAAGTCCAGTTCCGGCTTGGAACAAGTTCCGTGCCGTCCCCTGTGTTCCTGAGTGGACCTTCCGGTCCAGTTTCCAGTCCAGTTCCAGTCCAGGTCCGGTGTTTCATACACCTCCGTTCAAGTCCAGTTCCGGCTTGGAACAAGTTCCGTGCCGTTCCCGTTTCCTGAGTGGACCTCCCGGTCCAGTTTCCAGTCCAGTTCCCAGTCCAGTTCCAGTCCAGTTCCGGTGTTTTATACACCTCCGTTCAAGTCCAGTTCCGGCTTGGAACAAGTTCCGTGCCGTTCCCGTTTCCTGAGTGGACCTTCCGGTCCAGTTACCAGTCCAGTTCCGATCCAGTTTCCAGTCCAGTTCCAGTCCAGTTCCAGTCCAGTTCCGGTGTTTTAGACACCTCCGTTCAAGTCCAGTTCCGGCTTGGAACAGTTCCGTGTTTCTTCAAGTCCAGCTCCGGCTTGGAGCAGTCCTCAGTTGGACGCTATCCTGTGTTAACTAACTAACCTGTTTTGCTCCCGTGTACAGCTTTGGGACCACCCCAACGCTTAATAAAGTTCCACTTTCTGTAATCTGTCTCCTGGTCGTTGCACTTGGGTTCGTCCCGTATCAGGATCGTAACAGAGATAACTACAACTTGAGATTGTTTAACAAGGGTGGCAATAATCTGTATGCGTTAAAGAACGTATGCTTTAAGATGGCGCTCAAATTAGTCAAAGCCATTTAAACATTAGAAAGCAAAACTTTAAAGAGGACAACCTATTAAGTGTCTCGAACCGTTGCGCACAACGCATATGCTAATTCAGGCTAGAAAAATGAAATGAAAAACGAAAATCTATGAAACATTGAACATTTAAACATTGAGCAAGTCAATGCTTGCATGACTCCGTCATCATAAATGTGGATATAGAAAATTGCGACAAGTTTATGATGCACATAACAATAATGCTATTTCAAAATAAATTGGTAGTCTAATCATTTACTTAGCTATTGGTTTGTGTTATTGAGCAAATTAATTGTTTGGTTGCCAGTCAGGCAAAGTAGGCTAAACGGAAACAGATTGAGAGTGATCATCCGTTTAAATCTTAAAGGTAAGCTTGCAGAGGGCCTGGTTCTACTTCCCATGGTTCTAACTACAGTGCTAGCCTATGTTATGCACAAGCACCGTTCAAAAGAGCCATTCGGTCATATAGCTATTTTTATCATAGCCTATTAGTAGCTATATCATAGTAATAGGATGAAGTGATCTAGTCATCTTTAATTAAAGTGTGGGTAATTAATATCAAATAATTAATATAACAATAAACATAGGCCTACACATTGCACTATGATAGAAATATTGCGGACTGCATAGCAGCACTGTTGCACACTTACAGCAAAGATTCTCAATGCCCTCTCCACATCAAACCGCATTTTTTATTTATTTTTTTAAAGCCTGGAAGTATAAGTGAACGAAGAGCCACAGGTGAGCCAAACGAACGACTTTTTTCAGTGAACGGAGCCAAAAGAGCCGGCTCCTCGAAGAGACTAGGAATGCCCATCACTAGTATGGCGGATGCCTTGCGGGAGTGGCAATTAGCAGCCGCTCCCGGGGTGGGGGGCGGTACTCGGCAGGGGAGAATTCATACATGCGGCCACGCGGCAAACTGGAATCACGGTCAGGATTAGGAAAAAATCTTTATTTCCCAAGTTACCCCTAATGAGGGCCCCTTGGGAAAGAAAGGTTTGCACTGGCCATTCAGTGTACTGCAGCCTTTAAGTAGGAAGAATTTGGTCCCTCTTGTGTTGTTTTACCAGTGTTTCTTTAATCCTCCTGGGAATATGGTGTTGAGTTTACTAATCCAATGTCTTTCTGTCCTACGTCTGTCCTCCTGTGTCCAGTTAATGTTTGAATGGAGGCCCGATATTTCTACTGCTTCAAGTCCATCGTGGAGGAAATGAGCCACTATGTGTGTGTCTGTTTTCTTATGTTATACAGTCAAGCCGGAAAGTCTACACATCCTTTTCACCTTCTCCACGTTTTATTACGTTACAGACTTATACTACAATAGATTGAGTTCATTTTTTGCCTCAAACATCTACACACAATAGCCAATAATGACGAAGTGAAAACCGGTTTTTAGAAAATATGCAATTTTATTTTACTGACAAAAATAGGTTATTTAGGGGTTACATATCTGTACACAACCTTAGCCTAATACTTGGTTGCTGCACCTTTGGCAGTGATTACAGCTTCAAGGCGTCTTGGGAAAGAAGCTACGAGCTTGGCACACTTGTTTCTGGACATTTTTGCCCATTCCTCTTGGCATATCCTTGCAAGCTCCGTCAGGTTGGATGGGGAGCGTCGGTACACAGCCATTTTCAGCTCTTTCCACAGATGTTCAATTGGATTCAGGTCTGGGCTCAGGCTGGGCCACTCAAGGACATGCACAGACTTTCTCTGAAGCCACTCCTTTGTTCTCTTGGCTGTGTGCTTCGGGTCATTGTCATGTTGGAAGGTAAACCTTCGCCCCAGTCTGAGGTCCAGAGCGCTCTGGAGCAGGTTTTCTTCAAGGATCTCGGTGTACTTAGCTGCATTCATCTTTCCCTCTATCAGGACTAGTCGCCCCGTTCCCGCTGCTGAAAAACATCCCCACATCATGATGCTGCCACCGCCATGCTTCACTGTAGGGATGGTATTAGCCAGGTGATGAGCGGTGCCTGGTTTCCTCCAGACGTGACGCTTGGTATTCAGGCCAAAAAGTTCAATTTTGGTTTCATCAGACCAGAGAATCTTGATTCTCATGGTTTGAGAGTCCTCTAGGTGCCTTTTGGCAAACTCCAAGCGGGCTGTGATGTGCCTTTTACTAAGGAGGGGCTTCCGTCTGGCCACTCTACCATAAAGGCCTGATTGGTGGAGTGCTGCCTGGATGGTTGATCTTCTGAAAGGTTCTCCCATCTCCACAAGGATACGCTGGAGCTCTGTCAGAGTGACCCTCGGGTTCCTGCTCACCTCCCTGGCCAAGGCCCGTCTTCCCCGATTGCTCAGTTTGGCCGGGCGGCCAGGTCTAGGAAGATTCTTCCTCCAAACTTCTTCCATTTACGAATGATGGTGGCCACTGTGTTCTTTGGGACCTGTAAAGCTGCAGAGGTTTTTCCGTACCCTTCTCCAGATCTATGCCTTGACACAATCCTGTTTCTGAGGTCTGTAGATAATTCCTTTGACCCCATGGCTTGGAGTTTGCTCTGACATGCACTGTCAACTGTGGAACCTTATATAGGTAGGTGTTGGCAATCCCCAATCATGTCCAATCAATTGAATTTATCACAGTTGGACTCCAATTAAGTTGTAGAAACATCTCAAGCAGTATCAGTGGAAACAAAATGCACCTCAGCTCACTTTTGGGTGTCATATCAAAGGGTGTGTATACTTGTGTACATATGATATTTTACATTTAGATTTTTAATAAATTAGCACAAATGTCTAAAAACCTGTTTTCACTTTGTCATTATGAGCTATTTTGTGTAGAATTTTGAGACAAAAAATGAACTCAATCTATTGTAGAATATGTCTGTAACGTAATAAAACATGGAGAAGGTGAAAGGGGTATGCAGACTTTCCGGCTTGACTGTATATGTGTTGTGCCAATCTGGTCTTGATTGTATTTCCTGTCTCTCCTACATATTTTATGTCGCAATGTTTGCACTTTATGACATATATGCAGTTATAAGTGTTAACTGTGAGTGTTGGTTTAATAAGGTATGTTGTGTTTGTAGTGTTGTTTTTCACTGTAGTGGCCTGTTTGTAAAATATCGGGCCTTGTGTGGGTAAAATGTTGATTTCCGGTAGTTTGCTACTTACCAAATGATTCTTAAGGTTTTGTTTTTTTTTTGTAGCCGAAACGATTTTGTATTCTTGAATCAAGTCTGTGTTTTACAGAATCCTGGCCAGGTTCCGTTTAATTTTTCCGTTGAGTCGAGTAGGTGGTGATAAGTGGAATGATTTTTCTAGTGTCCTGTTGTTTTGTAGCCAAGAAGGTTTTCCGAATCTGTCTGAGGAACGATCTGGAATACCCTCTTGGTTTTACTGCATTGAAGAGGGTTTTAGTAGCCTCCTCAAAGTCTGTAATCTGTGTACAGATTCTGTTGAACCTTAGCAATTGGGATTTAATCAGGCCTCTGAATGTATGTTTCGGGTGGAGACTGTCCTTGTGTAAGAGTGCATGTGTGTCTGTGTCTTTAAAGAAAACTTTAGTGTCTAATGTGTGTGTGTATGGGGAAATGAGGGCCCCTTGTATGCGGTTTTGTCCAAAAAATCTATATGTTCATATTGTGTGGTGTGTTTAATTGTGATAGATGTATGGTGCGTGTTGAGGATCTGTATGAAGTGTTTGAAATCTTCTGAGATTATGTGTCCATGTTCCCCAGATGTCATCTAAATACCAAAAAAATTAGTGGAAAGTTTGGGACGTTTTTCAAAAACAGTCTCCTCCCAATGTGCCATGTAAATGTTAACATAAGCCAGTGCTAATTTTTTGCCCATAGCTGTGCCGCTGGTCTGTAAGAATAATTCTTTATTGAATTCAAAGTCATTTTTGGTGAGGCTTATCTCCAGTAATTGCAGGAGGATTGTATCTTGTCGATTGTTGTCTGGGTACTTTTCCATCCATGTTTTTACCACTGTTAATCCCGCTGCTGTGTTTATGTTGGTGTATAGACACAGCTGGAGTTATAAAGCCTTAAATAGAACACCCACAAAATATATGAGAATTGACTAAATTTGGCATCTGCGCAAAGGGGTTAACACGGGGCATAAAATTGGGAGCCACATAATGCTAATTCAACATTCAAAACTACCTCTTTGAAAAAAAAAACAGAACAGAACAGTCTTGTGTCATTGTGTGTGTGACATTTCTCCAGAGTCCCATTTTATTCTCGCTCTCACTAAACTGCCACAGCACAGAAACTGGCCGAAGGCTGCTACCTATTCCAAAGTGAATTTAGAATTTTAAGGTATGGTTTCACATTTTTTTGAATCACAAGATATAAACAAATTAACTTGAGAGAGGTGGATATTTTGCTTAAAAAATCGGTGATCAGCAGTTCTACACAGCTCTGACCGAACGGCACCAACTGCTAACGTTAACTGCTGACGTTGGCCATACTATGTGTGCGATAGTATCTAGGTGTACAGCAGAGTGCCTGCTGCTTCCCAAAAGATCAGGAAGACCATATCGATATCCCTCCAGCACAGAGATAGAACATGGCTGTGATCTTGGATCAGACATTGGCCATAGTAACGTAATGTGATGCTTAACTAGGCTATGTGTAGCCTGGCTGCCTTGGCCATGTGGCTTATACTATCTAGTGAGAAAAGCTATGTGTAAGAGATCAGGAAGTCTTGAGTCGATATCCCAATTAACCACTCCACGAGAAATCTGATGACAGCGAATCTGAAGGACATAGGCTACTCACTTTTAGTCAGTGCCCAGCAACCACCTGGATTTAAAAAATATGTATATATATTTTTTTTTTTTAAAGCAAGTAGCAAACAGCACACACAAGCATATTTAGATGCATATAAAAATTTTGGGAGCTTGGATGATGTCCTTTGTATTGAGCCTAATGTAGCGTTCAAAAGAAGCAGATGACCACCGGTCCATGGAGTGTGACCATTGCGCCAATCCTAAATGAGTGGGTGGTGTAGCGTTCAGTAGGGAGCCCACAGTGTTGGCAGAGATTTTTTCACAGAAACAGGAGCTGGACAAGGCGTTGTCAGCATCGGTCATGAACAGAGGCTCATGAGGGGTTGCAGAATGGTAACATAGCGATGCTCATATAGTGGATGTAGGTAGCAGAACCCCCCACAAAACCGATGGATACAGCAGTCTGACCCGGCTATGTTTTTTAACTAGTGGAGCACCCACTATACAAACTGGGCTCATGTACTTGCCTCGAGAGACGATGTGACGAAATACAATCCTATTGCATTCCTGGATTGACCTAGTCATTTTAATTTTTATTTGAACCTTGCTATGTGAAGCCAGGCTTTCTATCACAAGTGAGATATTGGTGCTGACTTTGCCGTTAGGATTTAATTGCCATTAGAATGCTTAGCCATTTGAATTATTTGCCATTAGAAATGTTTTCCTGTTAGAATAAAGCCATTAGACCAACATTCTACCAGATATGCATAGCCTATAAAGCAAAATAAGCTTTGCCATAAGAAATCCCGGCGATCTGCGGTGCTGTGGTGGTACAACGGTAAGAGCGTTGTGCTCCGAGGATCGGGGTTCGCGCCCCGGTCCTGCCAGATCAGAGCATGGCTGGCGCCCTGTGGGAACAGCAATTGGCGGCTGCTTCCGGGTGGGGGGAGGGGCTCGGAGAGAATCGCTGCGTGCATAGCGGCCCTGGGCGAGCTGGAATCACGGTCAGGAGCTAGGAGGAGTCGCGCCCTGAAGAGGACGTGGCGCCCTCCCGTCCTAACGCCGGCTGACGGGGTTGTGTAGCGGTGATTCTCTAGCGGTTGCTACACGGGGGGAATTTAATTAGAATAGGGGTTCAATTGACTACTAAATTGGGAGAAAATGGGGAAAAATCTGAAACTAATTTTATTTTTTTTAGAAATCCTGGCGATCCAGCGATATGCAATATCCAGCAATCCAACAGATATGCAATATGAAGGAGCAAGGCAGCACTTATTAGCAGCAGCTTTACGATGCATGAGAGCTCATGCCCAGCTCAGGCAGCGCTCACATAGCCTTGTGGAAAACCAGACCTTTGTCGTGGGCTTGCCACCATTGATGACATATATAAGGGCACTCGGACAAGATGGAGACCGGCTTTGCAGGTAGGCCGAACTGACACTGGTTTTAACTGTAGAATATGGACAAAGTGACTGACATCGGCCATTCACTTTCCATGGGCTTGTGAAAGCGTTTTGAAGCTGGAGAAGAGCAGTTTTGAGCTGCTGTCATGTCGTACAAAAATTGGAGCCAGAGACTGCACAGTAGGGAGTCGGGGTACCTTAAAATGTTCATTAAGTCCAGGCTGGGTCTGATTCGTCCACAAAGCATGCGAGATACTAGAGAAAAATGAATGTGTCAACACGCTTAAAAGAACCTCAGCCAATAGCAATGCAGGAATTCTGTGTAGATTAGCATAAATGTGTCAAGGCATATGTCATCGCTACGACATTTCCGGAGCGTGTTGAGATGTTCTGCTATATTCATGAGATTGTGACATACCCCTTAACATAAGCTTCCGTAGCGTGTTATGATGTTCTGTTATATTCATGCGATTGTGATGTGTCCCTTAACGTCAGCTATGCTTGGCTTTCATCAGCAGTGACATCCTTCTGATGGCCACCCCAAAACACGATTTGCTTTTCTACGTCTTCCCCACGTGATCTGAGCAGGCAAACTTTGTGTGATTACATAGCAGCTGCTTCATCTCCTTGGGGGAGGGCAGAAAGCCACTAACTTTAAACAAAGCCCATAGAGAACATAATATCTCTGCTTTAAATCTCTGGCGAAAACACAGACCGTAGAGTGTTCTATTCTAGAACCAGTCGCAATGGCACTGCGCAGATTTTTTATTGAACTGCAATCGAACATTTTCAGAATGCTTTAAAAAAAAAAAAAAAAAAAAAAAAAGAGGAAACAAAAATGAACTAGGCTATGTGCTAATGTAGTGACATTTTAGCATTTTAAAAACAACTCATTCGTTACCTGTCATAATGCAAATTACGTTTCTGGAGTAACGTTTAGCCTATATGTATAGGCTATGTATTTTTGTGACGTTTTTTTTTTTTTTTACTTTACCGTGTTTGTTAGAAATCAAAATTTCAAAACTTTATTGTCCCACAAGGGGAAATCCAACTGCAGCCAGGGACCACAACACAACATATATTATTTTCCAATTTTCCAACACAATAATATAAAAACAATAAGACTAAAAACCATCAATACATACAATCAGCTAAAATCGCATACTGTAGCCAACAGATCACAAAAACAAATAGTATAAAATAA
This sequence comes from Synaphobranchus kaupii, assembly GCA_029718625.1. Taxonomy (NCBI): domain Eukaryota; kingdom Metazoa; phylum Chordata; class Actinopteri; order Anguilliformes; family Synaphobranchidae; genus Synaphobranchus; species Synaphobranchus kaupii. The sequence continues at coordinate 49,910,569 of CM056379.1, read as the reverse complement.
TAGCGGGATCACATAAAATGAGGACTGTGCAAAATTTGCAGATTATCAAGTATTAAAGTGCTAAGTGAAAATTCAGTCTACTAATTTCTTATGAATAAAAGACACTATGAATCTTTTGGTCCTCAAGGACAGTACTCTATATCTACGGCCTGAGGGTAAGAGCCCAAATTCTGTGCAAGGGATGTTCAGGGCAGTCCAGTATAGCAGAGGCCTTCCTTAAGACCTGCCTGTCATAAAGTAATAAAATCATCAAATCAAATCAATATTTATTTATATAGCGCATTTCACTAGTTGTCACAATGCGCTTCACAGAAAAACCCAGCCTAAACCCCCACAAGAGCAAGCCAAACTTTAACAAGTGCCGTTTCAGTGCTATGGTAGGGTCTAAATCCTGGCTGGAATATTTCATGGATATGGTTTGAGCTGAGGTATGCACTAAGTTGCTTCGCAACAGCTTTCACTAATATATTTGATAGAAATGGAAGATTTGAAATGGGTCTATAGTTTTCCAGTTTGTCAGGTTTGGTTTCTTCAGTAATGGCTTAATAACTGCCATTTTTAGAGACTCTGGTACATATCCTGTGACTAAGGATGTGTTAATGATTTTTAACATATGCTGGCCTAGTACGGGGAAAAGTTCTTTAACCAATTTTGTAGGCATTGGGTTGAGTAGACAGGTAGTCGGTTTTGAGGACAGAACCAGTTTAGACAGCTCCTCCATGTCAATTGGCGTAAAACAGTTTAGTGCCACTGTTGATACATCTTCCTGTGTTGACCAAGATCTGGGCTGTTCATTGATTATGTGATGCCTAGAGGAGGAGGCAATTTGGAGATCTGGTCTCTAATAGCTTCAATCTTCTGATTGAAAAAATTCATGAAATCATTACTGCTGTAAACGCTGGGGTAAGATGAAAATTCTGATGATGGTTTTTTAGTCAAATTGTCCACAGTGCTAAACAAAAATTTTGGGTTGCATTTGTTTTGTTCAATTAATTTAGAGAAAAAGGCAGACCTAGCAGATGCAAGAGCTTGCTTGTACCGGAGGCTATCTTTTCATGCAAGACGAAATACTTCTAGTTTAGCTGACCGCCATTTTCGCTCCAGTTTTCTTGTGGACTGCATCAGGGCACGGGTAGTGTCATTGTACTAGGGAGTACGGTTTTTCCGACAAAACTTTCTTTTTATAGGGGCAACCATATCAAGGGTGCTTCTGAGAGTTAAACTTATGTGGTTAGTCAATTAATCCAGTGATACTTCAGTGGTATTTTCTTTGCTTGAAAGGAATGATTCCGGAAGCATATCTATAAACTTTGGAATGACGTCAGAGTTTAACGACCGGCTGTAATAATGGTGGTTATATAATACAGGGTTATGGGGTGCAATAGTAAGATTCATAACATTGATACCATAGGATAACACTAAGTTTAGGGTGTAAACTGTAGTCTGGCTTTTTTATGGCAGTTTTGGAGTAGTGGGCTTCTTCCTTGCTGAGCAGCCTTTCAGGTTATGTGGATATAGATACTTTTGTACCTGTTCCCTCCAGCATCTTCACAAGGTCCTTTGCTGTTGTTCTGGGATTGATTTTCACTTTTCGCACCAAAGCACGTTCATCTCTAGGAGACAGAACGCGTCTCCTTCCTGAGCGGTATGACGGCTGCGTGGTCCCCATGGTGTTTATACTTGCATACTACTGTTTGTACAGACGAACGTGGTACCTTCAGGCATTTGGAAATTGCTCCCAAGGATGAACCAGAATTGTGGAGATCTTCTTTCTGAGGTCTTGGCTGATTTCTTTTGATTTTCCCATGATGTCAAGCAAATGAGTTTGAAGGTAGGCCTTAAAATACATCCACAGGTACACCTCCAATTGACTCAAATAATGTCAATTAGCCTATCAGAAGTTTCTAAAGCCATCACATAATTTTCAGGAATTTTCCAAGCTGTTTAAAGGCACAGTCAACTTAGTGTATGTAAAATTCTGACTCACTGGAATTGTGATATAGTGAATTAAAAGTGAAATAATCTGTCTGTAAACAATTGTTGGAAAAATGACTTGTGTCATGCACAAAGTAGATGTCCTAACTGACTAGTTTGCTAACATGAAATCTGTGGAGTGGTTAAAAATAAGTTTTAATGACTTCAACCTAAGTGTATGTAAACTTCCAACTGTATATGTCTACCCATATAGCTTTAGAATATTTTTTAAAAAGGATTTGAAATGTAAACAGAAATATTGACTGAAATATTTAGATCCACCTTTGAAAAGGTATTTACTAATATTATCAAAAGTTAGCTATCAATATTGATATGAGGCACAAGAGGAATAGAGAAATAGCCTACACAAAACTGCAGTAGGGAAATACAAAGTCTTTTCTTACAGGTCACTACAGTGGGTGGCAGCACATAGCCTACTCTAAGGGGTCAATTTACTAAAAGTAAATCACATGTAAAACTGTTACCACCCACAAAAAATTGTCCGTGGTGATCAACTAACGATGTGCAAAGAGGACTGCATTTATTAAAATTGAATGGTAAAGCCTGAAGGCAAGTTTGCATGTGCATTTTAGTACAAAGGGAAAGCAGGTATTAAAATACACGCAATCGATAAGATGACGGCTGTCATTGTAGCACGTAGCAAGTTCTGAATGATTGTGTAACAATGGGGGCTAATTAACTGGCCAATTATAGCTATCGCTCAAAATACACAAAAAAGGAGAATTCATGGATACGTACATCACAAACAGTAAGAATTAATACATTTTAAATCATGTAGCGAATTGTCTTACAGAATACATCAGTAACAAGTATTAGATTTAAACAAGCAATACAATGTATTATAACAAACAGTGAATAATAAATAACAAAGCAAATAAAAACTTTAGCAAAATAAAACCCACAATCAAATGGAAATGTGCACTAAGGGTGCAGGTAGTGCTAGTAAGCATAGTTACAATCATTTCAGTCCTGACAAACATCAGTGACTCCTGGCAGAAACGAAGAGGCATCCAGTGAAACAGTTTGTCATAAACTGCCAGCTTGTTCAATGTAACAGTAATCTACACCCTACACTATAAAACAAAATACCATAAAAAAAACGACAGCAATGTTGCCAATGAAAAACGATTTAATGAAGTGGGAAAACTGTATTAACTGTATTAATCCTAGCCTATAAATCCTGCTATTTAACTGTATAAATCCTGTTATTTTATGGGATCACTGTTAAATAATGAGTTATTGTTGTTATTCTACATTACTTTGACAATGAAAAAAACAGTGTACTGTGGAAAAAAACTGTATTTTTAAAGTAAAATGTTTGTAAAATTACTGGAAATCCCTGATATTGTAGAGAGCTAATGTTTGGTTTGGCGGTGCTCATTTGAATATCCTGTCTTTTTTCGGCTTTGACCAAGCCAAACTTATCACTTAAAACATAGTTTTTTTTGTTATTCATTTGTATGTGTCTGTGGTCATTTCTGATTCAGGATTATTATTTCTGTTTTGCAAGATTTTACATGATAATGCTGTGTGTGTACTCTTGTGTGCAATATGGATGGCAGTGTGCATTTAACCACTCTCTCTTAGGAATCAACATCTCTCTTGCTTGATGCAATCAATCAGTCTAATAATCAGTCCTTCTGTCTGGGGGTGAAACTTGTGCGAGGGGCTTACATGGACAAGGAAAGAAAACTGGCCAATCAAGAGCGCAGGCCAGATCCCATTCACCAGTCGTGGGAGCACACGAATGACAGGTGATCAAGAGAAACAGGGTGGGGACATTGGAGAATATGTGGAATAACAGATGAATTGGCACATATCTGTTTTCATGAGTGGTAAAAAATGAATTTTTTGTTTTGTTTTTCACATGTGACTGTGCAGTTATAACGGCTCTCTGGACATCATGTTGGATCTGATTTCCCAGTATCCCCAGCGTTATCGGATCATTGTGGCAACACACAACGAAGAGTCAGTCAGACATGTAGTTTCACGGTATGATTGAGTCATTGTGTATATAATACTGTACTGTGGCATCCATGCTGTCAGTGTGTACATGTGACGGTAAAGGTATACTATGTAGTTTCAGAACACCAGATGGCGATATAGAGCACGTAGGAGAAAAGGGCTCCCCGAAAATTGCTTATCACGTGTTCTTCTCAGACACACACGACAACGCACGAGCATTGTGGTGACGTTTCAAACATATTTTCTCTGACCGTGGACTCAATTCGCTTTATTGGCAGGACAAGACATTGCATCTGTATTGTCAAAGCATACTGCTTTAAAATAGTCGAAGACATACATCTAACTCTGAACAATACAAAACAACAAAGACTAGAAACGAATGAACAGTAACCATACATGAAAACAAGAACTTTGATTATGGATTTAGAAATAACAATAATGTAAAATAATAAAGTTCAATTAGAAATAATAATTATCAATAGAAATGATAATAATGATGATGAGAACGACACATATGATCTTATAAAGTGAATATAATACATTTAAAAAAAAATTTAAATAGGTTTATAATGATCTCTGTCACTCACTGTCCCTAAGACGATGGCAGGCAGCTATATATTGTGCTGCCAGGTCACAGCACGTCCTCTCCTCTCCTAAGAGGATGGGGAGTTTTTGGATGTCTGTAAAATGTTTTAATTGAGGGTATCTCTGATTTATTTTAGGAAAATATTTATTTCTGTTTTGATTGTATTTTTCGCATTTTGTGATAAAGTGCCGCTCCGTCTCAACGAATGTTTCTCCTCTCGGCGTCTGTTGACTCTATCACGATCACTCTGATCAAGCTGTCCTCTTCCCCTGGCCCTGCCTCGCCCACCACGAACACGATTGTCGCTTTGGATAAAAGCATCTGCTAAATGACTGTAATGTAATGTTTATGTAATGACTGCCCCTCACCCTTACTCTGGGGCCGTGACCACTGGATTTTGATGGCTACAGAATGAATCGAGCAGAATTACAAAATTATGATTTTGAATTATTTTATGAAAATGAACAGTGGTCAAATTTACAGAGCAATAGCTAAGATTACTAACTTATATGCTTTGTAACATAGTCTCCATTTACATGATCAAGGTTTGGTCAAACATGATAGACTATTGTCAACAATAAACAAACATCACCACAATAGATAGCCTTAGCTATCGATAGCTGCTACGTTATGGGAAGGATGTTCTTGGTCTTATCTGTTCTGTAGTTATTTCGATGACGTTTCTGTATGCACTTATTGTATGTCGCTTTGGATAAAAGCGTCTGCTAAATGACTATAATGTAATGTAATGTAGCTAGGTGTATGGTCGCTAAATTTTAAAATGATATTGTTACCTCCTCGGCTGAAAGCATCTTGCTAATGAGTAAGGGCAGAACCTCACGCAAACAGCTATGCGAACGTGGATGCTTCGAGCTACGCGAACAGTTTTTCTTTTGCCATGACATTTGTGAAAGACAAACCACTCTGGCTTGTCTTTCACAAATGTCACGGCAAAAGAAAAACTGTTTGCGTAGTTCGAAGCGTCCACGTTCGCGTATTTGTGTGAGGCATGTTTCGGTCCTAAGCTAAAATAAGAGTTTACCTGGAAGCCTGCCCACATGGCCTGGCCATGTCAATTAAATGAGCAGGAACCGCCCATTCATGACGTTAACACAATTTTAGCTGTTTCTGGCTTTAAAAATGGCGGCGGGATGTCAACAGTGTAACATTCAAACATTAACAAAAAACACTTTGCGAACAACTTATGAGGTAGGAAATACATTCAACATGTTTATTAGACCACAAGGACACATACAATGTTTTTAGGGGAGAAAATTTGAATGTCAACAAAGAACAAGTTTTACAATGAAACTACATAGTATACCTTTAACCCTCTTATACTGTGATGATGTCATTATGTTCTTGGTACATGACTGTCTGAGTATATTTCTTTTCTTTCAGGTTGGCAGAGTTGGGTATTGACAAGCAAGCTGGCTCAGTGTGTTTTGGACAGTTGCTGGGGATGTGTGACCATGTCTCTCTTACATTGGGTAAGACACCTCTGTCAGCGTTTGTGCAAATATAGCTGAATCCCATTCTCTGGACTTGTGGACTCGTGGGCTCAAAGGCGCGTTCCCGTCCATGAGGGCTACAGCATTTTTTGCAAGTGCTCTTACGTCAAATTTTTTGTGTCCTCTATTTGCTCTCTTGGTAAGTCCACATCACTGTAAACTTTGGCTGAATCCCATTCTCTGGACTTGCAGACTCGTGGACTCAAATTAACATTCTTGTTAAGTCCATGAGTGTGTTGCCGTGCTCGTTGACCCGGGGCGCTGGGGGACATGGGGGATGATGGTGCTGAGGTGCTCATCCTAGGAGAGTCAAGTCAAGTCAAGTTTATTTATAAAGCACATTTAAAAACAACAGAAGTTGACCAAAGTACTGTACAATAAAATAAATAAATAGAATAAAAGTATAAAATACAATACACAAAAACACAACACATGCCAAGCATTAAGACTCAAACGTCAGTGTAAAAAGGTTTGTCTTAATACGGGATTCAAAAATTCAACGGAGGGGGAAGATCTAATAGAAAATCGTAGACTATTCCAAAGCCTTGGGGCAGCATTTTGAGAAGGCACGGTCGCCCTTAGTTTTCAGCCGGGGACCGAGGAACAGAAAGGAGTAATTTGTCAGAGGATCTAAGAGGCCTGGACGTAGAATAGGGGCAAAGGAGGTCAGAAATATACTGTGGTGCCAAACCATGTAGAAGAAAAAAACAAATAATAAAACCTTAAAATCAATTCTGTTTTTGACAGGCAGCCAGTGAAGAGAGGCCAGTGTCGGGGAAATGTGGTCCCTCTTCTAAGTGCCAGTCAGGAGCCGAGCAGCTGCATTTTGCACTAACTGCAGCCGAGATAAGGATGACTGACTGACTCCCATGTAAAGGGAATTACAGTAGTCGATACGGGAGGCGATGAAGGCATGTAAAACAATCTCCAAATCCTTAAATGAGAGGAAAGATTTTAGTTTAGCTATGGCTCTAATCTGGAAGAAACTACCACCCACAACAGAGTTGATTTGTTTGTCAAATTTTAGGGCAGAATCAAAGATGACACCAATATTTTTCACATGTGTATGTAGATTTGAGGACAGAAGTCCTAGGTTAGTGGCTAAACCTCTGGTGGAGTCAGGGGAACCAAATAGGATAAGTCTGTCTTTTTTCATTTAGCTGGAGAAAGTTTTTTGCCATCCAAACATTTAATGTCCTCAAGGCAATCAAGGACAGACTTTATGGACTGATCATCACCGGGTTTCAGCGGAATACTGCGTATCATTAGCGTAACAGTGGTAGGAAATGCTATGCTTACGAAAAATAGAACCTAGGGGGAGCATATACAGAGAAAATAAAATAGGACCTAAAATACAACCTTGAGGTACTCCATATGTGATAGGTGCCATGGAAGAAGAAGAGTTCCCTATCTTAACAGAAAATGTTCTCTGTTGTTTAAGTAGGATGTAAACCATTGTAAGGCAGTACCCTAAATACCAACCTCATCCTTAAGACGGTCCAAGAGAATAGTGTGATCAACTGTGTCAAACACAGCACTAAGATCAACAGAATTAAGATAGCACAGTTTCCTGAATCTATGGACAAGAGTAGATCATTAGACACTTTAAGGAGAGCCAACTCAGTGCTATGATGTGGCCTAAAACCTGATTGAAATTTTTCCAGAATGTAATTGTTTTTTTAAATAGGAAGAAAGTTGGGAAAAAACAACCTTTTCCAGAACTTTTGCTAAAAATGGCAGTTTAGAGATGGGTCAGAAATGGTTAAAAACGGCAGGGTCTAAGTTGGGCTTTTTAATAAGAGGGTGGACCACTGCATGTTCAAAACAGGATGGAACAAAGCCATTTACTAGGCAGCTATTTATTATTGATAAAATACTGGAACCAATAGTGTCCAACACTTCTCTAAGGAGACGTGAGGGAACAATGTCCAGGGGGCAGGTAGTAGGCTTCATGTGTGAGACTATATCTAGCAAATGAGAAAGAGAGACAGGTTCAAACTTGTTAAGAGAAACAGGGGAATTATTAAATCAGACAGATCATAAGTGGGAGGTGAGATGTGAGATGTTATACTGTCAATCTTATCAGCAAAGAAGTTCAAAAAATCTTTACACGCCTCAGGAGTTGAATCAGGACAGCAGTGGAAACAGGGTTAATAGCTGAATTGATTATGCCTAAAAAGAACTCTAGGACTATGGGATTTTTAAAAAATAATATTTGAAAAATATTTGCCCCTCGCTGTTTTGGCAGCGTGCTGTATTTTGCTAAGGAGTCTCTTAGAATTTCATAGGACACTTGTTGCTTATCTTTTTTCCATTTACGTTCAAATTTTTCTGCACTCCTGTCTAAGGGCATGAGTGACATTATTTAGCCAGGGGCTGAGCTCTAACTTTAGGTCTCCTGGTTTTTAGCAGAGCAACAGAGTTTAAAATGTCAGCACAGGTAACTAACTCATGTAGGGGGCACCAAACCTAAGGAAGAAATAAAATAAAATGCAAATGGACATAGACTACTTAGGTTGGTGCCCCCCTACATGAGTTAGTAACTCTCCTAGGATGAGATGTTTTTTCGGTGGCAAGCTCTGCTTATTAGCTGAAGAAGACATTATAATTTAGCTAGTTTAGTTATTCGCTTTCTTGAGGTAATGTTGTCATAAAATTTCTTATAACCATGAAAAATCCCTGACTTCTTTAGGCTACATTCTCGGACAGATGTTAGGGAAATCTGTTACCACGGCGGCACTTTCGCCACAAGTCAGCAATTAAATCGGGAAATACCCTCTTTGAAAACAAAAAAAAGAAAGAAAAGAAAAAGCCTATGCTGTTACTGTATACCAGTTTTTGCCAAAACTATTTATTTATTTTATTTATTGGTTTATTTGATAGGGACAATGCAGTTAAACATAGTTCCAGTACAATGACAGCAACTGATGTTCTGCACAAAGAGTTTATAGCTATTGCTAATTTGCAACTCCTGTCCCTAGTTGGGCTTTTCTAACAATTACACTAAGTATGTAATCCAAAATACAGTACAACCACATCTAAGACCTATAATACAAAATTACATCTATTTAAAAACAATAACAAATAAACAGTCACATAATTCCACAATCCCCACACATCATGCACCTACTCTCTCACTCATTCACTCCCTCTCAACACACATCATTCATTTCCTCTCAACATATTCCCTCTCAACACGCATCACAACACACACAGTTACAGGCATTTTCAAAAGTGGGTACAATCCTGTTTTGTTTTCAGCCAGTTCTTAACCATGGATACAAACATTCTGCTATCTGATACCAGTTTAATTTCATTCGGGAGTCCATTCCAGAGATGACCGCTTTTTACTGAAAAAGCTGATTGTCCGAATGTTGTTCTGCGGTAAGGTATTCTACATCATACCATCATAGCGCGAAGCTATCAAAACCATAACAGCGTGGGAAAAAGATTTAATAAAAAACTGTAGGCTACACGGCTTATACTAAAATAAATACATAAATAAACAATAAAAGAAATACTTTGGTTTATACTTAGGTTACAGAAAAAAAGAGCCTACTAAAAATAGTGAACTTGTAACTTAGGCCTAGTGTAAGCCACTCTGTGCTCACTGGATATCCAAGTTAGCTTACTTTTGAGTTTTATTAACTAAAAAGTGGCCTGTTTAGTCCCAAAGTCATCATAGCCATAGGCTAGGCTACGTATAGCCTACGTTTAAAAAAAAAAAAAATTTTTTAAGGGTTTCCGCGCTGTTATGGTTCTGAAAGCTTTGCGCTATGTTGCAGCTTTGGCAGAAATTGGTATGCAGTAACAGCATAGCCTTTTTCTTTTTTTTTCTTTTCTTTTTCTTTCTTTTTTTGTTTCAAAGAGGGTATTTCCCGCTAATTGCTGACTTGTGGCGAAAGTGCCGCTGTGGTAACAGAGTTCCCTAACATCTGTCTGAGAATGTAAAACATGTCAGGGATTTTTCACGGTAATTTTATAAAAACGTAACCTTTAAATAAAATCTACTCTTCTGCACGCAGCACGCAGCCAATCGTAGTGAGATTACCGTAAATCAAAACACTGTCATTTGTTAAATGATAGTTTTCAAACTAAAAATGACATTTCCATTAGCCTATATATTTTTAGGTGGGGCGGGGCCGCATAATGTAGGCTATTGTTAGGTTCAACGTTATGTTTGTTAGGTAGGCTATAGTTCGAAGTTATGTTTTATTGGATCTCGGTAAGAGTTTTGTGTTCTTTTTGATAAGGAGTCAACACAAAAATCTATGAAATGATTAAATAATAAACACTCCTGGGTCTTCAAAACCAGCGGTCTCATTTTATGGTAACAGAATAATGCAATATTATTAAAAGAGCCTACTCGTATAACTCCGTATCGGCAAGTTGGCTACCCAATCCTGAGTAGGCCTACTCGGTACCAAGGGGCCAAGACTGGGCTTTCGTTTTGAAGCTCACTTCCTGGTTGGGCTGGGGAGCGGCAATTGTGCCGTTGCTCACTAGCGCCACTGCGATTGGCTCCAGTATAGGTCTTTCATCATGTAAGTCAATGGCAGCAATGTGGTGAAAATACTAAATAAAAAAATTAATTTTTCCCGAAAAAAAATGTCATTGCAATAGGTGCCTTTCCTTCATCTAATGACTCTGCATATGCTGATTTTTTTTAAATATTGTGTCGTTTGGACAGGGTATTAACATTTGTTCAGGACCAATCAGAGGGACAGGTTGAGTCCTCTTCGGCTCCACGGAGCAGATGCAGTTTCTACAAACTGGCGGTGAAAAATGCATCCGGAGCTTCAATTCGTTTTTACGAGGCTGTGGGAAGGCAATGGGTGACGTCACAGTGACTTTGTCCATATTTTTATACAGTCTATGCTCGGTACTCATACTCAGTCTGAAAAAAAATTTGTATCGGTCCATCCCTATTCATAATTGCTGTAGCTAATTTCATGACCCACTGCATGAACCCAAAATAAACACATGCTTTCTTTCTATCCACCTCTCATGCCATATTCCTTTCAAAAGTCATATAATTCACTTATTTCAAAGCTGTTCTATACAGATTTCTCAGAAACACTCGTCAGCGCACCCCTTGGCTATTTCCAGTTCCTATATGCCTGGTTCAAGTTGTGGATGACTCGCCTCTTCCTCTCTTGTCATATACATTTGAGTAAGTTTGTGTCTCTGTCTCTTAGCAACGTGTCATGTGTTGGGTGATATCAGAAGTCTTGTCCCATTTCACCCTTTATAATACTCCTCAAGCCCTTGTCCACTTGTGGACTCACCTGTCCACGGACATACGTCATTAAAGTCTGCAAGTCCGTAGTCCCGCAAGTCCAGAGGGTTAGTCTGTTTGGGATTGGGCCATACAGCAGGGGCGTCACCAGAGGTATATGTTTAGGGGGGCTAAGCCAGGTGTCGATGGCGCATTTTGTCCAATCAATCTGAACAAAATATAAAGATTAACGAGTGGCTTAAAAAATATTTTGGGGGGGCTACAGTAAATTTTAGGGGGGCTAAAGTCCCCTAAAATAGGTCTGGCGACGCCACTGCCATACAGTTATTGTCCAGTCAGCATTATGTTGTCCTCATCCCCCACCCCACCACTCTCCACCCCTTTTGCTTCCCCCATCTCACTCTCTTTCATCCTCTCCCTTTACCTTCTCTCCCTCTCTGTCTCAGCCAGCAGGGGTTACTCAATATACAAGTCTATGCCTTACGGCTCAGTGGATGACACCGTGCCCTACCTGGTGCGCCGCGCTCAGGAAAACCGCACAGTCCTGCAGGGCATCCGCAAGGAGCGTGACCTTCTGAGACAGGAGCTGTACAAGAGACTGAGGGTGGGACTGACAGGAGGAAGATAGAGGGGTGGGCAGGAGTGCAAGGAAAGGTAGAGAGACAGAGATTGACCAACTAGGGCATCAGAGAGTTTGGAACCAGGGTGAGTATGGGATAAGTCTGGAATAAAGGACAGGAAAAGTTCATACCAGATATATTATAATCATGGGATAGAGGAAGGGACAGGGATTTGAGTTGGAAGGATGATTTCCTTCTCATTTAATTATGCAAATATAAGCACATGTTAATCTCTAAACACGATTACCATCAATACTTTACTTTCAATATATTGATGTACATATCATTTGTAATCATATCTACTAATCTCTGGAGAGCAAGAAAATGCAATACTCTGCCAAACCAGAATTTAACATATTGATCTTTCTTTTTTATTTTTGGGAGCAACGTTTCATCTCAATGTTTCAGATTTTTATGTAATGCATTTTTTCCCCCAGAAGAATTCACAGTAGCATTTTGTTTGTTTTCCAACCATTTCTCATCTGTCTTCTCCTAAGAATGTTTGAAACCAAATGGAAGGAGGAGGAGTAGGTGAAGAGTCATTATCACCTTGCTACTAATTACTATCCTTCTCCCACTCCAACAACCCTTCTCAGCACTAAACTGAGAACAAATGTGTGTTTTTTTACTTGTTCTCTTTATTTTCTTTAGATGAACCAGTGTCACTGAACATACATATTACAAGACAGGTTCAGACACATAAGAGTGGGCAGACACTGTAAAAATAGACAAAGCCTGGGGGTTAAAATGGTCTTATTGAAGAAACAAAATAAATTGTGAGTTTCCATCTTCTTCTCTGATGAATTCTCTCTACACAGAAAAAAAGGTGGCTGCATATGGAAAATCTATGTTTTATTTTCACTGGTTTAAGTATGTCCATCAGCTCACAACTCTTAATTTTAAGATCGGTGTCCTCAGAACAACCACTGTTGTAATTAAGAAGTAATCTATATTTGGTAGTGCTGAGTGCAAATGTGACAGTGTGTAAGTCTGATCACTGTGAAACGAGGGACTGAAAAAAGCTGCATATCTGAGTTAAAGCTGGTACAGACAGGCCTATCATAGGCGAACAGATGGTCAGACAAGAAGACCTGCCAGTCTGCCATGCAAGGTTCTCACATATAGGATGTAGCCTGGAGCTCTCCTTCTGATTCTGTGTACATGCTGAATTTTAGTAAACGATAGGCAATCAACCTTTTGCCACTGAGCCAATCAGAAAGCAGGAGGGTGTGACATGGACCATTTGAGCTTGCATGGCAAGTTCACACAGCAGCAACAGCACTGGCAGTGTTCTCAGCTTTCAATAACAAGGCCAGGAAACAACAGAACTATTCTGTAGAAGCAAATTAAAAATTTCAAAGCTTATAGATGCTGGAACACACACAAGCACATTGTTATCCAAAATATAATGAAGTTACGGTATATAGGCTTAAATGGAACTGTGTTTGACCTAAAACTAAAATTAAAAATATACTACTTTGCCTTAATTCTTCTTGACATTACATTTGCTGTTCTGGATTATGAAATACAGATTGCTTTTAACTGAACTTTTAAATCTTCAATGTTTTTGCCTTTTGGATAGCTGATTTTGTTCTCCTTGTAAATTCAGGGAAGAATGAGATATGTTATATATGTCCTGGTGTATCTTACAATATAGAATGGTAAATTAGTAAACTGATTTTGGTTTTGTTTGCAACTTATGTTAAAGCCCAAATTTTGGCTGCCAATATCTCAGCCATTTTAGCAGATCAACTCATCTCATCAATATCTCACCATAAAACAAATATGGGAAAGACTTGTTCAACCGTTTTCATATAGTTAAATACATTAAAAAATTTGCATCTTTAAGAAATGTTACTTTTTTTCCCAACAACTTATCTAAAATTGTACAAATCAATTGTACATTTCTGTTTATTGTAGGCTACAGTTTTTAAATAAACCTTTATAATTCTATGGTACAGGAAATTAATTGGCCATTGATTTCACATTTGGGCATAAATTTGGTAGCCACATAATGCTAATTGAATGTTCAAACTACCGTTGAACAACATGTATGCGAGAAGTCCAATTTTACTCGCTCTGTCTCATTAAACTTCCACAGCACAGAAACCGGCCGTAGTACCTATTTTCAAAAGTCCAAAGCGAGTTTTGAATTTTACAGTACGGCTTAACATTTTTCTGAATCACAAGAAGTATGGGTAAATCAACTCGAGAGTGCAAGATGGATATTTTGCTTTAAAGATATTTTTCCATGTCAGTGATCAGCAGTTCCATACAACTCTGACCAAACAGCACCAACTGCTAGTGTTAACTTAGCTAGCAAGAATACAGCTAGTAGGTATATCTAGTAACTTAGATGCAAATTTCTGAATGGTACAGCCACTTCAATTCAAGCTTTAAACCATGGATGTGCAGTGAATATTCTTTGAGATATTGGCACTTAAATGAGACTAGTGAACTAGGTGAAAATTGGCTCTAGTGGGCCAGAGATAGGGTTAAAGCAAAGTAGCTAGAATATTATATAATATACAGTCAAGCCGGAAAGTCTCCCCACCCCTTTCACCTTCTCCACGTTTTATTACGTTACAGACAAATTCCAAAATTGATTAAATTCCTTTTTTCCCTCAAAATTCTACACACAACACCCCATAATGACAATGTGAAAAAAGTTTTTTTGAGATTTTTGCAAATTTATTAAAAATAAAAAAATAAAATTTCTCATTTACATAAGTATTCATACCCTTTGCTTTAACGTATTTTTTAAGTATCATATTTCATATTTGGTCGCATATCCTTTACATGCTGTTACTTCCTGAAGTCTGTGACCATCAACATAAAAAAAACTGTCGATATCTTATTTTCAGGTACTGTTACAAGCGATACTATAACCTCTCTGCATTTGAATGGATCTCTATGGAAATTGGGGGGTGAGACTAGATTCAGCTGTAAATTACACTGGTACAGTATGGAACACATGGCTGGCTAAATGGCTGTAAGTTATCAAGGGTCTGAGCTATCAAACGAGCCCCAAAGCATCACTCTGTTGCCAGATATGGAGTAGATGTGGATGGATCACTGCAAGGGTTATTTCTCCGGACTCATTTTCCTATAGAACTCTATGGGGAAAAAAGTCAGGAGAAACAACCCTTAAAGTGATCCATCCACATCTACTCAATATCTGCCAACAGAGTGATGGTTTGGGGCTCGTTTGATAGCTCAGACCCTTGATAATTTACAGCCATTTACCCAGTCATGTGTTCCATACTGTACCAGTGTAATTTACAGCTGAATCTAGTCTCACCCCCCAATTTCCATAGAGATCCATTCAAATGCAGAGAGGTTATAGTATCGCTTGTAACAGTACCTGAAAATAAGATATCGACAGTTTTTTTTATGTTGATGGTCACAGACTTCAGGAAGTAACAGCATGTAAAGGATATGCGACCAAATATGAAATATGATACTTTAAAAATACGTTAAAGCAAAGGGTATGAATACTTATGTAAATGAAAAATTTTATTTTTTTATTTTTAATAAATTTGCTAAAATCTCAAAAAAACTTTTTTCACATTGTCATTATGGGGTGTTGTGTGTAGATGTTTGAGGCAAAAAATGAACTCAATCTATTGTAGTATAAGTCTTTAACGTAATAAAATGTGGAGAAGGTGAAAGGGTGGGGAGACTTTCCGGCTTGACTGTAATATATCTATTGTATTATTCTGGTCTATTAGGGTGCTCTTGCAGAATATTGATTGAACCTTCTAGTGGTGTGTCGCTATACATTTTCTAGTGAATTTGTTTATTAGCAGTAATCTTCAGTTATGTTTATTCAATGTTCAAGTGGATGTGTAACAATAGTTATGATGATTACATTTTTGGTAAGAAATCGACACCTCCCAGAGAAGAAATCCTGGGAATTAATAACAAAGAACTATGTTTTAAGTGAGATGTTTGGCTTAGTCAAAAGCCGTAAAAGACAGGAAATTCTAATGAGCACCACCAAGCCAAACTTCA
Source organism: Synaphobranchus kaupii (assembly GCA_029718625.1). Taxonomy (NCBI): domain Eukaryota; kingdom Metazoa; phylum Chordata; class Actinopteri; order Anguilliformes; family Synaphobranchidae; genus Synaphobranchus; species Synaphobranchus kaupii. The sequence continues at coordinate 49,894,639 of CM056379.1, read as the reverse complement.
GATCTCTACACTATCAGTGATTTCCAGTACTCTGCTTTTCGTTTTTTATATCTGACTGCTATACAGTTCTGTAGTTATGGTGGTCTACTGTATTTCAAACAACATGTACTAATCACTGGGCAGATTGGTTCAAACCTTCTCTCAAAGAGCCTAATTCATACTCTTCAAAATGGTAAGTGACTACAACTGATGCATTAGGCTATAGACGTCCCACCAGAGTGTGCTGTATATTGGCCATCAGGTTTTGAAAGATAAGAGATAATTTACAATACATCAATATATAGTATATACACAATGCACTGTCGTAGTCACTGTAAAATATTTTTTTTTACAAATTCACTCAGAGACATATTTAACTTCAATGCTTTCTCTTCAAGCTTTTATTAGCTGGACATTCATCTTATTCACTCTAGCGAGGGTCCATCACATTACAGAAGTGTATCAGTAAAGGCGTTTATTCATTTGGCAGATGCGCTTATACAGAGCGACTTACAAAGCAAAAAGTGCATAAGTTTGCATAAGACGACAGAGAATAATAATAATAATAATACATTTTATTTACATTACATTCATTTGGCAGATGCTTTTATCCAAAGCGACATACAATAAGTGCATACCGAAGGTCAATGAAGCAACTATGTCAGTTCAGATAGAGCACATTTCTTATCATAACATAGCAGCTATCCATAGTCATGAACATTGAATATAGTACACAGTAAGCTATGTCTAAGACAACAAGACATTATATAAACTATAAAATCAACCAAGAATTAAGGAACAGGAAACAAGCAAAAAACAGTTGCTATATGAAAATGGTACTAGATTGGTACGTCAGTCAAGGTGGAGTCTGAAGAAGTGAGTCTTCAGACCAAGACAGAAAGCAGGCTGTGTTTGAGCAGAACATAGAGGAGCGAGGAGTTCGTTCCACCACTGGGGAGCTATAGTGGAGAAGCTCCGCAGTCGGGACGAGCAGAGCGAAGTGGTCGAGCTGGAGTGTAGTGTTGGATTATGTCCTGCAGGTAGGAAGGGCTTGTCCTTTTGGCTGCAGCATAGGCCAGGGTCAGAATTTTGAACCTGATCCTGGCGGTGACTGGCAGCCAGTGGAGTGACCTCAGCAGCGGGGGTGACGTGTGAAAACTTTGGGAGGTTGAAGACAAGTCGAGCAGCCACGTTCTGGATCAGTTATAGAGGCAGAATGGTGCAGGCTGGTAGGCTTGGAGAAGGGAGTTGCAGTAATCCAGGTGTGAGATAACCATGGTCTGGATGAAAAGCTGGGTCGAGTAGGTTGTCAGGTATGGCCGAATCCTCCGAATCCTCAGTTTCCCAAAAGCATCATATACGTAGTTAAGATAATCTTAAGAGTATTTTGTTTTCCTTTCCTTTCATTGTTTGTTTTTTTTTGGTTATTTATTTATTTATTTCTCGCTCTTCTCTTTGCCTCTGTCTTATTTTATGTCAGTTAGGTTTGATCAGATTTAAAAAGAAAACAAAATACTCTAAGATGATCATAACTCTACGATGCTTTTGGGAAAGTGGCTGTTAACGATGTGTGATGCTTTCTGTTGTGTGAATCAGGTCTGTGTTACTCAAAGTTTGTCATGAAAGTTTGTCAAAAAGGTTGTGGGCTCTATCTTGGCGATCTTGGCGCTTGGTCTAAGCGCATGGCGGTAAAGTCCATTTTGGGCGTGTCCAAGTCCACTTTTGCTATTTTAACGGCGTGTTTTTTGGGCACTAAGCACGGCGCAAGGTGCAAATGGGCTGAACCTAGTCGCTTCAATAATTATAGGTGTGTCTTGAGCGTGACATGCAATAAACCAATCAAAATGTCATATCCCATTCCCTTTAAAAGCCTGCTTTTCCACCTTGGCGGATTGCTTGATGGCGAAACAGACATGCTTGTGCGTGTTTAGTGTGATCAAGGAATAGGCCAAATGGAGTATGATGACTGTTTTACAAAATATATGCGATTAAATTTTGTTAAAAGGGCCTGCAACAGCTGAGAATAAGCTATCAATGGCTTCAGTCTCACCTTAGAAAACGCCAAATTAGCCTGCTTGTTCAGTGAATTGCAGTGAAAGTGTCAAACATCAATTCCATGAGGCTGTTCTCATGGAGTTCTCGAAGTTCAAGCTTCATCCGAAGTTCATTAGGCTACCTGCATAGTAATATTGATTAATAACATAAATACCGTTATTTTGCCTTAATGATGACACTAAATACAATAAAACTGTCAGGTTGGCAACCCATATGTTCACGCATATTTCCCCTTGTTTAATAATGTCCTGTTTATGGATATGTGACCAACCTGTTTTACTCGTAGCGTAATGCTTTAAAAACAATTCACTTTCCCAGGAAGACTGTGAAACGTGCGACTTACAGCAGGGTAAAAAGAGAACATGCAGCGCACATGCAGAGAATGGCATTAAAATTGATTGTGAATTAATTGTGTAACGTGCTGCAAATTTGTTTTCATTTCTAATTAGACGCTTAGTTCTCTTTAAAATCGTTTTGTTCAGTTATGGAATAACAGGTGAAATCAGCTGGGTTTTAATAAGCTGAGAGTATGGAAACCTGGTCACTGTAATTAAAAAAATATGAAGGACAAAGAATAGCTAAGGTTACAATTTAGTTAACATGGTGACATTTATCGCAGTTTTTTAACCATAGGCTATCGAATCCGCTGTAGCCTAGGCTATTTGAAAAACAATAAATGCACTATTCACTGGACAAGATTTTGAACTTTTTTCAGTTACAAACCATTCTATTTACTTACAGGCTGTATTCCTAGATAAACAGAGCTGTATTGTAATGACATCTGAAGCATTTTCAGAACTCAAATGTCCAGGCATTAGGTGTAAATGACAATTTGCGCATTAGGCTTGATATAGATGTTAGCAGCTCCTTTTTAATGGATAGCCATCGCACATAGCCTACACAATAATAATATTTCACATTGGAATCTTGATATTTTTAGTCATGCTCTTGTGCGCGCCCCTGTGTGAAACAGACAGGAGGGTGTACGCGCGTTGTGCACACGCCTATGTAGACACACTTATATGCGCTGTTAAAATAACGACATGCGACATGACTTTAGACCAGGTTTGTGGTGGTTCTAGCGCAAGCGCTTTCTGCTGGCTCAAGATAGCAATACGCCAAAAATAATCCTGGCCACTCTTCATCTTAAGACCAACACGCCCAGTTCACTTGCAACAGGCGCAAGAATACATGGTAGTTAAACAACGTGAGCGCTAGGCATTATAATGAACCCAGCGCCGGGTGTAAGATAGCAAAGACACTTGCGTTTGGGTTAGCGCCGCTTTGCGCCTGGTGTAAGATAGGGCCCTGTGAAGTGTGTCGTGAATTCCTCAGATGTCTATAGAAAAGTTCTTCCTTTATGAAAAAACATTTTCCGTGTAAACCTCACAATCCAGAAATATAACTTTTACTGGTAAACCTAATATGATTTGGAGAACCCACAGAAATAGCACTCATGAATGAGAGGGTGCACTATAAAATGGGAAATTCACCCATGAACGACCTGTAAATATCGTCATGTATAGATTTAGTCTCGATGAACAGTTTATCCCCCAAACTATGAACTTTTTTGTTTGTGATGATTTAAAATATACGGTATATTTTGATTGATTAGGCCTTCTCTTGTTTCATCACCCAATTGTTCCTGACTTTATTACATTTTTCACAATTACTTAGATTATATGTGATGTTATACATTTATTCTGCAATATGTACAATTTCAACATATAGTTCTATTTAATTCTAGTTTGGGAGAATTTAGTTGTAATACTTTATTGAATAAATAGTACATATTTAGAATTAATTCTTCCTTGGAACATAGGTTATTTCCATAGATTAAAACTATAGGTCAATGTACCACCCCAAGTACCAATTTATTCTTCTGAAATAATGTCACAAACTGGTAAAATCATATAAAACACACCTTATTTATTACTTTATCTATTATGAAAACAATTAATGAAATTGAGAAAAAAGTAATTAACTGACACGTTGACATTTACATTTCAACAAGTGTTGGTCTTTTACATCAACAAGAACATAGTCAAATAAACATATCCTCAACCAACAAAATTGTTCTTCCAGGGAGCTTATCAGTTTATATAGTTTATTTTTAAGTAAACTACTGTACTGCTTTCACTAATCCTTTGATTTAGAATAGAAATATTTCATACAATGTATCATCACAACAGTTTGCATCCAGAATACAGTATTTTGTCATCTTGGACCAAATGATTACTTTGAAAGTCTTCATAACGGAGACATTAATGGCCACTATGAGTGGTATCATCCATGTGCTCCCATGCACTGGTAATTCTGTTTTACTTCAAAACATACTCCTCCCCCCCATCTCCAGGTAGGAGCCCTGGCTGTGAGTGTGTCCATGCCGATGTTGCCCGTAGATGTGCCTGAATGGAATGGCGAAGGAGGAACGGGGATCTTGGCATAGTCTGAGGGGGTAGGAGGGGAAGGAGGAGTAAAGGGCAGCTTGAACAGGAGAAGAGGGTGGGAGACATGAGGGGAGAGAGGGCTCTAGGGTTGGCATGATAGGCGGATGGAGCACCATCTCTGAAAGATAGGGGGAGGTGGTGTTGAACTGCGAAAATGAGCCAATTTCAGTGGGAGGGACAGGAGGATACGATGGTGTGGATGAAGGGAAATGAGGATAGCTTGTTTGAGGTAGGGGGTGATTGGGAAGACAGGATGAGGTGTGGGAAGAGGTAGACGGTGGGAGTGATGGAAAGGAATGTGTAGATGATGGTAGTGTATAGCTTGATGAGGGAAGTGAGGAATTCGGGATTGAAGGAGAAGCATGCACTGAGGTGGAAGAGGCCAAGGAAGGAAAGGTAGAGTATGGCAGACTTTGATTGAGAATAGAAGCATGGCTTGAAGTAGATGGTAAGAGAGTTGGGTTAGGAAAAGAGGTTGGGGTATAGGTAGATGCAGAAGGTAAGAAATTTGGATTATGTAGAGAGGGTGTGATATGGGTGGATGTAGAAATTGAGGGATTTGGATTAGGGAGAGAGGGTGGTATATGGATGGATGTAGAAGATGGGGGATTTTGATTAGGGAGAGAGGGAAGAGCATGGGTTGATGTAGAAGGTGGGGGATTTGGATTGGGGAGAGAGGAAGGGGCATAGGTGGATGTAGAAGGTAGGAGTGTTGGATTAGGGAGAGAGGGTGGGGTATCGTTGGATACTGAAAGAGGGAGAGATTGATAGGGAGGTTGAGAGGGATAGGACAAATTTGATGGGGGTGTGAGGGCTAAGGAGATCTTGTGGGGAGTTGGAGGTAGGGAGAGATGGGTAGGAAGTAGGTGAGTGTTGCTGGACAGACGGTAATGGGTGATATGTTAGCATGGAATCAGAAGGTGGTTGTGAGGGAGAAGTTGTAGGAGGGAGAGGAGGTGAAGACTGAAGAAGAGAGGGATAGGATGAGGGAGGTAGGGATTCATACAAAGATGAGGTAGGAAGTGGTTGAGAGGGGGAAGATGATAGGGGGAGAGATGTATAGAGAGATGCTGTGGTAGAAACAGATGGATAGGAAGATGTAGACAGAGGGAGAGGAGATGAGAAAGAAGAGGAATTGAGAGGGGGATTGGAAAATTCTGAGGAATATGATGGTAGAATCATTTGGGCTGAGCTGTCAAGAGACAAATGGAGAAATATAAAAATGTATATTATTACAGTGACTTCACTTGTTAAGTCAGTTGTGATGTTACGTTTAATATGTAATGAGAGTGTGTTTTTATTTTTTTATTTGTTTTAACTTACGTTTTAAATACCTAATTTTCTGCTGTTGAACTACAATAAATACATTTTTGTTTGTTCTGTTTTCAACATAAACTTCCCTCAAAAATCTTACTTGAAATCTTTAGAGCATTTCAAGGTCAAAGAAGGTAGGTCTGTTAAAACCTAGTCAAAGCATCAATTTAGTCAAAGCATTGTGGGAGAATGGATTAAATTGTACTTACTCATCAATTAGTTGCTTATTATCATCATTGTCTGAAGTTGTTGGTGTATTGTCGGTGGCTGCTGTACTTTCTGAACTTTTTGGAGATATGAAGGTTTGGCCAAGACCCAGGGACTCTTGTGAGACAGGAGCCTGTTGGAATGTGGGGGTATCTGAGCTGTAGCTACAAACAGCATTGGAGATTGGAAGAGCAGGTATAGAAAGGTCACAGAGGTCTGCGGTGGACTGGGAAATCAGTTCAGTTGAATCACATGGATCACAGGATACTGAAAGAGAAAAGAGGAAAACAGTTAAAATTGCATACACTACACAAAACCTTGAATTAATTTCTCAGTTTCCCATTTCTTAACAAAAAAATGCATGGGACTGAAACTTGCATAGGACAAATATGCAAATTACTTAAGGGAAGGATGGAAAATCTGATGGAAGAAAAACATTTGGAAAGACATTAAACTGACTGAGCAAAAGAAATGAGCAGTTTTCAGCTTACCAATATCCAGTGACTCTGTCTGCTGTGTTGGTTGACTGTTTAATTTCCGCTTTATTCTAGCTTCTCTTTGCCTGTATCAGAGAGAAGTGTGCATGTGGGAAATTTAAGTCAATAATTTGGACGTAAAGGGTAATTCCGTTTTGAGCTATTTACACCTTGCTGATTGGTAACAATAACAATTTTGTCACTTTTTTCGAGATTTGGTTGCCCAAAGAACCGCTTTGCTCAGCTTTACATTGGAGTCCAATGGGGAATATTTAGATACAGGTTAAATTTACTCCAAACAAGTCCAGTTAATCTAAACCTCTCATTTGGAAGTGAAAACCAGTGTGAGAGTTTAAATTTATATATAAATTAATATATATTCCATTGCATGCTTTATGAACTTGCGGAATTCAGAATACTCTGCATATTGCCTTTCTGTCTCAGCCTCTGTTCTCCTTCTACCCTCTTCAATTTCTCTTTGTCTGTGTATTTCAGTTCAAATAAATATGGGAGGCTATCAAAGTGAAGAGACTCAACAACCTATATTCTACAGAACTAGCACTGTTGCAGCTTGTTAATAACATCTCTTTTGCCTTAGATAAAAATAAATTTGCCCTTGGTGTCTTTTTGGATCTTACCAAGGCTTTCGATATCGTCAACCATGAAATTCTGATCTCTAAGCTCAATAAATACGGAGTACAGGATGTTGCTCTAAAGTGGCTTACTAACTACCTTGAGGATAGAGATCAATATGTTTCAATTAATGGTTGCTCCTCTATGAAGTCAACAATTCTTGTTGGGGTGCCCCAAGGTTACATCTTAGGCCCTTTATTATTTTTAATTTACATTAATGATTTGGCTTTGACCTGTAAACATTTTCTTCCTATACTATTTGCTGATGATACAAATCTTATAGCTATTCATGATGACTTCAAGTCTCTGATCGATTATGCGAATGATGAATTGTCTACTGTCTCTAAATGGTTTCAGATAAATAAGCTCACTCTAAATATCAAGAAATGTAACTACATGATCTTTTGCAACAAGAACAAGTCTTATTCTAATGAAGAATCCAAAATATTAATGAACGGTAATGAAATTCTCCAAGTGCCATTCACTAAATTCTTAGGAATCATTATTGATGAACGTTTAAACTGGAAAAATCAAATTGACTACGTATGCAGGAGATCCATGAAGATGCTTGGTATCCTGAGAAGGGTCTGCTCTCTGATCTATCCTTCTGCTCATTTAACTCTGTATTATAGCTTTATTTTTCCTCATCTCAATTATTGCAATATCGTCTGGGCTGCTACATATCCATCGTACCTTAACAAATTACTCATAATCCGGAAGAGGTTCTTAAGAATTATTTCTCAATCCAACAGTCATGAACCATCTGCACCACTATTCAGGAAATATTCACTATTACCCATCGACAAACTAAATAATTTCCAAACATGCTTATTCATTTTCAAATTCCTTAACTGTAAGCAAGACCTCCCTGTTACCTTTCATAATTTCTTTATTTTCTCATCTGACATCCATTCATACCCAACCAGACATAGTAATCATCTCCATTTACCCTTCTGTCGTACATCTAGCCACCAATTCGATATCAACTTCAGAGGACCAAAATACTGGAATACGTTGAGCTTGGCACTGAGATCAACATCTTCTCACCCAGCTTTCAGAAAACATCTCAAGGACTATATCATTTCCACTATCTGACAAATCTTTTATTTTCTTCTTAATATGTTTCCAGAGTGTGCTTTTGTTTTCTTTGTTTTTGCTTTTTTCTTTCCTTTTCATTAATTTTGTTTTTATTTCTTTGTATTTGTATTGAGTTTAGTTTTGTTTGTTTGTTTTAGTATGTTTTTATCTTTTGGCTTGCTTGTTTATTTTATTTATTTATTTATTTATTTTTTTGTTTTATGTATTGAGGATATTTGTCTTATTTTTTTATTCTTGTTTGTGATGTGAGGGGAACTATGCACAAGCCCGTTGGGCTTCCTTTCCCCTCCTAGCACTGATACTTTATGTGCTGAATAAATAAATTAAAAAAATAAAATAAACAACCTCATAATAGTCTGATGAATAATAATCAACCATTGCAACAGGTTTTCAATTTGCTTATAAATGTGAGCCACACACCACTATGAACAATAAATATTTTGCGTGCAGAATAGTTAACTACGGTAGGCCAATTCTGCAAGTTCAAAGAGCGTGCAACAAAGTGTACTTTAATTTTAATTTTGGCAATTAAATTTCACCTTTCACAGGGATTTTAATTCCAAATAAGAGGTTTAGATAAACTGGACTAGTTTGAAGTAAGTTGAACCTGTATCTAAATATACTCCATTGGACTCCAGTGTAAAGCCAAGTGGAGTGGTTCTTCAGGCGAATAAATCTTGAAAAAGAAAGATGTGACAACATTATTATTATTACCGATTAGCATGGTGGAAATAGTTTTTACAAATAAGACCAAGTGAAAAAATGAATATATACAGTACCAGTCAAAAGTTTGGACACACCTACTAATTTTCCGTTATTTTTACTGTTTTCCACATTTTGGAATAGTAAAGACATCAAAACTATGAGATAACACAAATTAAATTATGCAAAAACCAAAAAAAGTGGTAAACAGGTATTCCACAGGTAAACAGGTGATGCCATCATGATTCTGTATAAAAGGATATCAAAAGACTCCTGATATCTTATTTCCAGGTACTCTTAGAAGCAATACTATAACCTCTCTGCATTTGAATGGATCTCTATGGGAATTGGGGGGTGGGATTAGATTAAGGTGTAAATTACACGGGAATAGTATGGAACACATGGTTGGCTAAATGGCTGTAAGTCAACAAGGGTCTGACGTATCAAACAAGCCTTAAACCATCACTCTGCTGCCAGAAATACAGTAGATATGGATGGATAACTTGAAGGGTTTCTTCTCCTGACTTATTTTTCCATAGAGTTCAATAGGAAAATTTGTCAGGAGAAACAACCCTTCAAGTGATCCATCCATATCTACTGCATATCTGGCAGCAGAGTGATGGTTTGAGGCTCGTTTGATACCTCAGACCCTTGTTGATTTACAGCCATTTAGCCAACCATGTGTTCCATACTATTCCCGTGTAATTTACAGCTTAATCTAATCCCACCCCCCAATTCCCATAGAGATTCATTCAAATGCAGAGAGGTTATAGTATTGCTTCTAAGAGTACCTGGAAATAAGATATCAGGAGTCTTTTGATATCCTTTTATACAGAATCATGATGGCATCACCTGTTTACCTGTGGAATACCTGTTTACCACTTTTTTGGTTTTTGCATAATTTAATTTGTGTTATCTCATAGTTTTGATGTCTTTACTATTCCAAAATGTGGAAAACAGTAAAAATAACGGAAAATTAGTAGGTGTGTCCAAACTTTTGAGGGGGTCTGGTGGCTTTGTTATGCTGTGGGGTACACTTGTCCCCTTAGAGGGAAGGGACACTCCAAATCCTATGATAAAACATTTCTATCCTGCTGGGAGTGGTCTCTTCCAGGATGACAATTCCCCCATCCACAGGGCACAAGGGGTCATTGAATGGTTTGATGAGTATGAAAATTATGTGAATCATATGCTATGGCCTTCCCAGTCACCAGATCGCAACCAAATTGAACACCTATGGGAGATTTTGGACCAACGTGTTAGACAGCGCTCCTCACCACCATCACTAAAACACCAAATGAGGGAATATCTTTTGGAAGAATGGTGTTCCATCCCTCCAATAGAGTTCTAGAGACTAGAATCTATACTAGACTAGAGGTAGAATCTATTCCAAGGCGCATTGAAGGTGTTCTGGCTGCTTGTGGTGGCCCAACGCAGGCATGATGTTAGTTTAGCAAAACTGGGAGAAGTGCAGGATTCTCAAGAGTAATATCCTCAATTCTTCAAACATGTATATCTGTGTTTGGTTGTGTAGTTTTAGGAGCTGTTGCATTACCTCTTGCTGTTCATGCCATTCTCTCTGAATCCTTTGGCAAATGGGTTGGAATTAATCTTCAGCTCAGTGATCTAATAGAACAACAGAATCAATACAGCACTGTAATGTATGAAAAATATTACCTTAACTGAAAAAAACAGAATTGTACATCTCAACCACTTACATGCAATCCTGCAATTCCCCAGCCTCAGTTCATTAAGTTATGTTTTCAACCTTTTCTCATGAATAGGTTTATTTCGAAAAAGGCTTTATATTTTAACATATTTTCCCAAATATACTGTATATAGAGTCATTGCATTTCAAGCCTGGCCAGGGCACCCTACAGTACCTTCAAGGACCTTGAAAACCTAGATTTTAATGGTTACATTGGAGATGTCATATTCAATGTTTGTTAAGGGCTTATACTAAATTGGTGAAAAAAACATGCCCAGCTTTCACTCCTCTATAGCATTTTGCATGCTCTGTCCCTATACCTTGCTGTTCTGGTAGGCTGTGACAGTGAGGAACTGTGTCTCAGGGAAGACAAAGGAGTGCCGCCCTCCTCCCCACATCAGAACATCTCTCGCTTCAATCACATGCAGACGAGGTTGGTACCGATGGAGAGAGTGTAGAATGATCTAAGGAAAAGAAGTAGAGAGAGAGAGAGAGAAAGACATGAAGGGACTGTAATGAAATGTGGTTAGATGTTTTTGGACACAATGTAGCATTCCCACCAGACAGAGTATGATCAGGCACAGACCGACAAAAACGTACACACACACATACAATATATATGCACATTTATACAGACCAATCTCAGATTAAAACTATAAACAATCAGAGCACATGTAACCTGTTAAAGCCATAGAGAGAAAGGGTAGATGTATTATCTGTCGATTTCATTATAATTTACTCACATGTCCACGTGTGTCTAGTGTGTTGTTAGTCAGCTTAGCATGATGGAAGGAGATGATCCTGCCCTGCCAGTGTGCCCCTGTGGCTGGGGAGTCTGGGTGTATGAACACACGGTCAGGAAGTCTGGCCTCTGCTCCACCCACAGCCTGCCAGGTATCACCCTGGAAACGATAGCGTGATGCATCGGCTGGAACCACTTCCAGCAGTAGAATGTAGCGTAAAGAAGGGTTCAATCCTGACAGTTTCACTCTGAGCTGAGGAAACATTCGACTGAGAGAAAAACAGCAAGGGACAAAGAGAGAAAGAGACAAGAGGAGGGAGAACATTTAATGCTGAGAACTGACAAGAAAAAAAAGGATTATTATAAAGAGTACATGGATGCTGAGAGGGGTTACAATAATGCAATATACATTCCTGCCAGCTTTGGAACTGATACAGCACTTAGTTTGTTGTACTTTATCTACCCCCTTCTTTACCCCTACCTTAAATGCTCTGAATTAGTTACCTTGTAAAAATTAAAATAATTGCCGCACATTAAAACTGGTTAGTCAGTCGATTAATAGGTTTACCGGCCAGTCTTTGTAATGATCATTTCAGTCCCCACACTGCTGAATTGTTTCCATAATGATGCATTTTCCAGCTCCATTGTAACATTGCCATGTCCTTTTCCTGTATCCTCACTGGAAAGGGGTGGGGCCACTAGCCGGGCTGGTGCTCTGGCTGCCATGTCACACGTGGTGGGAAACAGTGGCCGGTGAACTGGAGTTTCGCGTTCTGATAAAACATAAGCATTTAATTATAGATAATGGTAACATCACTTGTTATTTTGAAGTATTTCAGGTGAATTAGTTGGAAAGCAAATTGTATTGTCTCTATTTGTGAATTACATTTCTTTTCAAATACAATTTCCTGCATTCTGATTTGACCTATGCAATATGATATGGAATACTGCACACTTCCAAGCAGGGTCTAACACATACAGTGAGCACCATAATTCATTGGACAGTGACACATTTTTGTTATTTCGGTTCTGTACTCTAGCACTTTGAGTTTGAAAGGATACAATGACAATGAGGTTGAAGTGCAGACTGTCAGCTTTACTTTGAGGGTATTTTCATCCATATCGGATGAACCGTTTAGAAATGATAGAAACTTTTGTACATAGCCCCCCCCCCCGCCAACATTTTTGGGCATCAAAAAATATTGGACAGTTTAACATAATGTAGAATAAAGTAATCATTTTGAATATTTGGTCACATATCCTTTTCAAGCCATGACTTCCTGGTGTCTGTGACCCAGCAACAAGGGATACTATAACATCTCTGCATTTGAATGGATTTCTATGGGAATTGGGGGGTGGGACTAGATTTAGCTGTAAATTATGCTGGAACAGTATGGAATACATGATTGGTAAAATGGCTGTAAGTCATCAAGGGTCTTAGGTATCAAACAAGCCTCAAACCATCACTCTGCTGACAGATATGCAGTAGATATGGATGGATCACTTTAAGGGTTGTTTCTCCTGACCAATTTTCCTATTGAACTCTACGGAAAAGTAAGTCAGGAGAAGAAACCCTTCAAGTTTCATCCATATCTCCTGCATATCTGGCAGCAGAGTGATGGTTTAAGGCTTGTTTGATACGTCAGACCCTTGATGACTTAGAGCCATTTAGCCAACCATGTGTCCCATACTGTTCCAGTGAAATTTACAGCTAAATTTAGTCTCACCCCCCAATTCCTATAGAGATCCATTCAAATGCAGAGAGGTTATAACCTCATTGTCATTGTATCCTTTCAAACTCAAAGTGCTAGAGTACAGAACGAAAATAACAAAAAATATGTCACTGTCCAATGAATTATGGTGCTCACTCTATTTAAAAATTTTTAATTGCATACTTTTACGAAATCAAGCTACTGAACATTTAAACATGTAAATGATTACTGATGTAAATTTTTCTCTCACTTTTTGACTCACCTCTGTAGCAACAGTCTGCCAGCCTCTGAGGTCCCAGAGCCAAACTCTGGTACATTTCCACACCCAACATTTCTCTTTTTCTTTTCAATCTATTCCTCAAGGTCTTGTTCTTCTTTCCCTTTTGATTTTCTGCTTCTTATCAAGTGTCTTCTCTAATGTTTGCTTGGTCTCCTATGTTTCTCCCTTTCGGTCTCAAATTAATGTTAACCCTTTTGAGTTTTCTCTTTTGTGTTTCGTCTTTTTGGTCTTTAACTGTCTTTCTCAACTCTGCTCTCCAAATGTTTCTCTCTGTCAGCCCCTCTGTCTTAAATAGGTGTGTGAGACTTCACACATTGACCAAATGGTAACACCTTCTCACTTCATCTCTGCATTTATCTTCACATTGGCTCTCTCTCTCCTCTCTTTCTCCTTGCTACCTAAACAAACATAATCTTGCAGAGACTTGATAAACAGAATGATGAGATCATTAGGGAGATAGCAATTATAGATAGATTTATAGGCACACCAGGTGATTAATAAAAGGGTTCCCTTACAAAACTGGATAGTTTGCTGCAAACTTGCAGCTAATATGTAGCGCATTTTCCACAAACTAAATTGTTTTCCACAAAATGTTGCCAGAGGTTTATCAGACTTTGCCAGTAGTGGCGAACTAAAAACATTGCCAGAAGTGAATGGCAGTTCCCACAAAGCTAATTTGCATGTGAAAATATGAGCTTGCTGCAAAACTGGATTTGCTGGACGGCCTATATCTTTGTAAGGGTGTATATAGTATCTCATGTATGTTTTAAACATTGTTATTTATTTTGTATTTATAGTTATTTCTACCCACAATTATGTCACTGCCCCTTTCCCCTCCCATGTGTGTGTGTGTGTGTGTGTGTGTGTGTGTGGGGTGTGGGGGGTGGGTCATTCCATTAATTGAGGTCTAAATGAGCCCCAGTCCTCTGTCTGTGTCCCTCCCTTGCATACTATCCCAGTAGGAGGTATGTACTGGTATGCAGGTGGAAGGGTGTGAGTTTAGCAGTTTGCTCTTACATAAACATACAATGAGGGATACCAGAGCATGGACATTTATTATCCAATATCGCTAAAAGTTAATACTATATGTATCTAATGATCCCAGATAGATATTTCTATTCATTTTTGTCATAATATGTAAAGGATGATGACTATTGTGATTATTATACTTTGATACTGCATTATGATTATAATGTCAGTAAACCATCTCTAAATATGCATATGAGTCTCCTTTCCAGGGTTACCTGCATATACCCCCTTTTCATTATATCTTGTTTAAAACTTTCCATCATTCCTGCAGCTAAGAATAAACATTTAATATATGATATGATCACAAAACATATTTAACTTATGGATCAATAATATTTGTTTGATGACTTCATCTGAAATAAGAAATCAAACAATTCATCAGAAATAAGAAAGATTATACAATGCAGTTGTAAATCTTAGCTGAACCAAGAATAGGTATCAGCTTTCATATTATCACAATAATTTAAAAATATATATTTCTTAGAATAGTACCATTAGCAGTTAATATAGACTGAAAGAAAGGCTGAAATAAAAATATAGAAACTTTCTTCGATGTAAAAAGGAATTAAAAACAGGTTTCTTAAATTAGACATGTCCTAGTTAGACAAAAACAGTCAGACAGAAAAATACTGTGTTGTTGTAGTTGTCATTGTAGTAGTTGTTTTTGTAGCCCATTTGGGCAGGGATGAAAGAAGCCTTGAATGAAGGAATTTGGCAGTGAGAGGAAGTAGAGGTGGGAACCCCCTGCCAGTCACAGAGGGAGGGAGGACAAGAGAGAAATTATAATGGTCACAATGATGAGGGAGAGAGAGAGGTTGACAGTTCCAGTAATGCATTTATGAGGTGACAGGTGTGAGTTCATTCAGTAGGAGCACAGCAGCATTATTACATTAACACTGAGAGTGAGGATTCATTCAGCGTGTAAATGGCATGTTACTACACTTCAACTGATAATGAAGCTTGACTTAGTGCAGGCACGGCACTAGTGTTTCTGCCACCCTAGGTGAGATTGGGGGGGGGCAGTTTGTGGTGGACCGCCCGACTCTCATGCCGGTGACTATTATCATGGATGCAAAATGGAATTACTAGGTGACTGCCCTTGTAGCCTATGTCTAGAATCGGACTTAGTGTGTAGTGTACATTGCATAGTATTACAGTAACACTGACAGTTGGGAATGATTCATTATATTCGGTGAAGGTAAGTGAAGGATCATTTAGTGAGCAAAGGGCATATTACTATGCTAAAACTGAGAATGATGATTCATTTAGTGTGTACATTCCGTAGCATTGTAGTGCCTTCAAAAAGTTTTCACCCTCCATTCATTTTTCCTATTTTGCTGAGTTGCAAAGACAAATGAAAATATATTTAAATGGAATTTTTGTCTACATACGTAAGATCACATAAAACATATCAAAGTCCTCCTATGTTGAATTTGAATCCACCTATGTTCAATTGCATGAATGCGGAATAAATATCACCAAATATATGAGGTCTAACAATTGAAACAGCAGTTCAGATCAGTAACCCTGTCAAGATCAAGGAACTGCCGTTGAATTTTGAGGTGAAATTGTTAGAACGCAAAAATGTGGAGATGGCTATAAAAATATTGGCAAAGCTTTGAACCAAGTAACAGCGGTACTAGGATCACTGGTAACTCCATGGAAACAAAATGGAAAAAATATGACACAACACTTCCAGGATCGTGCTATTCTATCAAAATGAGCAACCCAGATGAGACGGGAAGTTGTCAAAGTAATAAAGAGGCCAGCTACAACACTGACAGAGTTGCAGAGCTCATTATCTTAGATGGGAGAAACTGTCGAAAGATCAATAATCTCTGCAGCACTTCACAGATTTGATCTCTTAAACTGGGGCCACATTACATGACTTTTCCAATTGTGACAATGAAAAACATGAGTAGCACACATCTAACAATTGCGACTCAAGATGCTTCACATAACATGAAAAAAAAGGAAAGAAATTAAGCAAAATGGGAGGGAAAAATTTTTTTTTTAAGATAAAGAAAACTTTCAGGTAAACCTTGAACAACCTATGGGACTAGCGGGATATACACACATATACACATGTATGCATATAAATAGAACAAAAGGTTTGGAAGTAGACAGTGTGAGATAGACACTTAAATATTGTTTTGGAATAGATAATGATAGAGTAGGTGTATAATAATGGAGATAAGAGACCAAGAAACAACAACAGCCGAATTTTATATAAATGATAATGCAGAATAATTTAAGGGTGAAAACTTTTTATTAAAAATAATAATACTATATAGGACTGCATAGTCCATTCTCCTAAGGTAGTGCTTAGTTCATGGGCTTTGATGATTGATAAGTACACCGACTTAGAAACATGAAAATCTTTTATTTTCTGTGCTATTATTATCTATAATTTTGTTTTTTAATCTGACCTTTTGAACTGTTACATTTAATTTTTCTTAATTGTTCTTATTGTATCTCAATTTTATTTGTCTGTGAAACACTTGCTGTATTGCTTGAAAGTTGCTATATAAATAAAGTTATTATTATTATTATTATTATTATTATTTGTAAACAGTGCAGTATTGAGATTGGTGGTCCATTCAATATTTATACACAGAAGTAGTACAAAAACTGTGAGTGAGGGTTTTATTTGAGTACCAGCACATAAATAAATATATTTTTATAGTTAGTTAGTTTTAGAAGTATTTTTCTTTTATTTATTTATTTATATACCTTTAACTGATGCTTGCACTTTACTGTTTGTTTGTTTGCACTTGATAGGATTGCATCCAATTTCGTTGTACATGTACAATGACAATAAAGATATTCATTCATTCATTCATTCATTATCACGTTATCAAGTTTTTTTCCACACAGTAGCCTACCCTAATATTACACAAACTCAAGATAGTTAGTGTTTCCAGTTTTTCCACAGTACATTACGACATAAACATCGAGTCAGTATTCATATGGAGCATTTTACATAAAGTCTGAGATGGAAATTTAATTCAGGAAGTAGTTTTCAGACGATTTGGTAAATTAAACCAAAAACCAAAACTGTTTGGGTAACAGCCTACCGTGAAGTAAAAATTGGGCATTGAATTTTCATTGAATTTAATGAAGTACCTATTTATTTATTTATTGGGGGGGTTTATATAGATCCATAGATTTTCTCGGTTTCTTCGGAGTAGCCTATCTGCACAACATAACGCCCCAAAACGCTCCGCTTTCTCATGAGAATACTTTACTTCAAAGTAGTTGTTACAAAGATTTGTTTTCCTTTCAGTGTAAGGATTGGCTAGTAGTTGATGTTGATCAGTAGATAAGTACGCTATACTCATTTACTAGTGGTGATAGATGCGCAGAGGTCGCAATAACAGTAGCCAGTGAACATGCGGACACTTTAGGTACGGAGAAGCGCAGGAGCGCGTTCCAGCACGAAATTCACTTGCATACATACTGAACAGGGCCTTGACAGACTCTACTGCATCCGTCAAGAGAAAAACTGGGGAAAATATCTCTGCAAACAGCAAATATTTTTCAAAAAAAATTGAGCAAACGACAAATCCCTCCAAGCCTCTCATTCCTGAGCAGTGACATAAACAGCTATTAACAACACGGAACGATGGCGGATTCAAACAGCAGCGAAGCAGCAGTCGTAGCCCCAGACTCTAGTCGTGATGCCGCCGGGGCTGGAGGTGTTGCAGTGCCTGGGGGAGCGACTGGGACGGCGGGATCCAAGCCTGGCCTGGAGTCGGTGAAGGGTCAAAATTTTGACGTTGGCCCTCGTTATACCGACCTACTGTACATCGGGGAAGGGGCTTACGGAATGGTCTGGTAAGAATGCGCTTATATGTCATTCACTGAAGGAAACGATTGCATTTGCTTACGAGCCAATGTTCTAGTGCTAGCTAGGGAACTAGCCAGAGAGTTCCATAATTTTGTGACGTTAGGCTATTTAAAATATGATTGTTATTTAATGTAATTCAATCCAGTTATGACTAGCATATTAATAGGTGTTGTGTTTAGTGTGAACTGTTTGAAACGTAACATTACAGTTTAAGCCAGAATGCTAGTCGTGGAAGACGGGTTACGAATTTACAGTGCAGTTGCCAGGTTTCTGTAGTTCGTTACGTAGTCGGTAGTTGGAGCAGAATAGAGCAGTCGTTTTAATTCAAGCGGAGTATACAGTTTGTGGCAAACCTGACGGTCAGTTCACAGGTGATCATGGCTATCGGATGCTAACTAACCAGTGCGGTAAACAACGAGTTTGTGTTGTGTCAAATGACTCGAACGAATTAATTAATTGATCGATAACGTTATATTATTGTGCGCTACTCACAGCGAGTGATTTATAGGCTTGGCTTTTACACGTCATGTGTATATGCTATAAAGTTCCACATGCGATTGCATAGAAAGTAATAATAACAACTAGATTAACTATTCCTAAAGAAATTGTAGGTGTGGTTGCTTCGCAGTGGAATCAATTGCTGGAAATGGTATAGAAAGATGGTAATAGGCTATGGTATAGTGTGAGGTGGTAAATGAAAGGTGGAAATGGTATGAAGTGGTAATGCGGTATAAAGGGATCTAAAGAAGGTGAAAGTGTTAAAATATGGTGATGTATTTTGTGCTAAGTAGTCTAAAGAACCTGGAAGTGATACAAAGAAGTAATGAATTGTGATGAAAGCACAAAAAGGTGTCAAGTCATCTGGGATAGTATTGTTAGGTCATAACAGTGTTGTGAGGAAGGCATTGTGATGTCATATGCAGTGTAATATGTTACAGCATCCACATTCTATTGCATCGGTTTTCAAAACGTGCCCATTGACTCCCATTATTTTTTTTGGCGATAAGAGGTCAATTATCTGAAAAAGTGTATATGGTATAAAGGTAAAAGGTAATAGCAACCTTGAGGGTGTATAGAGGTATAATATGAGGTATGAATGGTGTTGATGGTGTGAATGGTGTAGGAGGAGATAGGTTCTCAAAAAGTGGCGGAATAATAAGTATGGTGAATAACAATAGGTTATGTCATTCACTGAAGGAAACGATTATTATAAGGGTATTAATCTATCGACACACATCATATTTCCCTGGTTTGGCAGCTGAGGGGTTGAACCTTTCTTGTCTTTTTTTTAACTGAAGAAAGGATGTCTGTTAAGAATGCAATACTCCAGATTTGTAAAAATTTGAACCAGTTTTGCTTATATTTACCCATTTTTTCAAAGCAGTAAGAGGCTTTATATTGTATATTTAACAGCCAGCAGACATGACTTCAGATGTTCACATCCATTCGCAAATCATTGTAGCTTGCATTTGAGTCAGGTTCTCTGACAGAACAAAGACACTGGATAAGTTTAACTTCACCTACTCATCTGTGTCAGTGGCATGACTTGCAGGCATAAACTATAAACTCCTTCTCACCCCATGCCCTTTTATATGAATGAGTGTCTGTATAATCGAGTAACCGGCTTAATTGCACTTGCTCCCTCTCCTCTCCTAGCTCAGCCTATGACGATGTGAACAAGCTGCGTGTGGCCATCAAGAAGATCAGCCCGTTTGAGCACCAGACCTACTGCCAGCGCACACTGAGGGAGATCAAGATCCTGCTGCGGTTCCACCATGAGAACATCATTGGCATAAACGACATCCTGAGAGCCCGGCACATCGACAGCATGAGGGATGTGTATCCTTCTGAAAGAGGCCTTGCCAGGGTGGGACTAAGGAACCTCACAGAACAGGTCTTAGGCTCATACCTAGAGCAGGGAGATGTACTCTACATTAATAGGCAAAGGAGGTGTAGTTTGTTAGCTGGGCCAAACAGACTGAATGTTATTGGCCACAAGAGTAGTGTTTAACGAGACTGCTCAATAAAGGAAACAACAGAAACTGCCGAAGATATCTGTGCATAGTTGCATAATATATTCCTTGGCCAAAAATGTGGACGGTTATTATTGTTTTGAGTTTATCTGAAGAGGATTTTATGAGTAATAAGTATAATGTCTTAAGAGTATTGGACAAGAATGAACCTGGTGAACTGGTGCTTCCAGACTGAGCTTAATGTTCCAGATCTCAGGCCTGGCAGCAGTGGATGTGCTTTGGGGCTATGGACCATATAAAAATAAATGTAAAAATATCTGGCATATGATGGACAGTTGAAAGAAAAGAAGGAAAAGTTGTGTCCCTCTTAATTTGATTAGCCTGATGGCCATATCAATTTGCATCTTTGTAACATGAGAGCAATGCAGATGTCCAGTGTTATTGATCACAAGCACCTTTGCTCCTGTATACGTGACAAACTGCACTTGCACAGCCTAATTCGGCACCCAAATTAGTAGAGTGTAAATGTGCTTAATAACATTAAGATCATGTTTCAGAGACAAGGAGTAATAGCAGACTGTTAATAACTAGAGCCAATGTATTTTCCCTAGTGTGATCAGTATGTATGAATATACAGATCATAACTGGCTAATGTACAGGGCTTCACACCATTGTGGGTGGGTGGGTGTGTGTGTGTGTGGGGGTGGGGGGTGGGGGTGTTTAGCCTATATGTTCATTAGTCAGCAGCAAGCTCTGGCTTAGAGCGTGTGTTGATATCATATGACAAGTATATTTGGTTTTCTGAAATACAATATTGTTTGCGTGCAATTCATTGTACTTTGCATTTTTTTTGTGTAGTGTCATTTTAAGAGAATTTGCTCAAATATTTGACTCTTTTTGTGTGGGCACAGCAGCTCCTAACATGCAGTTAGGTATATTGATTACATTTGACTATGTTATTATGTTGAACAAACCGACAGTGTTATGTGCATGTGCAGTTGTCTTAGTGCGGAGTGGTTCAATCCCATTACTGTGATCATGGGAATTGTGTATAAAGTTGTGATCCTTGACCCTTGGATCTCTCACAGTTATATTGTACAGGATCTGATGGAGACAGACCTGTACAAACTGCTGAAGACTCAGCAGCTCAGCAATGACCACATCTGCTACTTCCTCTATCAGATCCTGAGAGGCCTCAAGTACATCCACTCTGCCAATGTGCTCCACAGAGACCTCAAGCCCTCCAATCTCCTCATCAACACCACCTGTGACCTCAAGGTGAGGTCCATCTGCATTGGCATGCAGGCAAAGCTCACTAAGAAGCTCTTATGCCGACAGTCTAATATCAGTATCGTAGGCACACTTCTTATGCACGTTGGTAAATGCGGTGACAGGTTGCTCCTGGTAATTTCAACTGAACATTTTTGTTTAGGTTATACTGTATGAGGGCTGGAAGTAACAAAAATTATGTGATAAATTGAGTTTATAAAGTGCAAGTGAATTGATAAATGATAATTGCCATTAAATGATAAAAATGAAGTGGATAAAAGTGCAAATGATTTCATAAAAACATGAATGATTTGAATAAAACAAGCTTGATTTGAAAACGCGAACCCTCCTTTTTTATCGTTTACCACTACTGCTCTGCCCAGTCATCATTTAACGTGCGCACTACCTGGCCATTTTTTGTTTAGCATGTGCATTATACCCTCATATTATTGCATATTAATACAAACGTTTGAGTTTATTCTAAAAAAAAAAATATATTTTTCTATAGTTTTTTTATCCATTCAAATAAAAAAATTTAAAAAAGTTAGCAGTGCTTAGTAGCACTTTATTTCCTTTATAGACAGTTATAGCAGGATATTTATATCAGGGAGCAGTCTTGGAGTAAGGAAAGTCAAAAGGAATTCATAATATTAAGGCTCTCATCCACGTAGTGATGCATCTGCAAACCTGCTTATTGACATTGTGTGCTGGTGCAGTGTAGTGTGTAGGTGTAATTTATGGAGCCATACACTGTATTTATCACTGTCAGCCCCTGTATCCATGTATTTTAGCGCTGCTCCTCTCTTGTTAGATCTGTGATTTTGGGCTGGCACGGATAGCTGACCCAGAGCACGATCACACGGGTTTCTTGACGGAGTATGTGGCCACACGTTGGTACCGTGCCCCTGAAATCATGCTTAACTCCAAGGTACTTTTTCTTTTATTGTAATTTGTCAACAGTGTATCCTGTTTGCAGCAGCCTGGGTTGAGCTTCACCTCAGTGTGACTATAGTTTTATAGTTCTCTGTAACGTCCTATGGCATAGTACGTGTACAGTAGCTTGGTATTGCCTGGTCTCCGAGACTCACTTTCTGACCTAATGTAACATGTTTTTTTTATTGGATGGTTCCACGAAGAGTCAGGAAGAAGGCCAATGACATTCTTCCCATAAACAAACAATATGCCTATTTGCATTATGTTTTATATGTCTTAAAGAAAAATATTGGGAAAAGAGGACTGTAAAATTAGTTGGGCTATTGCTGTTTTTATTGAGTTGTAAAATAAGTTTCCTGATGGCTAGAGAATGTAGAGGTTTAATTTACTAGGTGCATTTGTGGGACATGCTGGCTAAGTAATACTGCACTCATTGAGAGAGCTGCTTGAGAGTGATGGGAGATGAGGCTTCATTTGAATGGTCTTAATAATTGACAGGTCACATTAGCGCCACTAATAATGCTGTACTTGAAACTTCACTCTCCCATCACTACTTGGTTTGCAGATGGTGAACTGAACAAAATGCACATGGTTTTGTGTGCATCCTTGTGCAGTTTAGAAATGGTCAGTGACATAGCCAAATGACGTAATGGTGACGTAACACTTGATTTTTTTTACAAGCCTATTTAAACCCATTTCAAATAAACATGTCCTTGTCATATTATACTTAAAGGGTAAGTTCAGTATTTAGCATGTTAAGCCCTGTTATAAGGTTATTTACGATCATATACAACGGTCCATATCAACATTTTGACAAACTGCAGTCTTGAGATATATTGCTTTTTGCTCATGTCACAGCTAACTTACACAATGGATCTGGATGGGCATATAGAAAATCCTTCAAAAAACACCATAAACTCATTTTCAAAGATGGGAAACTCACTGAGTGGTCACTGGTGTCTTCTTGTAATTTACGTTTACGTTTAAAACATGTTTTAAATGACTGTTTAAAGATTTATATAACAATTTTCAGTCGCCGTACAGCCATACGTTTGTAAACTTCTGCTTGAAATTTTGGGAGGTCTTGGCTGAGTTTGAAGGCTACCGTAGAAGAAGAAGAGCCGCTTCCGGGTCGGGGTTTGCTTTGCAGCTAGTACGAACTCTTCAAAAGGATCCATTTTGCTAAATTAGTGTACGTTTATGCGACTGATTCCTTCACTGCGAGCGCACAAGACTGCTAGTGAGCAACAGAAAACTACAAACTTTCCAAAATAATTCAGAAGTATTTCCGGTTTCCGGCTGCGGATGTGTCTATCTAAACCTCCTTTGGTGTCTATACAAGTCAATGGATTAAATAAAATGATAAATAAAACCCGATACGAATCACACTGCGACGATTTTTGTGTCAGAACATCAACGGACACCAGTGACCACTCGGTGAGTTTCCCTTCTTTGAAAACGGAGTTTATGGTGTTTTTTGAAGGATTTTCTATATGCCCATCCAGATCCATTGTGTAAGTTAGCTGTGACATGAGCAAAAAGCTATATATCTCAAGACTGCACAGTTTGTCAAAATGTTGATATGGACTGTTGTATATGATCGTAAATAACCTTATAACAGGGTTTAACATGCTAAATACCGAACTTCTCCTTTAAGTAATTATGCAACATAACACCTACCAACATATTTTTTAATTATATAATAGTAGTAGCTTTTGTACACATATTTAGCTGTGCCTGTACTGTGTGTGTCACACAATATTATAGGCTACATATCTGCAATGTGCTGCACTCTGTGAGGTTTTCACATTTCTTGTCTTTACGTCACTGAATAAGTTTGTTCTCGTACTGAGCTTGTCAGTGCTGACCGATGTAGTGTGGCTGAGCTGTATTGTGTGATTATTTCAGGGCTACACCAAGTCTATCGATATCTGGTCAGTGGGTTGCATTCTGGCTGAGATGCTCTCCAACAGACCTATCTTCCCAGGGAAGCACTACCTGGACCAGTTGAACCATATACTGGGTTAGAGTGTGTATTAGAAACTAATTATTACTTTTCCTTTCAATGTCCTTTCTGAGCTGTAATGATATTAAATGTTATTGTGCCCCT
Source organism: Synaphobranchus kaupii (assembly GCA_029718625.1). Lineage (NCBI taxonomy): Eukaryota > Metazoa > Chordata > Actinopteri > Anguilliformes > Synaphobranchidae > Synaphobranchus > Synaphobranchus kaupii. The sequence continues at coordinate 49,870,119 of CM056379.1, read as the reverse complement.
CATCAGGCATCTTGGGCTCCCCCTCTCAGGATGACTTGAACTGCATCAAAAATATGAAAGCCAGGAACTACCTGCAGTCCCTCCCCCAGAAACCCAAGATCCCCTGGAACAAGCTCTTTCCGAAGGCTGACAGTAAAGGTGTGCAGTGTCCAGTGGTCATAAACAGAGGGTTTTTGTATGTGCACCCACATATAATGCTACGTTGTGTACTGTTATTTAGTACAGAACTGTGTACTATTGCAATACAAGTACATTGTATTCCAAACAGACAAACAATCTAGGTCATTTCCTCATAAATTACAGCAGGGGTCACTAAACAGTCACTCGGAACAGTATTTGAGTATTTGTTCAGGTTTAAACAGAATGAACACTGCATTGCAGTTTTCAGACAATAATTAATACACACATTGTATTGTGTACAATCTAATGAATACACACACTATATTTTGTACAATCTAATGAATACACACACTATATTGTGTACAATCTAATGAATACACACAGTGTTGTGTACAATCTAATGAATACACACACTGTATTGTGTACAATCTAATGAATACACACACTGTATTGTGTACATTGAACCATGTTTTCTTCATTTTCTGCCTCCTTGTCCTCTCTCAGCTCTAGATTTATTGGATCGCATGTTGACATTCAACCCCAACAAGCGCATCACAGTGGAGGAGGCTTTGGCCCACCCTTACCTGGAGCAGTACTATGATCCCACTGATGAGGTATACTATTATATTACATTAGTCATTTAGCAGACACTATCCAGAAAGACTTAATCTATAGGGTAAACATAAGTGCATTCACCTCATGAAAATGAGAAATAGGCTTTAAAAAGCAAAATATGAACCATAAAATACCATAACCTGGTTTAGTAGAAAAGGCTTGAGTACTAGGGGTGAGGATGGGAGGAAAACCAAGAGATAGTTCTTTCAGTCTGCTTTGGAAGATGGCCGTTAATTCTGCTGTCCTGACCACTGTGGAAAGTTTGTTCTACCACTGTGGGGCCAGTACAGATCGGCATCATGATTGAGAGAAGCGACCATGCAGAGAGGGCAGAACCAGTTGCCTCAAGGTTGTGTCGTGGAGAAATCTGGCTGGATTGCAAGGTTTAAAGAACATTGATTGGATGTATGGTGGCGCTGTTCCATTCAATGCTCTTTTAGTCACATTGTTTTAAACTTTAAGTGAGCTGTAACTGATAACCAGTGAAGTGAGATGAGAAGGGGTGTAGTATGGCCATGCTTGGGAAAATTGTAAACAAGTGTAGCTGCATTCTGTATTATTTGCATTTAGTGTCCCTAGCTGGGAGATTGGTCACTGCAGTAGTCCAGGTATGATGACACCAGCGCCAGGACTAAAAGCTGCGTAGTTCGTAAGGAAGAGGCGGATTCTTGCAGTAGAAAAGCTCTGAGTGAGCTCTCTTGTAGCATCTAGATTGGTTGAGGGGGTGGTCTGTCAGGAATCAATCACTTTCTGACCTTAGGTGATTTTTCTTGTCCTTAAACTTTAATTCTCAAAAAACACGTGAACATTTTTTTAATGTTATAGGGTAGACACGTCTTTACATCTCCTAAAGTTTTCATGTTGAGCGCGTTGAGCAACAGCAGACTTCTGGATATATGGTGGGTAGGTCAGTCTAACACATGAATCCTTAATGTTGTCTATGATTTCAGTCATGGACTATCATCACCAAGCATCATCAGTCCTTGACCAGTGGCTTCAAAATAAAAAGTAAAGATCTTCACACCTTCACATGGCTTTGCACTACACACATTTTTGCTGACTTGGGCTTCCCTATTATGTAATTTCATTAGAATTTTCTGTTTTTCAGCCATGTGATGATAAACAAATGGGAAAACTCAAGTAATATTTGAGGTGGAAAAAAAACATGAAAGGCCTCAGTATACTTAAAATGAAATTGAAATCGGTGCATTCGCACAGGCCGTTGAACCAGTTTTTGCTGGTTTGCGACCAAAACGAAGCTTCGATCGTCACAGTGCGTGCAGGCTGGCTAGCGGAACTAGTCCTAATTTTCACACAGGCTCGTTCACCGTCCACTGCAATTGGTCAATACACTATCGCTGTAATTGGTCAACAAGGCTAGACTTGCTGAAGCTGTTCAAGGATATATCCACTTGTATGACTACAGAGTAGGGACGACAAAGACACTGAAATTCCTTTTTACAATTGATAACTTGATTTTACTCACCGTTTTCTTCCCTTTTTTTTTTTTTTTCCTCCTAAAAATTAGTTTCAGATTTTTTCCCTTTTTTTTCCAATTTGGTAGCCAATTTTACCCTATGTTATTCAATTGCCTCTGTAGCAACTGCTTGAGAATTTGCCGTGACACAACCCCTTCAGCCAATAGTAGGAAGGAGGACGCCACGTCCTCTTCAGGGCGCGACTACTCAAGCGCCTGACTGCGATTCCAACTCATCCGGGGACACTTGTGCACCACAATTCTCCCCTGCCGAGTCCCTCCCCCCCACCCCGGGAGCAGCCTCCAATTGCCACCCCCTCAAGGCACTGGCCATACTCGGATCAGGCAAGACCAGGGGTGCGAAACCCTGATTCTTGGTGTGCAACTACACCGACTGAAAGTCTGCACTTTTACCGCTGCGCCACCGCGGCGGCCTCTTTCTTTTTCTTAACATCCCCGATTGCCCCTTATCAGCGTTCTGATTTAAAATTATTTAATCAGTATTTATGCTACATATTTAAAACTTCAGAAGATGTAGAAATGTCTATCCTATAGCATATTAAAAAATGGGAAAAAATATTTGAGTTTACGTGTTTTTAGCAAATTAGGGTTTAAGGACAAAAATTCACCATATTTATTTATTTGGGACCAAAAGTAGAAAAATAAAGCAATTGTGAATAACCTTTCTTTGTAAGCTTTCCGATAATAAGAGAACCGTACTGTTATGTTTATTTTTGAAGAAGATATCTGTGTCTTTAGTTGGGGAGCCCAATATTGGTCAACTTTGAGGGCACCTGTCTCCTGAATGGTTGGTCATTCTGGTTAATGAAACCATATGTGTATTTTTTCAATACTGGAGAGAATTCGAGGGACAAGATTATTATTCAGATTATTCAACTTATACACTGTTCTTAACAAAAACCTACCCATCATGTGAAACCTTATAAATAACAGATATAAATAAGATAACTTAAAGACGGAAAGTCAAAAGCTCTTTTTCACGACAGACAAAATTTCATCGTTTTACCACCATTTTGGACATCAAAAATGTGACATAGAAAACTGTGCCACATTTAGTCATGAATATTTAATTCATAAATAAACTTCATCTGGTCCCTCATACATATACGTTTAGGGAACGATATTCATGAATACCAGAAGAAAATACAGTAACATGTCTGATATTCTACCTAGCAAAGATCCGGTAACGGTCGTTGTGCTTGGTGTCAATTGCCACAACGACCGTTATCGGGATCAGCACCTCCGGAAGCTAACCACGGAGGCTCCAAACCCCTACTGCTTTACACAAACCCTTAACTGGGTATCCTATGGTAGCAGTAATTTTGGGGCGAGTTAATAATTTTTTCTGATATTCAAATTTAATATACCAAAAACATTGTGGTGTCAAAAACGCAACGACCGTTTTTGATATATTTTTCGACTTTTCAAAGTCAATAAAACATTTTATCTGGCATAAATTGGTCATCAAAACTAAGAAACTTATCCAATCTTCAAGTTGGCAACACGTGGTCACTTGTTTACCTCGCGTACGCGCCAAGTCGCAAATTCACATACTTCGTGTCAACTCCGGAAGCCCTACAACGATCGTTACCAAGACGTTTTACTTCCTAAAAAATCAGCCCAAATCAAACCCTTTGACGAACCATCGGCCATCGATATAGCTCAAATCCATAAGGTAATGTACCGTTTTGTCTATTTATGGATACAATTTATTGTAATGTATATTTTCTTGCGTAACGCGCATCGCGGTGTCCACTCAGATGGATGCAGTATTTTACCACATGATCAGGTGAATGAAGTGGAAACAGGGTTTGCAATGTTATTGTTCCATGTGGTATTCATAAACATAGGAAGGAATAAGAAATATGTGCACTTACTGTGCCAACCAGGTCACTGGTGGAAACCACGCGACAACCATTACACAAAATGCATTTGTGTATTCTAATTTTCAGAAACTTGCCGTCAATATGCTATCTTTTCTTATATTTTTGTTGATACTATGTATATTCATAAACCCAATAAAGTGCTTGTCAGCTCTTTTGAAGGAATTAGAAATTTGACCCCCTTTGTCAAACTATTGTCTACCAGTATTGTAAAAATACACATATTCTAACACTTTCCCATATAGTTTAGTATGTATAAAAAAATTGTTCAAATCTAAAAGGGTGAGGTCAGAAAGTTATTGATTTCTGACGGAATGCCCCGGAAAGAACTCGCAGTGGTGACTGGAGAGGACTTGGAGGTAATGTACAGCACCGTAGCCTTAGCCAGGTTGAGCGTAAAATGGCAGGTTGAGTATCGTCAGCACAGAAATGGCATGAGAAACCTGGAGAGGTGACCGACCCAAGAGATTGCATGTAAAGGGAAAATAGGAGGGTTTGCTCTGACCTACCTGGTGCAGTGCCATTGCATACTTATCACTGAAGCTTACTTGCACATACGTACTTGTTTAAGTTTGTCTTACCACTTTCTCTAGTTGAAGGTTTATCTTCTGAGGTACACTTGTATGGAGTACCAGAAATGCCAAAATTAGGAATTTATAAATAAATAAATATTGCAATAAATACATAAATGAATAAAAGTATGAGGAAATAAATAAATACGTAAATTGACACAGAAATGAAGAAATTAATAGATAAAATCAGAATAAATGTTTATTTCTGTATTTCTTTTCTTTCTTTATTTCTGTATTTATTTATTTCTGTATTTCTTCGTCCATATGGTAATTAGGAGGCGTGGGTTTGATATTTAGGCATGGTAGTCAATCCTAGAACAGGCTACAGATGCACAGTCACTCGCGTAACTTAGTAGCCTATGTTTTCTATTGTAGATAGCTAGCTAGCCATAAACAAATTTTGCTTCAAAACGGCAGCATGCGATTGTAACGTCGCAAAAGTGAGATGGGACTGACAACCCAGTTAGCCAAATGGGTCTGAGCCAGTTCTGGCATTCTGAATCGGCTCAGTGTCGGCCACAGAACTGTGGTGTTGGTCTTGAATTATGGCACGATTCTGGGCATTTGTCTTGTTTGTACATCCAAAAACAACACAACAAGAAACCATATTGACGCCGTGATTAAACTACCCGAGATGAGCGGGTGAGCGAGGCTAGAAGACGTGGCAGCCTTCGTGGACCAAAACTGTCAGAGTTGCTCAAAGCTACATTATGTTGATACCAAATATTGAAAGGATTTAACGCACAGTTAAATGCACACACACGACACACAAGCATATTTGTCATCTGTGGAAACGCGCAATCATACACTTTGATTAGGTGTTTAAAAATATGCTCGCAAATATGAATAATAGGGCTGAAAGATGCATGTTTTTGCTGTCTGTTAGCCCACAAACGTTAAATAGCCACTGTAACGTTAGTGTTACCGTCTTGGTTGCATCACGCATTAACATTAGTTATAAACAAGAAATGGGTGTATATGCTGCCCCAGGGTTGCTTGTGCACCGCAGCTGTGAAACGCTGAAGCGGTTTATAGTAGCCTACTTCAGTTCAGGGTGGTGCTACTAGTGGTTCAAAACAGTTCAAACATGGTACAGGAAAACCAGCACTCACAAAAAGCTTAATTATTTTAGATGGACAGCGTGTCGGCGTGAAGATGGCTACCTATCTAAAATAAAGAAGAGTGCTGGTTTTCTTTCAAATGTTTGCCTGATGAATAGCAGGGCTATTGACAGCACCAGTTGGTATGTAACTACATGGCAAATGTTTGTCACCGCTGGATTGCATCTGCAATTTTAACACGTTGTTATAGCCTACTATTATCTCTGTCCTGCTCATTAAAGCGCATCTGTGTCCATTATTGCTGCAATCTCCAACAAACTGTCAGTTACTGCTTCCACACAAAAAATGAAGAAGTCTGGATCCTCACTTTATGCAAAGTTAGATTCGATAGCAGCGCTAATGTAGCCTGTCTGCAGCCATTTGTGTATCATAGAAGCAACCGCAAGGCAAATACAACCCCTGGCAAAAGTATGGAATCACCACACTTAGAGGATGTTCACCCAGCTTTTTTTTACTTCGTAGCAAATAAACAAATCACAGATATGACACAAAACAATTTTTGTTTAATAGCTGAACATTCTGGCTTTGTGAAACATAGCTCAAACTCAAACAAATGAAATTTAATTATTTGAATTAATGGCATATTTTTTTCAAGATCAAGTAGAGGAAAAAAATTATGGAATCGCTCAATGTTGAGGAAAAAATTATGGAATCACCTTGTAATTTGCATTTCTAAAACAAATACCGGCAGAAGTCTAAAAATGCAAATTAGCAGTTAAAAGAGAGTGCTTACAGACCTTAACGAGCTGTTGGACTTGGCTAATTGAAAGGAAACATGCCCCCAACAAGAGAGTTGTCAATTGAAACAATGGAAAGGATTATAAAACTCCTTCAAGAAGAAAATCCTACACGGAGTGTGGCAAAATATATTGGTTGTTCCCAGTCAGCTGTGTCTCAAATTTGATGCAAGTATAAACAATATATGAAGGTTATAAAAGGAAAACATACGGGTAGACCAAGGAAGCCATCAAAGCGTCAGGATAGAAAACTCAAAGCAATATGCCTTGAAAATAGAAAATGCACAACAAAACAAATGGGCGGAAACAGGAGTCAAGGAGTCACAGAGCTGTAAGAAATCGGCTGAATTAAATGGGATTTACATATAAAAAAGCCAAACGAAAACCAGCACTAACACCTAAAAGGAAGAAGACAAGGTTACAGTGGGCTAAAGAGAAGCAATCATGGAGTGTGGATGATTGGATGAAAGTGATATTCAGTGATGAATCACGAATCTGCATTGGCCAAGGAGATGATGCGGGATGATTTTGTCTGGTGCCGTTCTAATGAAACATATAAAGATGACTGCCTGAAGAAAACAATCAAATTTCTCCAGTCATTTATGATATGGGGTTGCATGTCAGGTAAATAATGATAGCAAGCATTACCTCAACAGTCAATGCACAGGTGTACATTGAAATTTTGGACATTTCTTTTTTTTTTGGACACTTTTTTTAACATATTTATTTAGTTAGTTATAAATTCCTCATTTAGGCATTTCTGGTCCTCCATACACTTGTACCTGTGCACCATAAACTCGTATTAATACTATGATACCATCATTGGGACCTTAAGCCTTATTGCATTCTTTTATTCTCCTATGTAAAAACTGTGTATCTTATCAATCTGCTTATCAGCACTGGCCCATTTAACACTGAGCTTTACCTGAAACGATACAATCATACCTTTAACAAACTGATATACAGTATATTTCCTTGTGTAACCCTGCCTCCAGTTTACTCTTTATGGAGTCAGTTATTGACACTTAGAACCATGTATTAACTCTGTGTGTGCACAGCCAGTTGCAGAAGAGCCCTTCACATTTAACATGGAGCTGGACGACTTGCCCAAAGAGAAGCTGAAGGAACTAATTTATGAAGAGACTGCACGCTTCCAGGCTAATTACCAGGGATCCTGAGAGAATATGGGATTGAAAAGGTGAGGAGGAGCATGAAGGGAGATGAGTAATATTTAAGAGCATGCACATGCAAAGTACACATAACCTGGATATATTCAAAACATGATCTTGGTGAATCTTGAAAAAAGTCTTGATTATTTGCAATTCTAGTAGTAATATAATTTTAATCGGACGATATTTCAAAGAAACAAAGTTAGATGTTTATTGTTTTGAAATAATTTAGTAAAGAAAATATTTCAGTAAATAAAATGCAACTCAATTATCTTGAAAAAGTTATTGTTTATTAAAACTTAGCTGACATAGTATGTTGTGTTTCTGTAATTATATGGGATGCAAAGTAAATAAGAAATCATTCTTTTCATAGCAAGTACTGAAACATGCTAAGTAATATTCCCGTAATACCTTTTCTGGTATCAGGAAGGGAATAGAATATTAACCTCATGTTTACATGGTGTGATTGGTGCAGCAAATAATGTGTCAACAAGGATTAAAATTAAATTTTTTTTAATGAAAACCAAAATAGGGTTTTGTCATAACAAACCCAAGCGAGAAGACCTCCAAAGTTAAACTGTTCCCCTTCAGAAGTACAAAACAAAACAGCCTCTCTCTCTCAGCCTCCCCCTTTTCTTGCCTTTTCACCTTTCTCTCACCCAGCACAAACTGAGTCCCTTGTCCTCTGTTGCCTGAGGTCATCCGGGCATGGCCGGATCTACCAACCACGGGCCCCGAGGCACGCAGGCCAAGCCCCCCCCCGCCCAAGCTACATTGAAGAAATGACAAAACACTCACTGCCAATGTTTAGGCTACTCTGAGACATTGGGTACGTTTACATGCACAGCAATATCCGATTACTGGAAACGATCAGCTTACGCCAGTATTTAACTTACTGCGTTCACATGGACATAAGAAATGTGATTACTCCAAAAGCCGCGTTTACATGATTCTCTCCATAATCAGCTCTGTCGAAAACGTAGCTACTAACTGCTTCCCGTTGTAAGGACAAAAATGATCCGCCCGTGAAAAATGTACGTTAGTAGGCTATTATTATTATTATAGCTAGCTAGTAATTAGTATAGCTACTTATTTATAGGTAATTGCTAGTAGTGTTTGATTTATATTATTGTACTAGCTAGCTTTACCGATCTCTAAATCTGGCGAATTTCCCGAAAATTTCAGTTATTTAATGTGCTAGCCACAAACTAGCTAGTACAAACACAAGCACGTAACACTGAACAATATATTTTCACCGGTGAAATGCTAATTTAATAATACAATTCTGGAAGTGAGATGCTGAAGGAACCCCAGGCATGGAAAATGTTGACGGGTGGAATCATTTTGACGTTACACCGCCTCTTCTGCCTGACATGCGTAGTTTTGAAAAGCCGAAAGAAACCGGAGAAAGGTGTTTACATGCTCCAAAAAATCGAAAGTTTGGCCAAAAAACCAGGGGTGTTAATCGGGTTTCTTAAACACGGAGTATGACCTTACATTATCGGATAAAGGTGTTTACATGACCATTTCAGTAACCAGAGTATTGCCATAACCGGGTTCAGATCGGAGTATTAGTGTGCATGTAAACGTACCCATTGATGTGTATTTTGTTTACGTATTTAATGCTAATTACTTAAATATCAAGGTGTCACTGATGGTATTGTACTAACTAGGCCACCTAAAATATGCACAATAGGCCTTGTGAGAAATTATACAGGCTGGATTTATCCTGCTTGCTTTGACGCATCAATCACTCCCAAAAGCTGTCCCGTTGAGCAGCACGGATCGCTATCAAACCTATTGTGAATAGGCTATTTGGGCCTTTATTTTTGTTCCAAAACTATATTCCCAAAAACAATTAATGCAAAACAATAGAAACACTAATATTCACTGCACATCCATAGTTTAAAGTTCAAATTGAAGAAGAGGCCAAAAACGTACTAAAGCACATGTGTTTTTACATAACAAAAGCAACATATTTCAGCCCTAAGAAAGGTGGTTGCTGTGGAAATGTCAACCATACGGGACTTTGGCAAAACTCTTCAGGGTTAATCAGAAAACTGTTCTAGCTTCATAACCACCAGGTAGGATATTTGGTTTCATAAACATATTTATACAAGAGATTTTGGAGAAAAACATTTGGTGTCTACTCAACCGAAAGTGCATCAGGTAGCCTACTGTACAGTACAGTAAGGGAAAATGCTGAATGCTTATTTGTACAATGTTTAAAAAATATATTATTTTTATATCTGAACATGATTTTCTTTACGTGTTTAAACGGTGCATTTTATGCAATTTACAGTCTGTGGTTGTGGCAAGATGAGGGTCGTAAGCACTTTGGGCTATTAATAGCACCTTGTGTATTTTCTCACAGGGCCCTAAGTCTATGGGCCCCGGGGCATGTGCCCCAGTTGCCTGGGCAGCGTCCCAATCCAGTTTTTACTCCTCCCTCGTAAACTTCACTTGCAAACTTCATTTGTACCCTCGGTCTCCATTTTAGGTGTGAGTCCAATCCGTTAGAAAGCCAAGTGAAGTTTGTGACATAGCCCCTCCACCCTCAACTTTTCTCAAGTGAACGAGTCTGCAAAACAGCAGACTTGGCAAGCTCATATCACCCACAATTCACATCGAACTTCCTGTTCAGGGATAATCACGTTAATGTTTATCACGTATTATAAATTAAAAGTGCATACGCAATGGAAAAGACGGTGTATAGGCTAAATACAGGTTAATCCAGTAGTTTTTTTGCCAGCTAATTATTCAGAATTATTGCCACCCTTATTAAAGAATCTCACGTTAGCTATCTCTTTGTCATTTGTTAATCATTATAGGCTACATAATTGTTCTTGATTATTCAGGGAATTAATTGTTTGATTGATATAAGCAAGCAAAATAAACGGAAACAGGTGGAGAATGTTTGGTGTTTAAATGCTTTATACTTTTTCTAGCGCCCAAGCTGTCATCTAGCCATTTACCGTAAATGCTAGCCTACACTTTATGACACAAAGAAATATTCTAGCACACAAAAGCTGCTGTATTTATTGAAATTTGTTATTCAGTAAATCAATTGCTTGGCTGATAATCAATGGAAACAGGTTGAGAGTTTCATCCGTTTAAAGGTAGGCTACGGTGACAGACTGACATCCCAGATCCGATGATACGCCACTGTGCAGCAGCATGGTTAACTTCCGAGTATAGATGGGGTGAAGTGAGTCTTAATTCAAATAACGCACTCCACCCTCGCTCCCTCCCACTCGCTAAAAGCGAGTGTATACTCCCGTTTTATTGGTATGTGCATCACATCCTCCCAAGTGAAGTTTGCAAGTGAAGTTTACGAGGGTGGAGCAAAAACTGGATTGGGACGCAGCCCTGGTCCATAATATGGCCTTGCATCCGGGCCTCAACTGCTGGCAGCTGTGTCTCAGTCTGCCAGATTAGGCCTGCTCTTTGCAGTTTTTTAAAGGGCAGCCATGTTGAGTTGTAGTCCATGTTGCAGCCAGATGGAGGGAATGTAGACTACCTCCCATCTAGGACCTGACCACTCATGATGCCACACAATCATACAGTGCAATCCAATAGTTTGCACAGGCCAAATTTTAAACAGCTGACACCTGACACAGCTGACATAGCTGATGCCTCTATTTAATTGAAATCTCTGGCTATGCCATGTTGCAGTGGGACTAAACAATTACCACCCTTATAAAGGGTTTCGATTGCCTTCATAAAATAATTGCCAAAAGCAAAAGCTTCAAATGATTTCATAATAAACGGGTGTTAAAGGCATTATTAAAATCGAGAAAAAGAAGGAAACTGTCATCTGACACCAAATCAGAAAATCTAAATCTAAAATATCCAAGACCAGTCTGAAATTATTTGTAATATGCCTTCCCTTCATGAAGCCGGATTGAGATTCATCAATGATATTATTAAGAACTGATTTTATTCTTTTGGCTAATAGAGCAGCAAGGATTTTATAATCATAATTTAAAAGGCAGTTGGGACACCAATTGTCCACAAGTTTTTATGAGATTTAGGAATTAGGTTGATAATCCCTTGTGGTAACTTGACCCCAACACCCTTGACAACTATCGGCCTATCTCCAACCTCCCCTTCCTTTCAAACATTTTAGAGCGAGTCGTTGCCTCCCAACTAAAATCTCACCTGGACTCCAATAACCTCTTTGAACCTTTCCAATCCGGCTTCCGCTCCAGACACAGCACAGAAACTGCTCTGATAAAAGTCACCAATGAGATTCTCCTCTCTGCCGACTCTGGTTTCCTCTCCATCCTGATCCTCCTTGACTTCAGCACCGCTTTCGACACCATTAACCACTCCATCCTCATCACACGCCTCCAGTCCTCCCTTGGCATAACCGCCCTCTCTTGGTTGAAATCCTATCTCTCTGACAGACACCAATTCATCTCCATGTGGACTACCATCTCCATCAACAACAACTGCAAATCCTCCACTGCCCCAGTCACCCACGGTGTCCCCCAGGGCTCAGTGCTTGGTCCCCTTCTTTTCATTTTGTACATTCTACCACTTGGACAGATCTTCCACCGCCATGGCCTCCGGTTTCACTGCTACGCAGATGATATGCAATTATACCTCACCACCAAGTCCATCACTGCAGCCACCCATTCCACCCTTACCATCTGCCTAACTGAAGTAAAAACATGGATGCAAAAGAACTTTCTCTAACCCAACTGCAATAAATCAGAAATCTCATCATTGGCCCAAAATCTCTCACCCGCTCCACTCAGGATTTCTCAATTAACATTGATGGCTCCATTGTCACCCCCTCCACCCATGTCCGCAACCTTGGAATCATCCTTGATGCCTCCCTCTCATTCCTCCCTCATGTAAACCAGATCACTAAAACTGCCTTTTCTCACCTAAGGAACATTGCCCGCCTCCGACCCTCTCTATCTTTCTCTGCTGCTGAAACACTGACACATGCTTTCATAACATCCAGGCTTGTTTATTGTAACAGCATCTTATATGGTTCATCAAACAAAATCCTCAATAAACTCCAATATGTACAAAACTCCGCTGCCCATCTGCTCACCTCCACCCACCGCACTGATCACCCCTGTCCTCCATGACCTCCACTGGCTCCCAACCAAATACAGGATAGATTTTAAGTTACTGCTCATCACCTCCAAAGCCATCAAAAACCTGGCCCCCCCTACCTCTCTGACCTCCTCCAACACCACACCCCTACCCGTCACCTCAGGTCCGCTCATGCAAACTTACTGCAAACCATCAGGACAAAGCACCGGACCTGGGGTGACAGGGCCTTCACTGCTGTTGCCCCCTCCCTCTGGAATGCTCTCCCCAGTCACATCCGAAAGGCAGACACTCTGCCATCCTTTAAAAAAGTCCTCAAAACCCATCTTTTCACCATTGTTTTTAATAATTAACCTTTTACCTCTCCCTTATATTTCTTATTATTTTTTTTTTTTACTTCTCTATTTCTTAAATCTTTTATATTGATCCAATAAATTTAGTTTTATCCTGTGTGTACTTATGTAAAGCGACTTTGAGTACCTTGAAAAGCGCTATATAAATATAATGTATTATTATTAAGGGAGATGACCATGATTTATGCTTTCATTATAGACTTCAAGTAAAAATGGAGCTAAATTTTTTGAAAACATTTTATAAAATTCTGGAGTAAGACCGTAATTTCCAGAAGATTTGTTGTTTTTTAGAGCATGTATTGCTATCTCAATTTCTGTAGTGCAGATTGCTGCTTCAAGAGCATTAGGTTTTAACTTGGAAAGGTACAGTGTTTGATAAAATTCTTTACATTGCTTTGAGATTTCAATAGTGTCTTTGGTCATGATACCATTTATTTTTATTTCAGAAATTGTATTGGATTTATTATGTTTTTCCAACCTAAAGAAATTATTTGAATTTATTTTCTTCTTCCAACCATTTGCATCTTGATCTTATAAAAGCTCCTTTTGCTTTGTAAATATAAAGTTGGTCCAGTTTGCTTTTTAGATCAGATAACTTAATGACAGTTCCTTCTGAATGATTTTCATTTGGTATACTTGAGAGGGCAATAATCTCTGTGATCAAGTCTGATTCAATCTTACGTCTTTGTTGTTTTTTTTGCTCAATGCCTGCTTTCATTACTACGGGTCGTATCTCAAATTTTAGAAGTTCCCAGTTGACACCAAATAACTGTTCTTGCTTCACTTTTATCGTGAATAAAGTGATGTTTGCTTATTTGTGATGTAGTAGACTCAAGCTCAAGCAAGGAGGTATTAAGTTTCCAGTAAGAGCTTTTTATTTTTGTGTAAGCACCACAGGAGGTATCAAAAATGATTAAAATAGTATTATGATCTGATAAAGGTGTTGGGAGAATCTCAACTTTACAAATATTAGGGTATAAAAAAATAGATATTAACCATAAATTGATCCTTGATTTCAATGAGCCATTTTTATTGCTCCAGGTAAACTTTGTTAGGATTCCTAGCTTGCCAGATGTCGCGATATCCATAAATATTTCCAAGTAAATAATACGTATTATCAATCATGACAACAAGTAGAGCATAATGACCTTTAGGGTCTAGATATGATAAAACAACCTGTCCTGTAAATTTATGTTTTAGGATCAGAACCCCTGCTGAATGGCTTGTACCGTGAGCTGCCCAGACATCATCTCCCCAAGCTGATTTCCATGACTTAATAGTGGCTGCAGTTGATTGGGCTTCCTGGATAAAGCAAAAGTCTGAATTATAATTCTTTGCGTAAATGAAAACAGCCTCACGTTTCACAACAAGATAATAGATGGGGTAGAAATAATGGTGATGCTGCTACAGAGAGGTAAAAGGGTAAAAGAGAAAAGCGGGAGTGAGAAGAGAAAGCATCTGCAGATACACTACATGGCCAAAAGTATATGGACACCTGCTCATCTAACATCTCCTTCCAAAATCATGGGCATTAATATGGAGTTGGTCCCCATTTGCTGCTATAACAGCCTCCACACTCCTGGGAAGGCTTTTCGCTAGATGCTGGAACATTGCTGCGTGGATTTGTTTCCATTCAGTCAGAAGAGCAATAGTGAGGTCGGGAACTGATATGGGGCTATTAGGCCTGGCTTGCAGTCAGCTTTCCAATTGATCCCAATGGTGTTTGATGGGGTTGAGGTGAGGGCTCTGTGCAGGCCAGTCAAGTTCTTCCATACCAATCTCGACAAACCATTTCTGTATGGACCTCTATTTGTGCATGGGGGCATTGTCATTCTGAAACAGGAGGGACTTCCCCAAACTGTTGCCACAAAGTTAGAAACCCAGAATCATCTAGAATGTCATTGTATGCTGTAGTGCTAAGATTTTCCTTCACTGGAACTAAGAAACCTAGCCTGAACCATGAAAAACAGCCCCAGACTAAGGGGTGTCCGTATACTTTTGGCTATATAGTGTACATTGCAGAAATGAATACTACTTTTAACACAGTCTTTTCATTATACATGTAGATTTACACATTTCATAGGCCTATTGCAATGATAATGTATTTGATAGTTTGTCAGAATAAGACGTTAAAAAAGCCACGGAGTGGCCTCTGGATCTCTGTATAGTTGGTTGTCAATATATAGTTTATCAACCACTAGAGCGACGTGGTAGCCTACACTTTTTTGTGGTTTTAATTTTGTATAGGGTACAGCACTTTGCGTCGGTCTGCAATCTCTTTCGGAAATTGGTCGTTCTTACCCAATTTAGTAGCACTGAGTTTGTTCCCCAAACATTATTTTGTCTTTGAATTAAGCAAACGTTGCAATTATCGGGCGTGAACTGTGCTGTTCTTTGTTCCAGTGCGGTGGACACACTCAAATTTGATCTTATCAACTGTTTCATGAGAGAGCTGCAGTGATTGTATCATTAACTACTTAATCACAGACTTCGGATTTTCGAGTTAGGGTTTTCCTGAATCCCGGTAAATACCACATTGTCTTTCATAGATCTCGTTTCAATGTCGAGCATAGATTCCTTAAGCATTTTGTTTTCTTTGGCTAAGTTGTCGACTTTATTATTTAAAGTTTGTACAGTATAGTTCCTTATTATCTCTTTCCAAGTCCTTGATCTGTTGAAAGCATAGGGTTGAAAGTTGAATTCAAGACTGGTTTTTACGGTGGCCGAGAAGTGTCGAACGAACTGCATATCGAAAACGCTTTGCAAAATCGAAAAACACAAGCGCATTAACGGAAAACACAACTGCAAAAGCCACAACAAAAATGCAAAGCCATAACAACGGAAGGGAGCAACAACGGATGTTGATAATGAAACGTGCCGACAATTAGCCTACTGTATTGCCGGCGGACTATTGCAGTATTGCCTACATATGTGGCAGAGAAAACGTCTTGCCCGTTTGAGAAGTGAAACGTTGTTCGACAGCTAACTATGATTACTATCGCTATGTGTTTTTCATCACTATTGGACAAAATTATAAATAGGCTAAGCAATTTACAGCCATGTTGACAATAGCCTACAATAGCTAGTCCACAGGCAAATGGAGCAGAGAAGAATGCTTGGATGTCGCCTGTCAGTGCGCACTGAAACGCCAAGCCACTGAGCACCGTCAGTCGCCGGCGTTTCTACTGCGGTCTGCGGTCGCCTTTAGTCATCTTGACAGTGGAAAATAAATGCTAATACATAGCAGTGAAGGAATCGAAGGGCAAATGACATTGTGAGGATATTAGGCATAACCTTCATTTGTGACAATCACATAGCGATAGTAATCATAGCTGTCGAACAACATTTCACTTAGCTACTTCTCAAACGGGCAGGGGTGCGTTTCCCAAAAGCATCTTAACTTAAGACGCTCTTTAGTGTTGTGTCGTTCGCGAACGATTCGTTCAAAAGACCGAATCTTTTGGGTGAACGAACTGAACTGAATCACTTACTGAAAAGATCCGTTCATTTCTCAGTTCAGTTGAGCTCTCGAACGGATCAGCAGCGAGCGTGCACCGTGCAGGGAGGGGGAGGGACTGCCGCGAGCGAACGTGATTCGTCCCTTGCGAACTAGTTCTGCTGTGCTGAACGAATAATTCGCATTTGCTTCTTCCTATTCCATTTCGGACGTATTGTTCTAAGTATTGTATAGCCGAAATGAGTACCGTGTTTGCGTGTAGTATACTAGAAAGTTTTTTTTTCTTTTTTTTCTCTAATTTGTTTCCTAAATTGTTCGAAATAAAGTTTATAAAAAAAAAAAAATGTATAAAAAAAATTCACGGGCGGGCGGGCGGGCGGGCGCCGAGCGAGGCAGCGAGCGTGCAGAGTGGACTTCTGCGAGCGAACGTGTAGTGATTCGTTCACTGCGAATCCCCCGGGGGACGTTCGCGAACGACACAACACTAGTGCAAGTTGAGTGATCCGTTCACTGAAGGCTACTAGACACAGTGAGTTAACGTGACGTGATCCTGAGTGATAATCAGCGGCTCAAACTGCCAGAATCAGGCCCAGCAAGACTTAAAGGTTGTATCAGCGATTTTGGGTGGAAACATAAATGATCACATTCATCTGATTTTTCCTCACGATCCGCTAGCTGCCCGCCCCATAAGCAGGCCGTCAAAAAACCGCGTCTCTGTAGGCAGCCTATGCTCCGAGATCGTACACAAAAACAAATGGTACTACCAACCACTCAAAACCAAAATAAACAGTATTCCAACCAATCACAATGATCTGCACAAACGCTAATACTCTTATCTCGCTGAAATCTTGACGGATTTACAAACGGTTTGGTTTCTTACAAACGTTATTAACGTGGTTATAATTCTGGATCCTTGAACACTATTTTTTAAAACATAACATAATTATTCATAAGTATGTTTGTTTGGGATTTCGCTTCAGAAGTGACGTCACCCAAAATCGCTGATACAACCTTTAAAAGTCATTGAAAACCAGCGTTCACCTCCAATATTGATATTCAACGAGGAAACCTTTAAAATATCAAGATTTGTAAACGGAGTTTGGCGCATTTGTCAAGACAGCACTTCCGCATGAACTGTTCGGCCGTTTCAGTTCACTTCAGTACGCAGTCGGAGCTCCGCCCAAGCACTGAACGATTCGGTGAACGAATCTTTTGAACGAATCTTTTTAATGAACTGATTCTAGTGATTCGTGTCACTGAAGTGAACTGTTTTGCCCATCACTAACGCTCTTAGAAACGCTCGCAGATTAGGCTAACGATTACTCCAGAGCAGTCGTAGACGGTTAAGTGCGTTTTAGAAGCCTATAAATCACATACTTTATTTGATATTTCGTGTTAGTGTTCATTTCATTTTACGGTTACCATAACCACTGATTGTTTTTTTATAGTGATGTTAGATGCAACAATATTTATGTTTATTTATTTTTAATTTACTTATTTTGATATATTTGGAAATTACCCATAAAAGCCATTACTTAAATAGCCCTATAAATAAATAAGTTTGAGATAAGTAAAATCAGTGGGAAAAATATTTTATTTCAAAAGAAAATTTGACGTGTCTAACCGGCCATGTATTGGGCAATACAGTGGGGTTTGCGTCTCCCAATCTATCGCCCGTCCTCTTCCCGTATCAGCAGCACCACAGGCAGAAGTACAGAGATGTAAAATCCAGGGATCAGAAAGGAAAAGTCCTGCTATGTGTTTCTTCCACCCATGAACTCAGACAGCTGATTTCACTAATTAGTTCTACCTCCTGGTTGAATAATTGTGCAAATTAGCAAATCCAGATGATTGGAACTAAATAGGCTACTGGGGAGGACTTTTTAGCTAATTTCTGAACCCGGATTTTGCACCTCTGGTTAAGTAGCACTTAAGAGGTGACTGCGCGTTCACGCTTTAAGAACTGTTTTGGAAAACGCGTGTTACAAATTAAAGAGCCATCGTAGAATCGCTTGTTGAAATCGCACTTAACCATAAGATTGATCGTTATCGGGAAACGCAGCCCAATACATGGTAGGTTAGTCATGTAAAAGTTTCTTTTGAAATTAAATCTTTTTCCCACTGATTTTACTTGTCTCAAATGTATTTATTTATAGGGCTATTTAAGGAATGGCTTGTATGGGTAATTTCCAAATATAAATAAACGTAAATATTGTTGCATCTAACATCACTATAAAAAAAACAATCACAAAACAAAAACAAAATAAATGAACACTAACACGAAAAATCAAATAAAGTATGTGATTTATGGGCTTCTAAAACGCACTTAACAGTTTAAGACTGGTCTGGAGTAATCGTTAATCTACGAGCTTTTCAAAGAGCGTCTTAAGTTAAAATGCTTTTGGGAAACGCACCCAAAGTTCAAGAAGCTTTGTACGAAGGGTTTTACGACGTCTTAGCCTTAGGATGCTTTTGGGAAACGCACCCCAGGACGTTTCCTCTTCCACATATGTAGGCAATACTGTAATAGTCTGCCGGCAATACAGTAATAGTCGGCACGTTTCATTGTCAACATCCGTTGTTGCTCACTTCCGTTGTTATGGCTTTGCAGTTGTGTTGTCGCTTTTGCAGTTGTGTTGTCGCTTTTGCATTTGTGTTGTGGTTTTTGCAGTTGCATTGTCACTTTTGCATTTGTGTTGTGGCTTTTGCAGTTGTGTTTTCCGTTAATGCGCTTGTGTTTTGGATATGCAGTTCGTTCGACACTTATCGGCCACCGTAGGTTTGTAAGTTTGTAAGTCTGTAACGTCCTTATGAACCAAATCCAACACAGAGTTTCTCGTTGATATTTTTTATGGATTTAATTATCCATCATAATTAAATCAGATGAGCGATCGTCTGTGTCCGTGGAAGAATGTCTCTCGCTGAATTTCCGCACTTGAGAATTAGGCTCCCTGTCCTCGCTGAGGGAGTAGCTGTGTTTTTGTCGGACATAACAGGTTGGAGTTGATTTAAATATTTGTCTATAAATCGCTCGAGCTTGATGGATTTAATGGATTTAGGATCCAGGTTTTACTTTTGGATCTCTGGTGTTTTAAAGTAGAAATATTATTGCCCACAAATAATTAAAAGAGTTGAAGCAAACAAACATAGTGTGCCATGCTGCTTCCAGCTTCGTCATTGATTGATTGTCACGCAATCATCTGCAGGTGCAACGCATCTCAGCCCGTGGAACCACCCCGGTGGTGCTGACACCTGCTTTGGGAACTGGACTTGTAACCTAAAGATTGCATGTTCAATTCCCAGGTAGGGTACTTCTGTTGTACCCTTCAGGAAGGTCTTAACTTGAATTGCTCCAGTGCACTCCAAAAGCGTTTTTTGTTGTTTTGGCTCTGTACTCCAGCACATTGGATTTGAAATGGAACAGTGACTATGAGGTTAAAGTGCAGACTTTCATCTTTAATTCAGCTTTAAAGGGGAACAAAGCACCCTGGGTTCACTAGACCCCGCCTCATTTTGAAATTTGAAAAATCTGGGTGTGATAAGGTAATAATGTAGGGGCTGACCTCCAGGCATCAAACCACGCCCCAGCTATTTCTTTTCACTAGTACTAGCCCAGCTCATTCTACTCTGGACAGCGCTCATAGCGGCTGCTCTCTCTCACGCTGTACAAATAGTTACCCATGCCATGTAGGCTACTAATTTTACACACGCTGTAGTCAATCACACTATGTGCAAGATATCAACAATATTGGTTTCCATTTCAACAGGTGCACATGTGGTCACTGTACTGAACTCTCTTCAAGAGAGAATGTCTGTTATAGGGACGTTGCAAAGGTCACCGTGTAGCATGCAGATACTACAACTCCTGGCTCAACTATGCTTTATACTATATATTTAAACTAGCTAGCTACTTGCAAAGCAGGCCATGTGGGATTTATTTAGGATGAGGCACACCGAAACTCAGAGCCAATTGAAACTAGGAAGGTGTTAATGGACAGGTGATAGTCTGCACCTTCAAACTCGAAGCCCGCCCCCAGCAAACATGATATTTGTGTTACTTATTACAGGTATTTAGATATCTTAAATATGTTCTATATTTACTTCTAAAACTTTCGTTATATGGAAAAAAACAAATAACAATTTAAGATATGAAGAGACTTTTGATGTTGTTGGGTAGCAGATGTCAAGAAGTCATGGCATGCAAAGGATATGCAACCAAATATTAAATATGATGACTTAATTTAAAGTTTATGTTAATTTGTCAAGTAACTTTTGGTGCCCTAAAATGGGGGGGAGGGGTGTAAAAATTACTTTACACATACGCTTCTACAATCTTACTTACACATACACTTCTACAATTGCTACACGGCTCACCGATATGGATGTAAAAACTCTCAAATGAAAGCGGAATGTCTGCACTTTAACCTCATAGTCACTGTTCCATTTCAAATCCAATGTGCTGGAGTACAGAGCCAAAACAAGAAAAATGTGTCACTGTCTTCACACTTTTGGAGGGCACTGTATATCCAGCTGTATAAATGGATATTATGTAAAAATGCAAAAGCTGTGTAAGTCACTACCATGGGAAAGTGCTGGCTTTTTTGCCATAAATGTTGACTAGTTCTTCTTAATAATTACATAATGTAATTGTAATGCTTATACTGTTGCTTATAAATGTGAAATGTTGTATCATGATTATTTGATGCAACTTTTTGTTCTTGTGTATTTCAGATCAGAAGACTTGACAAAGTAACACACAGGTTAGAAACAACCTTAAGACAGCAAAGTATACTGTATACAAAAACAATTACAACTTACAAAAAACACATTCATACATGGATGATGAGGAAACATGTCTTCATTTTGGGCTTGTCTTTGTCAGCTTTAATTATACAACAGTTTAAGTATCTGTATTTTTATATAAGGGAATCATTCCTTTTTCCATCCCTCATTCACAAACTTCCCTTTCCTTGCTTTTCTCTCCTCCATTCCACTCAAATTTACATTATTAATGCTGAACCCCATAGCTGACTATATATCTCACATTGCTATGTCACCCCTCAGTCTCTGTTTATTGTTAAGGAGAGATACCCTGAGGGTGTGAGAGGGATAGGTTTTCTGTATATGCTTCTGTATCATTTTGCTTGTGTGCGATTTTGTATATTATGAAAAATTACCAGTCAAGTGGCTTCTGTGGATCATGGCATTTCTGTTAAGAATATTGAATGTTTTAAATTAATTTTCAGAGAAATCAAATGTAATGTTTGTGCATATTGGATTCACCATCCTCTTTTGGTTTGTGATATCTCCACATTCCCTCTCTCCTTTGCTCATTTCAGCACTTGTAATTGTGTTCACTCTTACATTTCAAGGTGTTTTTGCTGTAAATATTTTTGTGAACTATAGGGCTTTGTTCAGATGAGATTTATGATTCCTGGTAATGAAGATGTATGGTTTTTTATTATGATAACAGTGGTTGACACCAATGGTTAAGTGAATTTCCTCAGTTCACTATTGTCCGTTTATTCAGTGTCTTGTTCTGTTTGTGAGATTGTTTTGGATAGTGTACTTCATCTGGAAAATATGGCAAGTTGATCATTTGACTTTTAATTGGGGACCTGCATGTTAAATTACCCCGGAGCTGTCTCTAATCCTTCCACCTTTTTCCTATATGCTGCATGGCATCACCTCTTTACTTTCAGCTTGGCTTTCCCTTATCTATCATCCATTCCTTCGTACCTCTCCACCTTCTATCTGTGTATTCCTTCTGCCGCTGAAGCATCTACAGTTACAGTTGTGGTCAAAAGTTTACATACACTTAAGATTGAAGTCATTAAAACTAATTTTTAACCACTCCACAGATTTCAAGCAAACTATAGTGTTGACAAGTCAGTTAGGACATCTACTTTGTGCATGACACAAGTAATATTTCCAACAATTGTTTACAGACAGATTATTTCACTTTTAATTCACTATATCACAATTCCAGTGGGTCAGAAGTTTACATACACTAAGTTGACTGTGCCTTTAAATTTTTTATATTTGGTCGCATTTCCTTTGGCTTTGCATGTCATGACTTCCTGATGTCTGTGAACTAACAACTCAAAAGACTCTTGAAGACCCCCCAATTCCCATAAAGATCCATTCAAATGCAGAGAAGTTATAGTATGAGTTATACTTGTAAGAGTACCAGAAAATAAGATATCAAGAGTCTTTTGATGTTGTTGGGTCACAGACATCAGGAAGTCATGACATGCAAAGCCAAAGGATATGTGACCAAATATTAAAAATTTAAAGGCACAGTCAACTTAGTGTATGTAAACTTCTGACCCACTGGAATTGTGATATAGTGAATTAAAAGTGAAATAATCTGTCTGTAAACAATTGTTGGAAAAATTACTTGTGTCATGCACAAAGTAGATGTCCTAACTGACTTGTCAACACTATAGTTTGCTAACATGAAATCTGTGGAGTGGTTAAAAATGAGTTTTAATGACTTCAACCTAAGTGTATGTAAACTTTTGACCACAACTGTTAGGTGTCTGTTCATACTCAACCCACAGGGGCACTACACTATGTTTCCATGAATTTTCAATTTCATATGCAGTAAACACACGCCATTGCCATTCTCCATTTGTAGATATATTGTCCATCAGTGCATTTTATTGTCTCCGTCTTGATTCTGAAAGGGCTCACATAAGGCCTATGGCGAATTAAGTCCATGCCTTATAATTAGGTTTGCCTACTTTAGACGGATATCTTGGTGACACCTGCCTATAAAAATGAATTGTATTTTTTATCCTTGTTAGTTTCTAGTTTAAATCACAGATTGGAAAACACCTTAATATAAATAGCAACTTTGTGTTAATAGGATATGCTATCAAGCAACAGCAGTGTCACAGTTAACTACTCAGTTGCTCAATGTCACTGCAGCACTGTTGAATGAAAATGCTTTTTGGAGGAAATCCTGTTCCCTTTTATATACAAGCTTTTGTTTTTCCAAATCAGGAATCTCAGCCTGTAAAAATGACAGAACCAGATTTCCCGCACTCATCTCTTTGCTATAGCAGCTGGATAAATGCATGTTCCATGGACAGCTTAATTATATTTAAATATGTCCACTACTGAGGTTTGTTTAATAGATGTAAAATCATTATGAATGAACAGGACTATAATTCCAATCTGCATTTAAACACATCATATACAGGACCCGTAAATCAACAAATTAAAAATAAATCTTATTGTATTTATTGCTGTTATTATTAATATTATTATTCTTATTGTTGTTATATCGGTGAGATTTTGAATGTTTTTTTTTTTTTAACGAAAAGGGAGCTGATGTTATAGATTTCATTTTTTAAAACTGGTGTCTAGTTTTATTTCTCATATCTTTTATCATTTGGGTGTAAAATTAAGTCATATTTCAGGAAAATCTGTATTTTTTTTAAATATTAAAATGAATTATTTTAAGAGTAATTATAAGGCATATAATATGCTCAAAGATTAATATTAAAGGTCTAAACTGAAAATGGGTATTATGAATTAACACTGCAACAAAGAATTATACAAATATGAAATAAAAATTCCTGTTATTGTGAAATGAGTTGTTTTTTTTATTGTTTTTTTTACTGTCATTGAAAGTAATCTGCAATTCTGTTACAATTTAACCTTTTTATAAACATTATAAACATGGGTGAGATCAGAGTCTGCAGTGAGGCTAAACACTGTTATGGTCAACTTGTGATAATTCAACAGAAATCAAACTACTGTTTTGAACAGACTCAAGCCAACATGGTTGTCTGTCTGTACCTGCGTGTGTTCGGAGTATGTCCAAAACTCATGACAACATCATCAATCTTCTGTAACGTGACGGACGAAACGTCTTTGTGGGTCCCAGTTAGCTTGTGTCATAAGTTGTCTGTCTGGTTAGGTCACTATTTATTCCCACATTCACAGGTTGGCTGTTTTTCTCCTTGATGACATTTTTGTGCTTGTCAAATTTCAAGAGAAAAAAATAAGTGGAAGTTCACACAGATCACATGCACTGAGTGGACACCACAGTGTATTAACAGTAACAGAGGAAGACTGAGGTTTAGTGGTCAGACAGCAATCACACTGACTTGCAGAGACTTCTAGGTCATTTCTTGAAAACTTGGGGACGTCCATCCTAAACAGCATTTGACACATGATATCATGACATTCTTTCTATCACTAATGCCATTTCTTCAGGGGAAATAATACCATTATTCCCTATGTCAGCTTATTTTTCATGGGGGCCAAATTGTTTAAAAATAATTCAGGTAGGGAAATGGTTTCCAGAACAATATATGCAAAAAGTACACTACTCACAAAAAGTTAGGGATATTTGGCTTTCGGGTGAAATTTATGGAAAATGTAAGTTCACGCTACAGTGATATTATACGTATCATGAAAGTAGGGCATTTAGGTAGAAGCATGCAATGGTGATTTCCTCATCTCAAAAAATTTATTGAAACAAAAGCCAAAAACAGTAGTGGGTATACCACAACAAAAATGTCAATGTCTCAATAACTTGTCATGTGCCCTTGAGCTTCAATTACAGCTTGACAACGACGTCTCATGCTGTTCACAAGTCGACTTATTGTCTGCTGAGGCATGGCATCCCACTCTTCTTGAAGGGCGGCCCTCAGGTCATTGAGGTTCTGGGGTACAGAGTTACGAGCCTCTACACGGTGAGTCAGCTGATCCCATAGGTTTTCTATGGGATTCAGGTCTGGAGAAAGTGCAGGCCACTCCATTTGAGGTACCCCAGTCTCCAGCAGCCTTTCCCTAATGATGCGACCTCGATGAGCTGGAGCATTGTCGTCCATGAAGATGAAATTAGGCCTGTGTTGTTCATGCAGGGGCACAATGACTGGATTAATGATGTTATTCAGGTAGTATGGGCTTGTCACTGTACCATTCACAAAGTGTAGGGCAGTTCTGTATTGACTAGACACACCTGCCCACACTGTAACACCGCCACCACCAAAGGGTCGTCTGGTGACAACAGTGGCTGATGCATAGCGCTCTCCTTGACGTCTCCAACATCGTTGGCGGCCATCATTTCTGCTCAACGTGAATCGACTTTCATCAGAGAACAGCACTGAGGCCCACTGGTCCCTCGTCCAGCGTAAATGCTCCCTGGCCCATGCAAGACGATGACGCCTGTGCCTGGTGGTGTGGTCAGGTACCCTTGCAGGTCGTCTAGCACGCAGACCACGCTGATGTAAACGGTTTCGAATGGTCTGACGTGACACTTGGGTGCCTCTCACCTCCCTTAAATGTGCCTGGAGTTGAGTGGCATTCATCATCCGGTTCCGCAGGGCACTGTTCACAATGAAGCGGTCATCAGTGTGGGATGTGGCCAAAGGACGTCCACTTCTATGCCTTTCTGTGACTCTTCCAGTCTCTCTGTATCTCTGTTGCAACCTGCTGATGACACTGTGACACTCTAAGCTCAGTGGCCACTTCCCTCTGAGAACATCCTGTTTGAAGCCTCGCAATGGCGAGGTACTGTTGATCAATTGTTAGGTGTCGTCTTGGTCTCATGATGTCAAAATGTGAACAGCATGATGAAGAGGACTGTTTAAATACCAATTCTAATTGAACCAGGAAATGTATTGGTCGATTCATGGATCAAACACCTGTTGTGAATTTTGCCGTTCAGCTCCTTGTTAGAGAACAGCAAGTTGTGCAAAAAGTACTGAAACATTGAATAGTTGGACATGTGCATTCAAAAGTTTAGAGAAGGTCAAATTAATTTCACCTGTAAAGGTTATAGTGCATTTTAGGTTCATCCTGAAATTTCACCCGAAAGCCGAATATCCCTAACTTTTTGTGAGTAGTGTATGTGTATGTACTGTATATAATGAACAATATAGTTATGTTCTTAAATTATACATTTCTGTTTTCATGCACATAATGAAGAATCATCAATACATTTTAGTTACCATGCAAATTAATTTTAGAACAATTTAAAGCTCATAATAAATACAGAAATAAATTATATATTTCAATATATATAATATATATTTCAATCAATAGAAATGAAAAAAACCTAGTTCAGGTAATTACATTTATCCATAGGCAGTGTGTTTTGTGGCACTGATCTGAACATACACTTTTATGCATATTACAAGCATTTATTTTTCTAACTGGTCAAAGGGCCAGCTGTTTGGCCATGGCAGATTTCCCTGCATGTGACCCCAGGTCACTATTTGAATAGCCCTTCCCTGTGTGTTACCTTGCTGTGGTTGTGGGTACTGCACTCACTACATTAACCCAGTGTCAGTGCGAATATATTGTCGTCCTCTATGGTCTCAGTTTTCATGAACATATAAGAGCATGTTGCCATTTCCCTTCTCCTGTTTACTCAACCCTCTCTCAAACATTACACGGTGCATACTTGTTTAGCTGCACTGCAGACCCTGATCTTGCCCATCATCGACAAACCTTTGTTAAATACTGATAAGTCTGTTGCCACACACATATAGTTAACACTGACATTTTTCAAAGCTTGCCTGAAAAGGTTTATTTAATCATTAATCTTACAGACACTGCATTGTGCCAGAGCATAATTATTACAGTGAATATTTAACTATGCTCAAGGAAGTGCACTGTGCTCAGTGTAGTGTATGTGTAGTTTATACATTGCTTGCTACACTGTGACAGTCACTTGTTCTAACCTCATCACAGGGAACTGGATCTGGCTAGCAATCTTTTCCACATTCTCATGCTCAATCACACTTTTTTTTATTTTATTTATTTATTTTTTTTAAAGATGTGTTTGTTGAAAGATGCGTTTCCTTCATATTCATACACAAAACTAACAAGACAAAAATGGAAGAATATGAAAGATACAGCCAGAGAGTAATGTATCCTACAACTACTATTCGGAAATATAAACACCTCTCTCGGTCAGTTTCTGCCCACTGTACATAAGGGTAAGATGCACAATTAGAATCAGACCACTATTTTTTATAGAAGGGACTTTTTAAGTTTTAAGTGCGATTACGGTAATATCTGACCACATGCAGTCATGCTCACTGTGTTTCACAACAGCAGAAAGAAGGCAATAAAGTGACCAGGAAAGGAAGTCCGCGGCAGACGGAGGGAGACTCAAGCAGAGATACAGCATTCTTAGAATATGTAAAACATAAACTTGCTGGACACTGAACAGACTAGAGGACATTTTGACTATGAGAAATTGTGTTGGTACAATATATCAAACAGACTACGGTACAACAACGACAGGATCAGAGATCAGGGGAGACAACATCTGTGGCTTGGAAGAAACTTGAGACTGACTGAGAAAGAACAATACCTGGACAGTTTTAAACTTAGAATACCTGTATAGCAAGTTTTTTTTCTCTTCAACTTGAAAATTAATTCAACATTCTTTTTGCAGTGTACTGATAGGTGAAAAGACAGGTGGGAGGAGAGAGGGAGAAAACTTGTGAGAGAAGAACTACTATAGAAGGAAAAGCTGAGGGAATATGTTTGCTAAAGGCATAAGAAATTGTCAATATTGATTCATTTGAAATCTGAAGAGTAGATCTTGTACTGTAGTAAAACCATTGTGCAACTTTTTTGGACTTAACTTTTTATTATTATTTTAAAAATAGTTTTAAGTAGTTTGAATAACTGCAAAAAAATTTTAGTGCAAATTAAAAGTACAAATTTCTGGTCTGGAGGTGGATTTAGCTCTTTCTGGCAGGCACAATGGCCAGTTACTTGTACTATATCATCCCAGCATTGGGAGGCTACGCCATCTCCTCCCTCTACCTGTTGAAGAACCCTCATATCCTGCATAAGAAGAAAAGATCAGCTTTCCACTGCACCCACATCTCACATAGAGGGGGTAAGAAACATAAATATAACAGGTGATTTGTGATAATGACTAATATAAAATAAAATGTTCTGATAAGAAAGTGAATTGCAATAAGCAATGATCGAAAGCTAATCTGCTTATCTGAAGCACAGAATCCATTATTTGTTCCCACATTATTATGTATTTTTCTGTGTGTGTTCTGTCCCATCTGGGTCATAACACATTTTTCAACACTCCAACTATTGACAGGTTAAGTAACTTTGTAATTTTTTTTATCAAGGAGCAGGAGAGAGGATAGAAAGCACAATGGAAGCATTCACACAGTGAGTAAAATGTATTCACTCTTTTCTTCCAATGTGAAGGAGAAGACAATTAACCAAATCTCTCTTTCTGTTCCCTTAATTGAAGTGCAGTGAATGAAGGTACAGATATGTTGGAGCTGGACTGTCACTTGACCCGTGACGGCCATGTGATTGTATCGCATGATGAGAACTTGCTTCGACAGACTGGCCATGATATCACAATTTCATCTTTGAATCTAGAGGTCAGTACACATCTTCATTTTATATGTGTCAATAAACTGACCCATTAGAGTCAATGAGTTAAATTTATCTTTAATAACATAATTTGGAGTAGTCGCACTATCCATTTATAGTACTATTAATATAACGTTAATTTAAAATCAGTTTGGCCAACATAGTTAGGTCTTTGTATTCATGACTCCTGTGTTTATCTGTGTTGGTATTTTTCATAAAATCACTACAACATTAATTTAAAATTGTTACACAAAACTTGTAATATTACTGTATGTTTCAGGACTTGCCTCTTTATAAAGAAAGACTGGAGGTCACATTTTATGCTGGTATGCAATTTTCTCTTTTTGTTGCAACACAGGCTCCAAGTGAACTATATAGGCAAACAGACAGCTACTTCTCTGTGCTAACATTCCATTCCTCCGTACAATGATGAACATTACTGCAGTGTTCTAAGTGGACTGTCAGGATGCACATCCTTTACTAAAATATCATCACCTTTGTCCTATAGGCAAGCATAGCATGGGAGATGACAGAAAATTTATTCTACTCGAGGACCTCTTCAAGAAATATCCTAAAATGCCTATGAACATTGAGATCAAAGAGGACAACAACTTGCTTATGAGTAAGGTACATAGAGATCCTGCCAGAGAAATATATGCTTTCAATTATTAATTGGATTGCATAAATTGCTGTTCAGATTTTATAAGATTTGTACAAGCCAAAAAGAAACATAAAAAAGAAAAGATATTATCTTTTTCTGTTGTAATCCAGGATTACTAGGAATATTGTATTTGTTCATTCAAATGTTATTACAGTATTTTCAAATTAATGTGCAGTATTTTTTTCAGTTTTGTAGTGAACTGTGCCCAGAGTCCTCGCAGTTGGTCTTTGCATTGTGATAACACTGTTTATCTCACCCATAGGTATCCTCACTTGTAAAACAGTATGACAGAGAAGTTATCACTGTGTGGGCTAGTGTAAAATCTCACATCATGAAGAAATGTCAGAGAGAGGTGTGTGTCTCCATATAGCTCTGTGCTATTCTCTATTATGCTTTGTGCATCTGTATTGATGCACTCTACACTGCCGCTAGTGTTGGTCAGTATGCTTCTGAACATTTATTTGTACTATACTGAGAGTTTTCACTGGTATGTGTGGTTGGATGGCAGTGTATGGTATTGCTGTGTCTGTTTGTCTACACTTATAATACAACTATGGGATGGCAGTGCTGCATAGTGGTTATAAAAATTAGTTTTTGGCATAATAGTTATAAAAATGTGCTTGCAATTCCTAACCTGAAATGCTTCTGTAAACATAGCTAGGTTTATTAATGGATAATATGTGAAATATAAACTCACACTGGAAAAAGGTATCTGCTGTTATAGCCCATAACATAATTAGGGCCATATATTTTTCCTGACTTCTTTTTAACCTGTCGTTCCATCCTGCAACACCAAGAGAACGATATATATGCACCGGATAGCCTTTACTTCATTGTTATAAAACTGCCTAATTACTGTTACCATCCATATAGAACAATGCATGCATGTTGCTAAAAATGTGCTCGATCGTGTTTCTTGCCCTCAACGGACGTGAGTGAGTGGGTTTAGAATGGAGGAGACTTCTTTGATTGTAAACACAGGACTAGAGCAAGGCTGAAAATCGTGCATAGAGCACCTTTAAATGTTTCCCAGGTCACATGTTGAGGAAAACCTCTTGGCCCTAAACCTAAGCATTTATTTACTTATTTTTGTGCATTAAGCGCATATTAATTATTCACTGTATTATCCCAAAGCATTACAGGATTGTGTATGGGAGTTACATTTTTAATTGTATTTTCAATAAGGTGCATTCAAATTCAAATATTTGAAAAATATTTGAGGTTCATACATAGTATATGATGCAGGTTTGGAAGATAT
The DNA here is from genome assembly GCA_029718625.1 of Synaphobranchus kaupii. Classification (NCBI taxonomy): domain Eukaryota; kingdom Metazoa; phylum Chordata; class Actinopteri; order Anguilliformes; family Synaphobranchidae; genus Synaphobranchus; species Synaphobranchus kaupii. The sequence continues at coordinate 49,839,218 of CM056379.1, read as the reverse complement.
TATTGGACATACTATATAAAACTCCATGTTGTGTATTTGTTGGGTACTTGGCACATGTTTAGTCTGCTGTTACATGCTGTGAGTCTGAACTCTCACCCTGTTTGATTATACTGAAAAGCCTCTCTCTGTGTCACTCTCTGGGTAGAACCCATCTATGCCTTACATGTTCACTGTCAGTAGAGGGCTGCAGTTGCTCCTGCTGTACTACAGTGGCCTGTTGCCTTTTGTGCCTCTGGGAGAAAGCTTTCTGCAGTTCTACCTACCCCAGGTCATCAACAGGTGAGCACATTACAACACTGTGCTTTACTGAGGCACATTCACCTGCTTACCGTTTACTTCACCTGCAGTTTACTTCACAGACATTCGGGTGACCAGCTGAGACTTGCCTCACCTGCACTCTGCTTGTTTCTGCTTGTATGCAATATCAGAGTTAAATAATCATGTATATCTTGCTGCTGTCCAAAGAATAAGTGTCAAATTTGTTGTTGTTTTTACTGACAACCACCCACATTAATCTGTCTTTCAGGAGGTATATCCCTGAGTCTTCTATTCTAAAGAACAGAATGGTCATCTCTCTAATTGAAAAGTGAGAACAATTACAAATTTGATCATAATCCTTCATAATCATAAATATTACCGTTAAATTGTTAACTTGAAAATAATATTTCCTTGTTTCAGACTAACAATGCGGAAAGGGTTGTTTGAACACTTAGCTAAGAGAGGAATTCAGGTAACAGTCATGGTCTTTCCTATAGTTTTAGTTTCATTGTCCTGTGGTGTAGTCAATGAACATGGAGAACATAATGTTATTTTATGGCACATAAAATATAAAACATATCTAATAATGTGTTTTTATTTGTATAGGTTTTGGCTTCAAATTGTCTACTAAGAATTAGTGTAATTGCACACATGCACACAGCCTGATTGCCCCTGGCCAAAGCACATTATTGCTCTTATTGGATAAAAACGTAATTCATAATGAGTGTTAACTCTGTTAACAACAGATTGCAGGCATGTGCAAATATTGGCAATAGAAAAATCAAGCACCACACCATCCTCCAAAATGCTAAAAAAGCTAAAAATGATCTATCTTAAAATTTTAATAAAAATAGAGGTTTCTGGCTTATCCTGTGAAACACCTAGCGTAGTGATGCACCTAATATTCTAACAATAAACCCTCACTCTGCCAGTCCTTTGGCAGGTAGTCCCACAGGTAAACATATAATTGGCCACCTAGGGAGGGAGGGGTTTCAGCAAGTGGGGATATACCCTTCTTGTTCCAAAAGTGGTCCTCCTCTGACCCATTGCTTGCATTCAGTCTCCCTGTGTCAACTGTGCATGGGGATGCTGCAGTGATGGACAGGCCTTGAATGCAATTTATAAATTTAACAAAAATAAAAAATGGGGATAAAAATATTAAGCAAGATTATGCCACCTCCTTAATTGGAATGAGTAATTTAAAGATAACTCTTCTCTTCCCTCAGGTACACCTCTTTGTTTGCAACGAGGAAAAGGATATAGAGGCAGCATTTTCAGTGGGGGCTACAGGAGTTATGACTGACTATCCTAGCCTTTTGTCAAACTATCTTCGCACACACCCACACACTGCTCACCATAGTAGCTGGTAGAAAGACCTTTCTGTGAGCTAGAAAGAGACCAAAAATGAGCAATGTTCTGTATGTTTGCAACCATAGAAACAAGACAGCCCAGTGGGGGCCTCTATTTAGCTAGTTTCCCACTTTCACCACACTGCTTCCTCTGTACTTCTTATTTGATCTGAGTGCACATATTCTTAAAATCATATCACTCACTTACATATTGAATTTCTAACACACTGCTATATTTGTATGTTACCATAATTTATTCTTTCTCTATTTTCTAGTATAAGTGCTTGTTCAGTGGACACTTTGCCAACATTTTTGGCTGAAAATCAAATGTATGAAAAGTAATATACAAATAAAGGCTTTTGTGAATTGACCTTTGACCTTTTGATTAAACCTCAGTCTGATAAAACATCATTATTTATTGTGCCTCTTTGATGCAAGCAGACATACTGAGACAAATGCAAATTACCTTTTTTGGTAAAATGAGACAATATTTTGATCAGTAAATATTATTATCATATCATTTTGTACCAATAGGGGGTTTGTATGACAAACCTGATGTTATTTTAATTCAATCATTTTATTTTATGTCTAAAGTGGTTATTTTCACACCAGTATAGGAGCTCAGTGCAAACTTGTTTTTGTAGCACAACTAACACATAACTCTCACAATATTCAGATGGTACTATATCAATGTTGCTACAAGATATTTATAACATTTTAAGAATGTTATCAATCTGCACGCTCATAAATGGGGCCACCAGTTTGTCTCCCCTTGTTTTCTCACATGGTAGAGTCCTCCACCAGCTCAAACAATTATCCCATTTGCACCACCTCAATAATTGAAGTTGATAAAGTAATTTCCACTAATTAAGTACAGATGATGATTGACAGCGTTGTTTACAAGCGACACTCACGTGATAAATTCAGTTCGATTAGCCTGCTTACTACCGTGGACATGCAGCAGTATTTTTAACACACACAATCTGATCCTTTTTTTTTTAAGCTAAACATTTGTTCATATATTTTAATTATGTTATTTATCCCTTTCCCCAAAACTAGTGTTATTAATTTAATATGGGAGGAAAAGAGAATATTTTATAACTAATGTTCATGTTCTAAAAAGGATTTTATAAGCAACATGCAGTCAGTCCCCCCCACCCTCCACCAGCCAGCACCTGCCTTGTCTCCCATTTGCAACTTATTTTGATGAACCGAGTAACGTTAGACAAATGGCTCCTAAAAGAAAATTTAGAACTGGCACTCAACGGCGGAAGAGAAAATTGGAGAAGGAAAAAAGAACACAGGATAAAGGTATGTTATGTTATGAATCTGTATCCACATTAGTTAACCACCTAGCTAGCTTAACCCATGTTAGCCAACGTTAGCTAACGTTAGTTGTTGCTCAAAGTAAACCGAACATAGCAACACCCAACAGCTAACTTTAATCTGCCAAGCTGGATATAAAGTAATGAATTCATTATTCATTTTAGCTGAAATGTTTTTCATTAGAACAACTTTCTTGCAATTTGCTTGTAGTTGAGTAGCTAGCACCTGATTGCAAGCATCCTTGATTGCAAGGTTAGCTTTGCTTGTTAGCTAGCTAGGTACCAGTCGTATTTCTTGCAACATTAAAGGTTAACAAAGCACTAAAACCACTTATTTTATATGAGAACTGATACATTTGGTGTATAAGTGTTACTGATTGATTGGTCCAAATCTTGACATTTTACTGCAAAACAGCATAAACCCAAAGGATCTGGCTCAAAAGTGTCTAGTGGTAAAATGTTAGGTACTGCATGTTCATTCTGTCATTGGCCAGAAACTTCATCCAGCTGACGTATGACACCCAGTGACGAAATTGAAACCTGTGCAGCGATGCCCTGAAGTTTTGGAGCGAGGGCAGGCTACGCCCCAGCTATAAAAGTGATTCTCAGCAGTTGAACTGCGATTCTGCGTGGAGAGGAGATAGGAGAGAGAAAGCGAGCGATATATATATATATATATATATATATATACAGATCCTTTCCAAAAAATTTGAATATCATGGAAAAGTTTTTTTTTTCCATAATTCCATTCAAAAAGTGAAACTTTCATAGATTATAGATTCATTACACACAAAGTGAAATATTTCTAGCCTTTATTTGTTTCATTTTTCATAATTTTGGTTTACAGCTCCAGAAAACCCCCAAAACAGTATTTCAAGAAATTAGAATAGTGTGTCGAAAATCAGCATTTACTTCAGTTATTTCAGAGAATGAATGTTTTAGACTGAGTGTCACACTATCATCTAATTTACTCAAAACACCTGCAAAGTTTATCTCAGTTTGGTTCAGTATGTGGAAGACTGCAGACTTGACAATTGGCCAGAAGACCATCATTGACACCCTCCAGAAGATGGGTAAGCCACAAAAGGTCATCGCTAAGGAGGCTGGCTGTTCACAGAGTGCAGTGTCCAAGCATATCAATAGAAAGTTTAGTGGAAGGGGAAAATGTGGCAGGAGAAGGTGCACAAGCAAAAGAGATGACCGTAGGCTTCAGCGGATTGTCAAGCAAAGACGATCAAAATCTGGCGGAGATGCAGAGGGAGTTGACTGAGGCTGGAGTCAGTGCTTCAAAAACCACCACGTACAGATGTATCCGGGACATGGGCTACAACTGTCGGATTCCTCGAGTCAAGCCACTCCACTCATTCTCTGAAATAACTGAAGTAAATGCTGATTTTCGACACTATTCTAATTTCTTGAAATACTGTTTTGGGGGTTTTCTGGAGCTGTAAGCCAAAATTATGAAAAATGAAACAAATAAAGGCTAGAAATATTTCACTTTGTGTGTAATGAATCTATAATCTATGAAAGTTTCACTTTTTGAATGGAATTATGGAAAAAAAACAACTTTATTTTTGGTATATTTTTATAGTGCGTGAGCTGAGCATTTTGGTATATTTTTATAGTGCGTGAGCTGAGAATTAGAAAGTTCTACCTGACATTTTTATCAAAAATGAGTTAATTACATAAAAGTAATCTAAGTGGTCATACATGTGTTAATCATTATTCATGATTATTATTTTTTTTGGTCGAAATATACAAAAAGCACTTGGCGTTATAAGGTTCTATCTGCAGTCCAATCACAGACCTGATTATAAACAAAGTAGCCAATCAGACAATGTTGTATTCCTGCCTGGATTTGCAATATTCGAACACTGATAAGCAAAGCAAATCAAAGTCAAAAACGTCACATTTTATAAGAAAGTGAGAGATTAGTTTAAAAGACAGCAGGTTAGAGATAATTTATTGCTAATGTGAACTACATAACTTTTTATCTAACGTTAGCAGGCTAGCTAACGTTAGCTACTTGTCAATACAGTTTCAGAGTCATCGTTTCACTCCTAAATAAAACTTTATTATTCATGGGGAAAACCCTGGATTGAAAATGCAAGTGTGAAAACAACTGGGATTGCTCACCACAGGGTGAAAACGTAGCTAGCTAGTTCGTTTCTAATTGTTTACATGCTTAACTGGCGATAGTGTTCACACTTAGAATCTAGCTCTGCTGTTCGTTCATGGAGTAACTTAACTTACTTTCTGACGAAGGAACTTGACTCCGAAATGCATCAGTTTTTGATTAAATATATACTCCAAAAGGAGTGCTGTCCTTAACCTTTATTTTATCTGGCTTACATAAGATAGTATGTTGTGCTGCAAGCTAGCTAGATTTAGCAACTTTGAGATAACATTGTCAATGCTTAGCTCACACGTGTGTGGAAGGGGGGGTACCAAACGTAGACTTTTTAATACGGTATAATATACCTACTACAGACCTAGCTGTAGTACAAAGGCCAACAAAGGTGTGCTGCCTTACACTGTCCCTCTTCCACAGTCAATAAAGAAATTATACTCTGGCAGAAGCAAAGAAAAATTATCTGAGGTCCATGTTAAAATACATGCCTGCCATAGACAGGGGATGCATCCCAATACTCAAAAAATGCACCCTCCTTTCCTCCACTACCACCTCCTCTCGTCCGTGCCACATAAACCGATCTTAGTGTCTTAATCTAATGTTGCTGATTAGGCTACATATTAATTACAAGTGGTTAACCGCAATCTCAGGTACAGTGTATACTGTACCCCTACTTGTACTCAGAATGTTCAGGCAGTTTTGCGTACTTCCGGGAAGGAGACAAGTCGTAGTGGGGGAGTGGAGGAAAGGAGGAGAGACGAATATTTGGACGCAACCAGGGAACACTACATGGTAATATGCAAAGATTAAATCAGCTACTGCCTGGTCAGTTGAGGCGGGCAAGGCTTTGATCACACACACACACACACACACACACACACACACACACACACACACACACACACACACACACACACACACACACACACACACACACACACACACATTGGGACTATGTTTAAGTTAGATAGTCCCATCGACATTGGCACACACACACCCCTATGGAAAAAGAATATGCTGCAGTATATTGTAAATATATCAAAATTATCTTCACAATATATTTAAAATATACTGCAGTATATTACATTCCCATATGGGCACACACACATACTGGGACAATGTTTAAGTTAGAATAATGTAATATGCTTCTTTGTAAACTCATGTGCTTCTGTCCTGTCTTGTCCTCTTATTGTATTGTACACTGACTTTGTTTAAAATAGTAATAATAAAATATATATATATATACAGTCAAGCCAGAAAGTCTGCACACCCCTTTCACCTTCTCCACGTTTTATTACGTTACAGACATATTCTACAATAGATTGAGTTCATTTTTTGTCTCAAATTTCTACACAAAATAGCCCATAATGACAAAGTGAAAACAGGTTTAGACATTTGTGCTAATTTATTAAAAATCAAAATGTAAAATATCATATGTACACAAGTGTGCACACCCTTTGATATGACACCCAAAAGTGAGCTGAGGTGCATTTTGTTTCCACTGATACTGCTTGAGATGTTTCTACAACTTAATTGGAGTCCACCTGTGATAAATTCAATTGATTGGACATGATTGGGGATTGCCAACACCTGCCTATATAAGGTCCCACAGTTGACAGTGCATGTCAGAGCAAACTCCAAGCCATGGGGTCAAAGGAATTATCTGCAGACCTCAGAAACAGGATTGTGTCAAGGCATAGATCTGGAGAAGGGTACGGAAAAATCTCTACAGCTTTACAGGTCCCAAAGAGCACAGTGGCCACCATCATTCGTAAATGGAAGAAGTTTGGAACCACCAAGAATCTTCGTAGACCTGGCCGCCCGGCCAAACTGAGCAATCGGGGAAGACGGGCCTGAGCAGGAAGGTGAGCAGGAACCCGAGGGTCACTCTGACAGAGCTCCAGCGTATCCTTGTGGAGATGGGAGAACCTTTCAGAAGATCAACCATCCAGGCAGCACTCCACCAATCAGGCCTTTATGGTAGAGTGGCCAGACGGAAGCCCCTCCTTAGTAAAAGGCACATCACAGCCCACTTGGAGTTTTCCAAAAGGCACCTAGAGGACTCTCAAACCATGAGAATCAAGATTCTCTGGTCTGATGAAACCAAAATTGAACTTTTTGGCCTGAATACCAAGCGTCACGTCTGGAGGAAACCAGGCACTGCTCATCACCTGGCTAATACCATCCCTACAGTGAAGCATGGCGGTGGCAGCATCATGATGTGGGGATGTTTTTCAGCAGCGGGAACGGGGCGACTAGTCCTGATAGAGGGAATGATGAATGCAGCTAAGTACACCGAGATCCTTGAAGAAGATCCTCCAGAGCGCTCTGGACCTCAGACTGGGGCGAAGGTTTACCTTCCAACATGACAATGACCCGAAGCACACAGCCAAGAGAACAAAGGAGTGGCTTCGGAGAAAGTCTGTGCATGTCCTTGAGTGGCCCAGCCAGAGCCCAGACCTGAATCCAATTGAACATCTGTGGAAAGAGCTGAAAATGGCTGTGTACCGACGCTCCCCATCCAACCTGACGGAGCTTGCAAGGATATGTCCAGAAACAAGTGTGCCAAGCTCATAGCTTCTTTCCCAAGACGCCTTGAAGCTGTAATCGCTGCCAAAGGTGCAGCAACCAAGTATTAGGCTAAGGGTGTGTACAGATATGTAACCCCTAAATAACCTATTTTTGTCAGTAAAATAAAATTGCATATTTTCTAAAAACCTGTTTTCACTTCGTCATTATTGGCTATTGTGTGAGGCAAAAAAATATATTGTATTATGTTTGAGGCAAAAAATGAACTCAATCTATTGTAGTATAAGTCTGTAACGTAATAAAACGTGGAGAAGGTGAAAGGGTGTGCAGACTTTCTGGCTTGACTGTATGTATTACCGATTTCACGTATGTAGCTCTCAGTATTTTGTTGCAAACTAAAGAAAAACAAATTTTATTAATTTTCTTTTTTTCCCCAAATTTTCTTTGCATTTGTGGCACTTTATTTTGACTTAAATTATGAAAATAAACAAATCTAAGTTTGTATTGTAAATGGTACACCTGTCTTGTTTCATTTAAGCCATTTACCAAGTTTATGTGATACACCTGGAGTTATAAAGCCTTAAACAGAGCACCCCCTAAATAGGTAAGAATCGTCCAGGGGTTAAGCTATTTATATTTTTTGTTATCTAGGAGCCTCTCTCATACTTATCTGCAGTTATTTGTTTTAATTTTTTAAATCAGTTTTTATTTCTATTCTAGGCTTTTATTTCTGTTTCATTTTAGTTTTATTATTGTTGCTGTTGAGTGTTTAGATGTGACGATAGACGTGGGTAATTGTACCGTATTTGAATAAGTAGCCTACAGTTCTAGACAGAGGAAACACAAAGTTTATTTTAATCTGGCATTGCAACTAACATAATTCATGGCCATTGCCTTTCCCGTTCTGCACCATGCACTCTAGCAGTCACAAATGGGAACAATAGTAGATCTAACTGCCTAATAGATGAGCAAACATGTTTAATCTTGTTACCAATAACATAAAACTAGTTACCCGATGAGTGAGTCGACGAGTCAACGATATGATTAAACAAAACTTTAGAAATGAAACACCATATTAATATTGGTAACCATGGTATTCCATACTTAAAATGATGTAAATCAGTAACTTTATGAACTCACCAATGCACCGCCTGCCTTTACCATTAGTTACAGTAAGTGAACTTTGGTGCTTTTGGGTGACCCTCGTAAAGTAGTAGGTTCAATACAGTAGTAGGTTAAATACAACATAAGGGCATGCTAAAACCTGTGAGGGGGGGTCTACAAGTCCACAGTCCATGAGTCCATGACGGCACAGTTTGCGATTCAGCCAATGAATGAGTGACTGAGTGAGTGACCAGAAATTACCACTGTCTGCCCGCGGGAAAAACAATAAAAGTATGAATTTATATTTATACCCGTTGGTATTATAACAAAAACGTAGGCCTATGTCAAATTGATTTTGCAGTGAGTGAGATGGGGTTCAATCAAATCACTTATTTTATAATCGATCGAGGTCTGGCATCTTTAAGCACATTCCAATCCGCTAAATTGCCCAGTGAAGCGTGTCATATTCTGCTTACGTGCTTAACCTTTTTTTTTTTCATGAATAAACGTGGCTTTTCTTAGTCATAAAGAATGAGTGTCATTATGGATTAAAGGTCATTATAATAAATGGAAAGGAATGGTAAAATTGCATTTGTATAGGCTACCTGCCATGTGGCAGATCTGGAGAAGTGGATAATTTATATATGTTGCGTGTTACGATAAAAGGCTTCTGCAAAGGCTGCACTCGTGAAGCATCCTCTAGTAGCCTCCTCATTCCTCACTCCTCCGAGGAGCCTTTAGTGGTTTGGAATGTCCTTAAAGATGGCGAACCTCAATCAATTTCTGGGTCAGACGAGGACGGATAAAATAAGCGATTGGAATGAACCCCAGGTCCAATCTGGACTGACACACCCCACACAGCAGCTCCTCCCACTTTGGCGCACGACGAGTCAAACAGGCTCAGGCACGTGAAAATCCATGACGGAATTGCCACTTCGCCAGTGCGACGGCTCGACACACGCCGTGTGCCAGCCGGAAAATACAGCCTGCAATATTGTGGACCGATAACTAGGCTATTGCAGCCATATGCATACATTTGGAGGGAGACAGGAAGACGTCACCCTAATATTTTCATATGAATTGGTCCCTAGACTAGCAAGTAGCCAATGCTTGTGACACTTAAGGCTTGACACTGCAAGACTAGGTGGTCCAATAGTGTCTCCCCCAAAGTGAAATGAAACCAACGACTATGATAGCAGCACTTGCTGTTAACATTATCAAGTGTGCAGTCTGCAAACCTTTATGAAAAATAGAACAGCCTAATAATAAGACCGTTATGGTAGTAAAGTGTAAAATCAATGCTCAATTTTAATATACAAAACGTTATTCCATTGAAATATAATTGTAACAAATATTAAGCTTGCAATACTGAACTATAACATTAACATTGCTGTGAACCATCAAATGAAAAAAGATGTAAAATTGCAAGATATGTTCAATATCACGTGACAACGGTTTTGCAGGAAGTAGCAGGAACCCCGACAATATAAGGATAGTTGAGGACATTCTCCATGTGGAGTTGATAAGCTTGTTCATATGCTCACAATTTTAGGATGATTTCTGATTTATAAACGGATCATGTGTGAAGACATTTCATAATTCTCGTAGGAACACTGTAGGAAACGATCATACGCTCACATTTAGGATAAATTCCAAGATGATTGTATAAATGAGGCCCCAGATTTACGTCAATGTATGAGGCATCAGTTTGCTTGATCCAGACAGAGCCAAACACTGCCACCTACTGTTTCACCAACACCACTTCCAGTAGGGACTGCCAAGCTCAACCCATAGCTCAGCCATCAGGCAGCAGTATGATACAGGGTGATATTCCAGTATGTACTCATTAGAACAATCCTGTGCACGTTATTTTACACATAAAATTTTTATTCTGTTTTTCTGCATATCAGTTATCGCAAATTAAGTTTTATGTTCTGACATGCAACTTGTTCACAAAAATATGGATGTTCATTAGGGATGTTAAGTACTACAGAATTATATAAAGTCCTATTTCTCAAAAAAAAAAAGGTGTGTTTCTGTGTGTGTGTGTGTGTGTGTGTGTGTGTGTGGTGGGGGGGGGGGGGGGGGGGGGTGCTGGGGAATGTTCAATATGGAGCAGGTTACATTTTATTTAACAGTATACAGCGAATACAGATCCATATGCAAGTAATATAAAGTGGCACACTGTGGAGCACACATGGTACTGACACTTCAGAATAAAGATCTTTCTACTTAACTGGTCTGTTGATTAATAAGGAAAATTAAAATACATTTTACAGCATCTTCCCAATGGGTTTCATGTAAGATAAATTTGTGTGAGAATCTACCAGTCACTTTATCACAGAATTAGATGGAAAAAATCAACATTGACATTTCTTATGCTTTTAGACTATCTCCAGAGGGTCCCTGTCTCTCTGGGACAGCTTGATGGAGACAGAGTCAGAGAGACGCACTGACAGCCTTTCTCTCAGCACAGAGAGGAAACCTCGTTCACTGTTGCTATGGTCACTCAGGATAATGCTTGTACCAGCAGCCACAGCATCCAGGACCTCATGATGTGACATTTCTCCTGAGAATGTGAAACAAAAACAACAAAATCCATTTACATGAACACAATTTAATAATATCACAACTTTGAAAATGAAAATGTATTAAATTTAGATTGAGGAAAACATGGATACTATACGGTCAAATTTTATTTGCGTACGCACAACTGCAGTCTTATGCTACCTGTGATGTAGAGGTCAGCTTTCGCTCCCTGCAGAACTGATCCTCCAGATCCAGCACACACTGCCACTGTGGTGACTTCAGACCCTAAATAAATCACAGTACCAGTAGGCCTACTATTCAATGCATGAATATACAGTGCAGTCCGTAAGTATTTTGACAGTGACAAAGTTTTTGTTGTTTTTGGCTCTGTACTCCAGAATATTGGATTTGAAATTAAACAATGAATATGGGGTTAAAATGCAGACTGTCAGCTTAGTGGGTATTTACATCCATATTGAGTGAACAATGTTGGATTTTCATCCCTTTTTATACATAGCCCCCATTTTTGAGGACCAACTGTAATCCAAACAGGTGTTTTTTGAACTTCCCAGTCTTTTTTTTGCCTGTCCCAACTTTGTTGGAACGTATTGCAGGCATCAAGTTCAGAATTAGTGTATATTTACAAAAATCAATTAAGTTGATAAGGTAACAATAAATATCTTTTCCTTGTACGGTTTTCAATTACATATATGTAAAAGAGAATTTACAAATCACTGCTTTCTGCTTTTATGTGCATTTTACATAGTGTCTGTCCAACTTTTTTGGAATTGGGGTTTGTAGAAATTATATATTATATTAATTATATATTTTTTACGTAGTCCCTGTATTTTAGGCCAACTAAAGTATTGGGACAAATTAACATAATGTAAAATAAAGTAGCCATGTTTAGTATTTGATTACATGTCCTTTGCACACCACGATTTTTTGATGTCTGTGACTCAACATCAAAAGACTCTTGATATCTTATTTTCAGGTACTCTTACAAGCGATACTATGACCTCTGCATTTGAATGGATCTCTATGGGAATTGGGGGGCTGGACTAGATTCAGCTGTAAGTTACGCTGGTACAGTATGGAACACATGGTTGGCTAAATGGCTGTAAGTCATCAATGGTCTGAGGTATCAAACGAGCCTCTGCTGCCAGATATTCAGTAGATGTGGATAGATCACTTTTAGGGTTTCCTCTCCTGACTTATTTTTCCATAGAGCTCAATAGGAAAATGAGTCAGGAGAAACATCACTGTCCAAATACTTACAGACTGCACTGTATATAATTACACATGCACAGGTTTTTTGTTATGAACTTAGCAAACTTGCACTTTCATAATTCATAAATGGAACAGAACATTGCTGTGTTTACTTTTTGAGCAGCCCTATTGGCTTCTCTTGTTCACACAATCAACAATTTTCCGTTATTTGAACGGATTTATAGCATTCACACATAACAGTAATTGTTGTCTGAACAAGCTGCTGTCAATTATTTCAAAAGAGCCAACAATGGGATAGAAGAATGTTAAGCGCACAACCAAGACTTATCCAGTCCAAGAGGTATGAGTTTGTTAACTTTGAGAGTTAGCTAACGTTAAGTAGCTTGCTAATGAAGAAAAATGTGAATAATGACAGCTAACATCCGGCCACATTTTAATATGCACATACACCTACAGGAACTTCAGAAATTTTTGTATAACTATATGGCATAGATGTGTGCTTGTGACTGTCTACTGTGTAGCTAGTTAGTAAAGTAGCTATGACCTTTGTCATGTAGCTACATGCTCCATTAAAGGGTAATTCCGTTTTTTCTTTGACTTGGACCTATTTCTAAGAACTATTTTCACCATGCTGATCGGTAATAATAGTAATGTTGTCACATCTTTCATTTTTGAGATTTGGTCACCCAAAGAATGGCTCCGGTTGGCTTTACAATGGAGTCCAATCGGGCATATTTAGATACAGGTTCAATTTACTTCAAAACAAGTCCAGTTTATCTACAGTGCCCTCCACTATTATTGGCACCCCTGGTAATGATGAGTAAAAAGGGTTATAAAAAATTCAACGTTTGGTGAATTAGCTTAATGTGACACTGAAATAATTAGAAAAATCCAACCTTTAATGGAAGTAAATTTATTATGAGAAGAAAAATCCCTCATCAAGAATTTTTAACAAAACCACATGTGCCACAATTATTGCCACTCCTGCATTTATATATAGAATAAAGTAATCATTTTTAATATTTGGTAGCATATCCTTTGCATGCCACGACTTCCTGATGTCTGTGACCCAACAACATCAAAAGACTCTTGATATCTTATTTTCTGGTACTCTTACAAGCGATACTATAACATCTCTGCATTTGAATGGATATTTATGGGAATTTGGGGGTGGGACTAGATTTAGCTGTAAATTATGCTGGAACAATATGGAATACATGGTTGGTAAAATGGCTGTAAGTCATCAAGGGGCTGAGGTATCAAACGAGCCTCAAACCATCACTCTGCTGCCAGATATGCAGTAGATATGGATGGATTACTTTAAAGGTATACTATGTAGTTTCAGAACACTAGATGGCGATATAGAGCACGTAGGAGAAAAAGGTCAGCTGAAAATTGCTTATCACGTGTTCTTCTCAGACACGCACACCGACGCACGAGCATTGTGGTGACGTTTCACACATATTTTCCCTGACCGTGGACTCAATTCAATTTGCTTTATTGGCATGACAATACATTGCATCTGTATTGCCAAAGCATACTGCATTAAAACAGTCGAAGACATACATCTAACACTGAACAATACAAAACAACAAAGACTAGAAACGAATGAACAGTAACCATACATGAAAACAAGAACTTTTCTTTGATTATGGATTTAGAAATAACAATAATGTAAAATAATAAAGTACAATTAAAAATAATTATAAATAGAAATGATAATAATGATGATGAGAATGACACATATGATCTTATAAAGTGAATATAATAAATATAAAAAATTTAAATTGGTTTATAATGATCTTACTCTGGGGTCGCGACTACTGGATGTTGATGGCTACAGAATGAACCGAGCAGAATTACAAAATGATGATTTAGAATTATTTTATGAATGTCATGGCAAAAGAAAAATTGTTCGCGTAACTCGACGCGTCCACATTCGCGTATTTGCGTGAGGTATGTTTCGGCCCTAAATGTCTAAATTGTACTGACGACGCGTACGTAACGGTAAGTAGCCTAAGTAAGTAGCCTAAGCTAAAATAAGAGTTTACCTGGAAGCCTGCCCACATGGCCTGGCCATGTCAATCAAATGGGCAGGAACTGACGTTTCATTCATGACATTTACACAATGTTAGCTGTCTCTGGCTTTAAAAATGGCGGCGGGATGTCAACAGTGTAGCATCCAAAACATTAACAAAAAAAACACTTTGCCAACAACTTATGAGGTAGGAAATACATTCAACATGTTTATTAGACCACAGTGATGCATACAATGTTTTTTGGGGAGAAAATTTGAATGTAAACAAAGAACGAGTTGTTTACAATTAAACTACATAGTATACCTTTAAGGGTTGTTTCTTCTGACAAATTTTCCTACTGAACTCTATGGAAAAATAAGTCAGGAGAAGAAACCCTTCAAGTTATCCATCCATATCTACTGTATTTCTGGCAGCAGAGTTATGGTTTAAGGCTTCTTTGATACGTCAGACCCTTGATGACTTACAGCCATTTAGCCAACCATGTGTTCCATACTGTTCCAGTGTAATTTACAGCTAAATACTTCAAGGAGTCCTCATACATTTTGATAGCCCTCATCAACAGGTAATTACTTCTTGCCAGGTAGCTATCCCACAGTACAAAACAATTAGGGAAGTGGAAGAATGAAAATGAGGGTTTTAAGCAAAATCTGAGGTTAAACCTCATGTATGTATTTTTTCATATTTTTATTAATTTATGGTTTAAACAATATTATAATTAAACTTACTAAAAATCATAGCAAGCACTGGGTTATGGACTACACAAATATAACAATTCCATACAATAGTTCCTGGTTTGAGGGTGTATTTTATGATGAGAAAGGGCAGAATTCACAACAAAATCTTTAAAGCCAGTTTTCTCAAAACTGTGTTTTGCAAAATCACAATATTCAAGCAGTCATATCTTCAGAAAATCAAACGATACCTCATTTTGTAACCCTGATTCTATACTGCAACACGAGATGAAAAACTCAAAAAGTCAAAGCAGGGATCCGCTCACAAGTAACATTATTATTATAGTTTGGAGCAATAACTGCTCACAGTTATCTATTAAATAGCCTACAGTTTGGACTGCATTGGAAAGCAGTGACAAGTGGTTCTCGAGGTGAGCAAAGCTCAGTAAAGAAAGATGTAACAAAATTATTATTATCAATCAACATGGTAGAAATAGTTAGTTTAAAATGGTCCAAGTCGATGTTATCCTTTAATATGTAGCCTAATAGCCTTTCCCGGTATCATGGCCATTATTTCTTCTGTTGAGATGAAGCATTGAGTTTTAAGATAAGCCAAAAATGTTTGTGTGAACACTACAGCATCCACTTCATTTAGTATTTTTTATAAATAGCCTGTTTTTCTCATTTTCGTTTTTAGCTATTTTTTTATTGGTGGACCCATGTTATGATATATTTTCTAGCTTATTACGTCTGAACCGCCTATTATGTTCTTCCCGTCTCTGTCATAGCGTAGTCATGCAACAAAGTCTATGATGTATGTTTTATTATCAACAGGCTAAAGGTATTACAATACATGCTATACCATTTTTACATTATTTCTGAAGCGTGTATAAAGTTTGTTGTCCGTTCTCAGAGTGTTGGAGGCTTTATCAGCGGCACAGCCAAATGTTATGCACGGTCATTTACCTACTTAGTCACATACGTAAAGAGATTAGACAAAAAGAAAAGAGCTTTTAAAAAACGTCATTAATAGACAATGTTGCAAAAGTCCCAAAACGCCTAGGCCTAAATAACAAAGGATGAGTGAGCAAAAAAGCGACAAATGCAGACCTTGTTGTCTCTTTTTGACAATAGGCTCCAACATTGCAGGATGCGTCCATCTTGCCTTTTTTTGCCATGCCTAACAAACAGGTTATTTCAAAGGAATGCATTTTTGGCTCTTGATTGTGCATTCCGCTATGTGGGACTATGTTCTTTCAAGGTGCAACGCCACAGGTGGGAGCGATTAGACGTCGTCTGTAAATCACGATATGTCAATCATCGTCAATATCTGATACTATCATCGCCCAACCCTACTTACAAATAACAGGTTTAGATAAACTGGACTTGTTTGACGTAAATTGAACCTGTATCTAAATATGCCCCATTGGACTCCATTGTAAAGTCAAGCGGAGCGTTCTTTGGGTGACAAAAACTTGAAAAAGAAAGATGTGACAACCTTATTATTATTACAGTATGGTGGAAATAGTTCTTAAAAATAGGTCCAAGTCGGAAAAAAAGGAATTACTCTTTAACGTTTTGCAGTAATATGAAACAACATAGGTGGACGCGGATGTGAAGCAAGTTGAGTTTTGTGTGCTTCATCTGTTAACGTTATGGCTTTGTTCTCCCTAAAGTTGAAATGTTAAATTTCCATTAATGTTACTACGTCCGGAGCCAGCAAACTACAAGAGCAACGTTTCTGGAATGCTGGCTCTCATTCACACATTACCCATAAATGCTAAAGTTCCCTAACATTTCAGGGTATGGCTGTATGTGGGAAAAGGGTTAATGACACAGACATGTCACATGGAGCTTCTGGGGCAACTGAGTATTTGTTGTACTGACTAAACATGGGCCAGCCAAGCAGAGTTTTTTGATAATTCTGGCATCTCTCTTACCAATAGTATGCTGGGCACCAAGAGCCAGTCTAACATGGCTAAGCCCCAAGTGTGACTTCATTCGTTGCACAGCTGTAGCGATGGAGATGGGTTCATCCAAAATGCTTCTTCGCCCTTGACCACAACCTGGGAGAGGTGGCTGAACCAGAAAAGAAAAAATAGAAAGGTAGATAGTTAGAGCAGTCAAGCAGTTATAAGGCACTGATGTGGGGATTTACGGAAAAACACACCTGACTTGAAAACACAAGCACACATTAAGATTCATGGTAAAAGTGCTAAGCTGCAACTTAGCTACCTTGGTAAGTTGCAGAATGGCGAGAGATTCCTTAGAAGTGGCATATCGTGACAGAGTTTGGACAGTAGCATTCAGGATGGAGTCAAGACAGATGAGGCTTACATTGTACCCATCGCCATCAGATCTGCAGACAGGAAGGAATACATATTTACATTCAGTTTTAGTCATATAGGTGACACTCTTATCCACAGCGACTTACAATTAGTGCATAAACAAAAGGCCTAGATTTGTAAATCACCAACATCCCAAGTAGCCATTAATGAGAGTGTAATGGTCAGGCCATAACACACTGGCGATTGGTAATACCTTGTCACAAGAATTAACATGTGGAAGGGAAGGCAGACAGGTTTTTTTTGTAGGTAAATATAGGAGATAGGAGAAGATGTGAAAGAGGGGGATGGGAATGTGGGAGAAGGGGAAGAGAGGTATTTCCTGAACAGATGGCTCTTTGGGTTATGCCGGCAGGCAGGGAGGGACTTTGCTGTCCTGATTGAGGTGGGAATATCAAGGTTAGCTAATACGCATGCTATGCTGATACCGGTAATGTTACTGTTTGAAAGACGTGGGTCTCTGAGCTTAACATTAGTATTATGTGAATGGATCTTCTTTATTTCATTGGGGAGCAAGTAGGGAGAAAAGTCAAAGCCAGGAGCGATGACCAGGTCGTTGCAGGGAGGGGACAGCTAGGCGCCCAGTTATGGGCATGGAGCATGGGTTGGGGTGCAGGGCTGGACCACGGTTTGAAGCTATGGGGGTGCAGCTCCTTTAGCAGCCTTGTACGCCAACACCAGAGTTTAGAATTTGATGCAGGTATCCACCAGGAGCCAGTGGAGAGGGGTGACATGGGAAAATTTGGGGAGGTTAAAAACCAGGTGGGCTGCAGTTTTCTGGATGAGCTGAAGGGGCTGCAGAGAGTGCTGCGGAAGCCGGCCAGGAAGTAGTTGCAGGAGTCACTGTGGTGTTGTGGATGGAGATGGAGAGGTCCTGCAGAGGGCTGGACTCACCAAGGAAAGCGCTGCTTGGGCTTGTTGAGGTTTAGCTTGAGCTGATGGCAAGGTTATTATAGTTTTAAAGGGATTGCCAACTCTGCTGAAAAAGTGGTTTTCTTCATTTGACATTACTCCTCATTATTAAAATAATCATCCACCAAGATTTCAGCCTTTAAAAACGTCTACAGCTGAAAAAAAATAAGATTGAATAGTGTCACTTTCTGCTGATTATGCAGTTCTCAGGACTGGGTGGGTGTGAAAGCTAGTTAATATTCAGGCCACGCCCAAGAGCCTCTAGGCAAGTTATGTGCAGACTCGGAAATGCAAACACCGGTTGGCAAAACAAACGATAGCTACATAGCCTAAAAAAGAAAGTGTGTGATGCAAGTTGCAACCATACCATATGTTTGAGCCACTGAAATAAAGAAGATCCATTCACATAATACTAATGTTAAGCTCAGAGACCCACGTCTTTCAAACAGTAACATTACCGGTATCAGCATAGCATGCGTATTAGCTAACCTTCTCCTTAACCTTTCAGCACTCAATCGGACTAATGCAATGACTTCAGCTTCGAAACATACCTCACGGAACTACGCGAATGTGGACGCTTCGAGCTACACAAACAGTTTTTCTTTAGCCGTGACATTTGTGAAAGAAAAACCAGAGGAAAGCACATATCGAACAAGAAAGTCGTTTATTGCTGTAGCCTGCTAAAGCATCCCTCGCTGCAACGCTCTGGTGAACGGGAAATTATTTTACTTCTGTAAAATTATTTACAGATAGTTAATCATTGGCTGATAGGACTTTGCTGATGTCCTGAAGCCCGTTTTAATCCCGCCCACTCAAAACCTTGCCTGATCAATTACAGGCAATAGTGGAAAAAAAAAGGAAGGCATAGCTTAATTTAGGCACATCACTTAGTACTGATATTTGGGTTATGTTTATTCCACCCCAGGATGACAACAATTAACTACTGAAAAGCTGAATCATCGATTTGAGTTGGCAGTCCCTTTAAGTTTTAAATTTATTTTTTATTTTTTATTAGTTTTTTAATTTCACTTTCTAATTTAGTTTAGTTTTAGTTAGTTTTCAGAGTGTGTTTATAGTTTTAGTTTTTCAATCAATTTCAGTTTTAGTTTAGTTTAGTTTTACAACCGATTTTAGTTTTAGTTTTTATTTCAGTTAATAACAGTCAATAGTTAGGTTGGGGGAGAGAAAAATAGATATTGGTTTTGAATGTTTCAATTACACTATATGCAATCCGGATTATCCAAACAAAAAATATTCTGTGCTGGCAACAGTCAGGAGGATCAGAAACTAAAACTAAAAAGAATTCATGGTCATTTTTATTTTATTTCAGTTACTTTTGCAACACTACATTACACTTTTAGTTTCGTTTTAGTTTTTAAAAGTAAATTTAGTTTTAATTTTTATTTCAGTTAACTAAAATGTTTTTTTGATTTTAGTTTCAGTTTTAGTTTCAGTTAACTACACTGCCTGGCCAAAAAAAAAGTTGCACACACTAATATTTTGTTGGACCGCCTTTAGCTTTGATTACGGAGCGCATTCGTCGTGGCATTGTTTCGACAACCTTATGCAACGTCACAACATTTATTTCTGTACAGAGTTGCATTAATTTTTGGCCGAGATCTATTGACGACGGGAGAGTCGAACCACTCCGTAAAGTCTTCGCCAGCATATCCCAAAGACTTTCAATGGGGTTAAGGTCAAAACTATGCCTATTGATGGGATAACCTGGTCATTCAGTACATTCAGGAACTCAGCTGACTTCATCTTATTGCTGCAGAACGTTGCTGAGCCTAGACCTGACCAATTGAAGCAACCCCAGATCATAACACTGCCTCCAGAGGCTTGTACAGTGGGCACTATGCATGACGGGTGCAACGGCAACTTTCTTTTTGGCCAGGCAGTGTATAATAACCTTAGTTGGTGGGCAGACATCTAGACATCATCTAGACAAGCAGAGATGCATGCCTCAACCTGAGTGTCAGAGGATGGGAAAGAGAGATAGTGGACAGCCAAGGTACAGGTGGTGACAGGCGGGCAGGTCTAGAGGATGGGGGGTATAAAAGTTCAAAGGAGGATGAGAGAGCAGATAAAAATGTGGAAGTGGCATAGTTGGTGGAAAGTGTCAGGGGGAAGCAGTGAGAAGAAAACAGAGGAAGAGAGTGAGGAAGGGGAGAGAGACCGCAGATTGTGTTGAGTGGTGATAGAGTGGGATGAGACCAGGTTAGAGTGGTTAGCATAGTGGGGAATGGAGAAGGAAACAAAGTAATGGTCGGAAACGTGGAGAGGGGTGGCAGAGTGGTGGAGAGGGGTGGCAGAGTGGTGGAGAGGGGTGGCAGAGGGGTGGAGAGGGATGGCAGAGTGGTTAGTTGTAGGGCAGACTGTAAAAAAGAGGCTATTTACTTAACTTGGTCTTTTTTATACACAAAAGGTTAATGCAGAAACAACAATACACTCAGAATACATAAATACAGCAATATGGCATAGTACCTACTACCTGGTGGTAGTGTACTGTAACTTCACTCCTGTATCCATTAGTTCAGCCAGAATCGTTTTCAAGACCTCATGATTCCTCACAGTGAATTCCAGTTTGTGATTCAGGGGCATGCTACCAGCAGCCTGATTTAACACTGACACACTGCCACTCCCTGAAAGAGACAAGTCAATGAAGTATGGTTAAATGATTAAATAAATATAGCAAGTCACCTTCAAAGTTCCATATTTTTGTTCCCGATGAGCTAATTTGGAATTATAATTTATGTTCATGCTAATCACTCCTCTACGTTTGCGATGGCGCAAGCAAGCATGCATTCTCCAAGGAGGTTGCAGTTACTTGATCAGACCAATGGGCCAAGATCAGGCTTTGTTTTTGAAGTTCACTCCCTGGTAGGGCTGGGCGATAATGACGAGGAGGCACAAAACCTGGGAGGTATACTACGAAGAAGGTTAACACAGCCAGGATTACTTCACGTAAAACAAAACCTAAACACCGAAATCTGGTATAACCTGTACTACGAAGGTGGTGAACAACATGCTAAGGCTACGTTCACACTGCAGGTAAAAAGTGCCCAGATCAGATTTTTTCCTTGAATGTGACACAGATCTGATTTTTTATGGAAGTGTGAACAGTGAAAATCACATTGAATCTGACATTTCCAATTCTGATTTGGGCCACTTTTGAATGTGGTATAAGATTCCGATACATATCGGATTGTGTCAAAGCGACCGGTCTGAATAGTCAGATCAGAATTCATGTGACTTTTTACAGGCTAGTTCACTCACTATTGTACAGGGTACGTGATCAACAGATTCATATTATATTAGCTAATCATGTTGTCATTTTAGATAAGTGGTAAAATGTGCAAAGCAGTGGATTGTTTTGGGCACAAACGATACACCATAATCGGAAGTAGGCTACGTTTTTATATCATCCGCGGACAGCTGCGTGTTAGAACGGTCCATATTATTGTCCTGGTTTGTTGCAAGGTAGCCTATTTATTATTCCCGGTTTTCTCATCTAGCCTAGCTGCTTACCGAACGTTAATGGTTGTCGGTCCAATAACGTGTCAATAGTTTAATCTAAAGGTGCGCAATGATGTTAGGCTATAGGTAACGTTACACAGTAGCCTAAGCCAAGGTGAACAGATAGTGTGATAGCTTTTTTATATTGTGTATTTTAACATGGCTGGAACGCTGTATTGACCAATCTGCATCCCGGAACTATCCATTTTATAAATGTTTTTTTTTTACTATACAGACAAGGTAATCGGATGATGGCACCTGTGGTTGTGTTGGCAAGCCGTCTCCTACCTGTCTTGTTTGTATTTGTTGTGTTTGCGTCCCTGCTCGTCCGCAACGTCTTATCTCTCCTGGTGTACGATCGCCAAGCTCTACTTAACATTCGAACAATATTCGATTTGGGCAATCGAAATCTGGGGGGACAAAATTCCTACCACCCTCCTTTACTTTTGCCGGTTCCTGCCGGCATTTGCCGTCGGCCCTGCGCTCTCCATCGAAGGAAGCGTAGCAGATGATGGGAAAAACAAGCTGGCGTCTTGGTGAAGGTCGTATCACCGTAACCACTTCATCTCCCGGCGCTCCCTGGAACTGAGGTATGCTTCTCTTCGACCTGTCATCTCAGGGCCGTCATTCTCCCCCCTGCACTACTTTCCCGGGGTGCCGCACTTTCGCGGCGGAGGAGTGAACCTACGGAATCTCCGTTTCCTGAATCCTGCCCCGCCGCTGATCAGTGAATCTGCCTCAGTTAGGATGGCTCTGGTAAACGCTCGATCACTATCGAACAAGACATTTATTTTGAAGGATTTTCTGGTACCCCCGTGGTTTGGACTTTCTATTTGTGACTGAAACCTGGCTCAATGTTGGTGAGTTGAACCCACTTTCTGAACTTCTCCTACCCACTGTAACTTTTTCAGCTCCCCCAGGACTGCTGGCAGGGGCGGGGGACTAGCCGCGATATTTAAGTGTCGTTTCAATTGCCGTCTATTATCTGTCGAAGTGTACTCCAGCTTCGAAGTGCAACTGATTAAACTAGAGCTGTCAAATCCAGTAGTTTGTGCCCTTGTGTAGAGACCTCCTAAATCAAATAGGCTATTTATTTCTGATTTCTCTGATTTTTTGTCTTCAATCATGTCTAGATCCGATAAAATTTAGATTCTCCGTGATTTTAATATTTACAGTCAAGCCGGAATGTCTGCACACCCCTTTCACCTTCTCCACATTTTATTACGTTACAGACATATTCTACAATAGATTGAGTTCATTTTTTGTCTACACAAAATAGCCCATAATGACAAAGTGAAAACAGGTTTTTAGACATTTTTGCTAATTTATTAAAAATCTAAATGTAAAATATCATATGTACACAAGTGTGCACACCCTTTGATATGACACCCAAAAGTGAGCTGAGGTGCATTTTGTTTCCACTGATACTGCTTGAGATGTTTCTACAACTTAATTGGAGTCCACCTGTGATAAATTCAATTGATTGGACATGATTGGGGATTGCCAACACCTGCCTATATAAGGTCCCACAGTTGACAGTGCATGTCAGAGCAAACTCCAAGCCATGTGGTCAAAGGAATTATCTGCAGACCTCAGAAACAGGATTGTGTCAAAGCATAGATCTGGAGAAGGGTACGGAAAAATCTCTGCAGCTTTACAGGTCCCAAAGAGCACAGTGGCCACCATCATTCGTAGATGGAAGAAGTTTGGAACCACCAAGAATCTTCCTAGACCTGGCCGCCCGGCCAAACTGAGCAATCGGGGAAGACGGGCCTTGGCCAGTGAGGTGAGCAGGAACCCAAGGGTCACTCTGACAGAGCTCCAGCGTATCCTTGTGGAGATGGGAGAACCTTTCAGAAGATCAACCATCCAGGCAGCACTCCACCAATCAGGCCTTTATGGTAGAGTGGCCAGACGGAAGCCCCTCCTTAGTAAAAGGCACATCACAGCCCGCTTGGAGTTTGCCAAAAGGCACCTAGAGGACTCTCAAACCATGAGAATCAAGATTCTCTGGTCTGATGACACCAAAATTGAACTTTTTGGCCTGAATACCAAGCGTCACGTCTGGAGGAAACCAGGCACCGCTCATCACCTGGCTAATACCATCCCTACAGTGAAGCATGGCGGTGGCAGCATCATGATGTGGGGATGTTTTTCAGCAGCGGGAACGGGGCGACTAGTCCTGATAGAGGGAAAGATGAATGCAGCTAAGTACACCGAGATCCTTGAAGAAAACCTGCTCCAGAGCGCTCTGGACCTCAGACTGGGGCGAAGGTTTACCTTCCAACATGACAACGACCCGAAGCACACAGCCAAGAGAACAAAGGAGTGGCTTCGGAGAAAGTCTGTGCATGTCCTTGAGTGGCCCAGCCAGAGCCCAGACCTGAATCCAATTGAACATCTGTGGAAAGAGCTGAAAATGGCTGTGTACCGACACTCCCCATCCAACCTGACGGAGCTTGCAAGGATATGCCAAGAGGAATGGGCAAAAATGTCCAGAAACAAGTGTGCCAAGCTCGTAGCTTCTTTCCCAAGACGCCTTGAAGCTGTAATCGCTGCCAAAGGTGCAGCAACCAAGTATTAGGCTAAGGGTGTGTACAGATATGTAACCCCTAAATTACCTATTTTTGTCAGTAAAATAAAATTGCATATTTTCTAAAAACCTGTTTTCACTTTGTCATTATTGGCTATTGTGTGTAGATGTTTGAGGCAAAAAATGAACTCAATCTATTGTAGTATAAGTCTGTAACGTAATAAAACGTGGAGAAGGTGAAAGGGGTGTGCAGACTTCCCGGCTTGACTGTATTTCAATCTGTTAGCCTGAACATAACCTGCCCCGGAGCAGGTTAGCCATCCAGAGTAAGTTGCCTTGGCAATATACCCCGATTAAAAGTGAGTCGGCTTTGTGATACAGAAAATCCAGGGTTGAAGCTTAAAGGGTAAGAAAGCACGCTGTTTTAGCTAGACACTGCCCCCTTTTGAAATTCGAAAAATGCCAAAATCTGGGCATGATAAGGTAATAATATAGAGTACTCAAGTGAGTACGTCAGTCGTGGGCGGAGTCTGGTTTCGGAAGTAAATTCCCTATGGAAGAATAGAATGGGCTTCGGAGATTATCGACTATTTCTTGAAATCTGATTTATAGAATGAGCCGAAACGTTCCTGGATTAGCCTGTGTGGTACAAGGATATAGACCATATATCGCATGTTCCAATTTTTATTTTTTAAAGTAATGCATTAATCATTGTAGTTCGACTTGTAGTCCACTTTAACAGGCTGCATATCCAGTACTGCAACGCATGGGTGGTTCTTGACCAATAAGATATCATCATCTCGTCTGTCTGGAAATTCTTGGGCAGATGGGAGTACTGCAGCTGAAGATGAGCTAACGTTAGCTTGCTAAGTAGAGAAGCCCGCCCGACAAGGTCAGAAACTGCACTACGGTTAACCACATAAAGCGATTCTAGCTTTTAGTCCTTCAAGCTAGCTAGCTAACGTTAGAAAAAAAGTGTTTAAAAACAGAGCTGTGTGCTACTGCTGGCTAACGTTATATGACAACGTCTGGAGACAAGGCTGCACGTTCGGAGGGAATTATGGGACATCGAGTTTTTAAACAGTTCCAGCGCTGATATAATCACAAGAAAATACTGAAACGTAAAATATACTTGAAGCTGGTCCAGAAAAACTACATAGTTTGCGAATGGGCGTTATATTGAACAATCCGGGAAATTGACGGTAAGATATAATCAGTAGAAATGGTTTAAAAGTAAGCTTTAGTTAAAGTCTATGCTCTAAATGAATGGGGAATTTACTTCCGAAACCAGCGTGACGTAGTCACTTGAGTACTCTATAGGGGCTGAGCTCCAGGTATCAAACCACGCCCCAGAAATGTTTTTCACTAGTAGCCTTTTGCTCATTCTACTCTAGACAGTACTCGCAGCGGCTGCTTTGTTCCACTCTCGCTTTCTCTCATACACACACAAACAAACACGCTAGTTCCAGCTCCTGCCGAGCTGCAATTAGCGGCCGAGGCAGAAGCAACGGTGGAGAATGAGAGGATGGGCAATGTTTTGGAGTGGTAGGCGGGCGGCACGCATAGCTCCGTTTGGGCTTATATTGATACGTCAGCAAACAACAAATCACACGTTGTAGAAATAGTTACCCATGCCATGTAGGCTACTAATTTTACACAGGCTGTAGGCAATCACACTATCTGCAAGATATCAACCATATTGGTTTCCATTTCAACGGGTGCACATGTGGTCGCTGCACTGAGAGAGAATGTCTGTTGTAGGGACGTTGCAAAGGTAAATGTGTAAACTAGCTAGCTACTTGCTAAGCTAGACAGAAAAACAAACTACCAAAAAGCTAACTATAAAAATATACCAAAAATAGGCTACTATAACTTACTAGAATATTCAAAAAGACTAAACAGTAAGCTAGCTATACAGTTGAAGTCGTAAGTTTACATACACTTAGGTTGAAGTCATTAAAACAAATTTTTAACCACTCGACAGATTTGGCAAGTCAGTTAGGACATCTACTTTGTACATGACACACGTAATTTTTCCAACAATTGTTTACAGATTATTTCACTTTTAATTCACTATATCCAGTGGCAATTTTAGCATGACATTTCTGGAGGGGCAGTTTTGTATGATGTCACCATCAAAAAAATAAAGACAATTAGTCTACGGTAGGCCTATGCTATGGGCTGCGCTGTAGGCCTAAGTGCCAGGGAGCAGAAAGATTTCAAAACTGAATACAATGTATTCAGCACAACACAGAAGCCTACATTGAGGTTGCCTATACTGCAACAAAGTAATAGGATGAGACAGACACATTTCTTCAATAACTTGCATGCTTTATCAAAACCGTAAATACAAGCATATGACACGTTGTTAACTTGTTGGAAAGTGAAAACAAGTTTGATGAAGTTTATCCAGAACTAACGCAATTATAGCCTAGCTAAAAAAACACAAAGCATGCCAACGGCATATTATAATAACGAGAATTATCAGATAAAAGTAAAATAAATATGCAAGCATTAAATACAAACATTTGGTATTGCTTTAGCTATGTTAAGACATGCCTTAACATAGCTAAAGTGAATGATACCAAGTAATTAGCCTAAGCTTTTTAAAATGCCGCTTAGCCTACTGACAGCATGCAGACTATGATTCATCATAAAAATAAATAAATCATTCAAACTTGAACTTAGAGAAACTTCAAAAAGGTAAAACAGGTGTCAACCTCTGGAGAGAGCTGCCCTTATTTTCACGCCTGCAAAACTATAAATTCACCAAAAACCGTATAAAATATTATCTATTATCTATTAAAATCATGAGCCACCACATTTATTTGTCTGACTCAAGTTTATTTAATATATTCCTGTATTTTGCTTTTCACATAATAATGAGTGTGTAACAAATTCAGCAAGGTGCTTCGTTGTCATAAAGCATATTTTTAGATGATACTGATGCGCTACTCGCTTTTCCACGACCTCAGGAATCGAGAGATCAGAGAGAGGGAGAAAGAAAATGTGATTGCAGTGATTAAATGATTTATGTTGGAAAACGTTTTAGAACATGTGTTAGACTAGATTTCCCGTATCATAACCTTATACGCCTGTATACCTTTGAAAAGTTGGAAAAACCATATTTTATATAGGCAAACTTGACACCTATGACAAAATAAAATCAAACTAATAGAAAACTTTAGCTGGCTAGCATTAGCGATACACATACACTGGCTTGGCTTTGTTTATGTTTATTTCCTGGTCACGTCAGCCCACGTTAACGACGTTAACGTTTATTATTTTTTCGCCACCTGTTGCTAGGCAGAATTAGTAGGGGCAAAAACATTTCTGCCCCTCCGTCCAACATAATTTGCGGCAGGTTTTCCCTGCTTACGCAGATCACGCTCATGTTGTTTCCCTAGCAACGGTGGGGCAGAGTGCTCCGCTGCCCCACAGCAGAGAGCAGTCCGCAGTGTGAGCACACACATACACACAAAGGAAACTACTCAAAAACAGCACTATAAGGAGTGTGAGTCAAGTTTATTATATTTATATACGCCAATTTCACGATTGAATAAAATACATTTTGCCACAACGTTCAGATGTTACGAGTATCTTGCACAACACCGCCACATCTGGCACTGCCCCACCTGCCCCTAATGTAAAAACGCCACTGACTATATCACAATTCCAGTGGGTCAGAAGTTTACATACACTAAGTTGACTGTGCCTTTAAACAGCTTGGAAAATTCCAGAAAATGATGGCATGGCTTTAGAAACTTCTGATAGGCTAATTGACATTATTTGAGTCAATTGGAGGTGTACCTGTGGATGTATTTTAAGGTTACCTTCAAACTCAGTGCCTCTTTGGTTGACATCATGGGAAAATCAAAAGAAATCAGCCAAGACCTCACAAAGAAAATTGTGGACCTTCACAAGTCTGGTTCATCCTTGGGAGCAATTTCCAATTGCCTGAAGGTACCACGTTCGTCTGTACAAACAATAGTACGCAAGTATAAACACCATGGGAGCATGTAGCCGTCATACTGCTCAGGAAAGAGACGTGTTCTGTCTCCTAGAGATGAACGTGCTTTGGTGCGAAAAGTGCAAATCAATCCCAGAACAACATCAAAGGACCTTGTGAAGATGCCGGAGGGAACAGGTACAAAAGTATCTATATCCACAGTAAAACAAGTCCTATATCGACATAACCTGAAAGGCTGCTCAGCAAGGAAGAAGCCACTACTCAAAACCTCCATAAAAAAGCCAGACTACAGTTTGCAACTGCACATGGGCACAAAGATCTTTTTGGAGAAATGTCTTCTGGTCTGATGAAACAAAAATTTAACTGTTTGGCCATAATGACCATCGTTGTGTTTGGAGGAAAAAGGGTGAGGATTGCAAGCCAAAGAACACCATCCCAACCGTGAAGCACGGGGGTGGCAGCGTCATGTTGTGGGGGTGCTTTGCTGCAGGAGGGACTGGTTCACTTCATAAAATAGATGGCATCATGAGGAAGGAAAATTATGTGGATATATTGATCTCAAGACATCAGCCAGGAAGTTAAAGCTTGTTCGTAAATGACTCTTCCAAATGGACAATGACCCAAAGCATAATTCCAAAGTTGTGGCAAAATGGCTTAAGAACAACAAATTCAACGTATTGCAGTGGCCATCACAAAGTTCTGACCTCAATCCAATCGAAAATTTGTGGGCAGAACTGAAAAAGCATGTGCGAGCAAGGAGGCCTACAAACCTGACTCAGTTACACCAGTTCTGTCAGGAGGAATGGGCCAAAATTCCAGCAAGTTATTATGAGAAGCTTGTGCAAGGCTACCCGAAACGTTTGACCCTAGTTAAACAATTTAAAGGCAATACTACCAAATACTAACAGAGTGTATGTAAACTTCTGACCCACTGGGAATGTGATGAAAGAAATAAAAGTTGAAATAAATCATTCTCTCTACTATTATTCTGACATTTCACATTCTTAAAATAAAGTTGTGATCCTAACTGACATAAGATAGGGAATGTTTACTAGGATTAAATGTCAGGAATTGTGAAAGACTGAGATTAAATGGATTTGGCTAAGGTGTATGTAAACTATTGACTTCAACTGTATATATCGCTCGCTCGCTCGCTCTCTCCCTCCCTCTCTCCTATCTCCTCTCCACGCAGAAATGCAGGTCAACCGCTGAGATTCGCTTTTATAGCTGAGGCGTAGCCAGCCCTCACTCCAAAACTTCAGGGCATAGCTGTAAAGGTTTCAATTCCGTCACCGGGAGTCATACGGCAGCTGGATGAAGTTTCTGGCCAATGACAGACTGAACGTGCAGTACCTAACATTTTACCACTAGAGACACTCTTGAGCTAGATCCTTTGGGTTTACGCTGTTTTGCGATGACTGCAGTAAAATGTCCAGATTTGGACCAGAATCAATCAGTAACAATTAGAAAAATCCAAATGTATCAGTTCTTATCTAAAATAAGTGGTTTTAGTGCTTTGTTACACTAAGTTAGCT
The DNA here is from genome assembly GCA_029718625.1 of Synaphobranchus kaupii. NCBI lineage: Eukaryota > Metazoa > Chordata > Actinopteri > Anguilliformes > Synaphobranchidae > Synaphobranchus > Synaphobranchus kaupii. The sequence continues at coordinate 49,809,239 of CM056379.1, read as the reverse complement.
CGCTAACCCCTAAAACTCGCTTTGTAGTACACCCCCCTGCTGTACGATATCTAGTGTTTAGATTATGGCGTGCAAGAGAGAGACAATATAATTGGATGGTACAAACTTGCACACACACAAACAAACATGAAAGGAAATTATGGTTAACATGGTTTATTACCTCTGAGGAGACACTGAACAGAACATTATTTAGGGCCCAGCTTGGCTTTGAATACCATAAGGCTCATTGTTTCCTTTTGTATTTTAAAGGGGAATTCCACCGATTTGTATAAAAGTAGCTCTACTCCTGATTAAAATGAGCTCTCAGCCAACTCTCTAACTAGTGAAAGCACAGATATAGCCCCAAACTACTGCGCATGTACCAGGTACCTGCTTTACTGTGAACTACAACTTACATTTTAGCCAATCAGCATATGTTCACGTACGCTCATGTAAACTGATTTAACCTCACAAGCTCAGCCTTTCCTCCAAAAAGAGGAAAGCCTGGCAAACAAACTCGAAAAACAGAGATACGTTTGCAACAGCTCGGGGGCGGTGCTCTTTGGTCAGCTGCTTCAATCGACCAATTCTAGGAAAGCAGGTGTTCGACAATAGGAAAGTGTTGCAGGCGAGAACGTCTCTTTCGGCAATGAGATTTGTGCTCAGCGATAGAATCATTGACATTTCCCTTGGTTAGGCAAAATGTCGAAGTCTGGCGCACACAAACGGAGTGTTAGAAAAAGGTGAGAAAACAACAATGGGCAAATATCTTGTGAAAGACAGGAGACAGCGCGTCAATTCTTACAGCAGATAGAGGTGAGATCTACCTTAGCCAGCAAGCCAGAAATGGATTCAGAGTAGGCTCTGCTATAGAAATTTATTTAGCACGTTATGCTATAGAAAAAGAGTCACAGTCTCTGGTATAGCTAGACCTGAAAGTAACTAAAACTAAGTGTTGTCCATCCATGTTCCCATTCACAGTCAACGCTAATAAGCTAGATCATAACCATTAATAAATATAACATTTTAAATTATTGTTCAAAAACGAGTGAGAAGCTTTCTTAAAAAATACCACAAACTTAGATATAGGCTCAATGGAGCACTCAGTATCAAGGACGAACAGTTGTATATCTGTTAAAATTAATGATTTTTGACAGAAGCAAAACAAAATTTACACCTACTGAGGACTATCAGTTCGTTCATTCAAAATGCTGCTAAATGTAGCGGCTCACTGCAAATTAGACAATTCCTTTCTGTTATGTTCTCAATACGAAATGGATGCCTTTGAAATGCACAATTAAAGTTCAATAAATAGTTTTTTTATAGTAAATAGGCTCTATGCAATGCGCTCTTGTGATAAGCAACAAGTTCCAAATTTCATGCAGAACAATTTTTTAGGCAGGTCCCTTCCAAGATTTCTTCCCATTGGGGAGTTTTTTTTATTTTTATCGCCACTGTTTGAGTGTTTTCCCTCCCACTGGGGAGTTTTTACCTCGTTTGCTGTTTGGGGGTTCAGCATCTGTATAGCATCTTTGTGACACTTCTCTGTAAAAAGCGCTATAGAAATAATATTGAATTGAATTGAACTTCTTGAACAGTTCGTGCGACAGCAATACAACGTGATCAAAAGTCTTCTCATATAATGTTAAATGGATCACACGTAGCCTAGGTAGGCCTAACCTACACAGAAAGAAAACAAATCCTAAAATAAATAAAAACTCCTATTGCCTACGTGCAATAACATTTTATAACATCGTATTCGTATGTAGCCTACCTGCACGCTGAATGCCCACCAAGATTAGTAATACAAAATTAAACTGGTCATTTAGTCAACGTTTGAATGTTGCATTTTAGCCTATCATAAGCCCAGTACTGTTCTAACTTCACCCTCATAACCTCATATATGAAGACTTGATGACTTACAGCCGTTTAGCCAACCATTTGTTCCATACTATTCCCGTTTAATTTACAGTGTAATCTAGTCCCACCCCCCAATTCCCATAGAGATCCATTCAAATGCAGAGAGGTTATAGTATCGCTTGTAAGAGTGCCTGAAAATTAGATAAAGAGTTGTTTGAAGTTGTTGGGTCACAGACATCAGTAAGTCATGGCATGCAAAGAATATGCAACCAAATATTAAATATGATGAAGATTTATGTTAATTACTTTTGGTGCCCTAAAATGGGGGGGGCTATGTATAAAAATGGCTACAATTGCTAAAGTAGAAATAGAATGAAATAGAAATAGTAGTTCATAACATTATCAATGTCTTGACTGTAGTTTTTGATCAATTTAATGCTACCTTTAATGCTAGTGAATAAAAGTATCAATTTCTTTCAAAAACATAAAAATGTCTCAGTGATTCCAAACATTTGAACACTAGTGTATATTTTTATACACTGTAGAAACACTTCTGTAGCCTACTTTCAATATACTTGCAATGAATAGCTATAGAAGGTGGGGGTGAGTGCATAATAATAATGTGCAATTTTTAAAAAAATGATAGCAATAGGCCTAGCCTAATGTAACGTGAGTTTAAACATCCCGGACCTTATATACGCCACTAGCCCGGCACCGCACGTACGTTGTCCTACCTTTATTTTGTTCTAGACTGAATGCTTGTGTACATTTGCCCATTCTGATGTTTAAGATGAAAACATTGATATCACACACCTACATATGTAACCTAATCATTCACTCTTGTACCTCAACAACATCACTTTTTCCTGTATTCTATAGTACGTATTATTTTGCTTCATGCCCTGGGAAAAAAGAGAATAATGAGTTTTACATTCATCTAGCACATATCAGTGCATGGTAAATTGGAATGAGTATTTTCCATGCCCTAAGTGACAAGCATATATGCCATAGCCTATATTATGTACGATAACATGAAAATAAAATAGTATTCCACCATCAGCAAAATGCTGCCAAATGTTCGATCTTCAATTAAAATCGGTAGGCTACATCAAACATAAAATGAACGCTTGCACTACAGTATGTGAAATACACTCAAAATGCGAAAATAACAATAGGCCTATCAATCATATTGGAAAAGACAGTGCTCGAGTGGAAAAACGAACGTACATATATAGCCAGCGAGACCAACCGCATATTAGAAGCAGTACTAATTACATATCAGGAAGGGAAAACTCCCGTCGGGGAATGTGTTTTCAGTAAAACGAAAACTTTCGTTACGCTGGGCTGTGATCTGTTGTTCAAAGCATCCATTAAGACATTGGAAACACCATTAAATAAGTGTATAATGCCCGATATTGGATAAAAGAATCGTCAATGAAACCAGAATGAACTGGAGTGCATTACACAGGTTTGCAGAGTGTGGGGGGATTCACGCGTCGACATTCCAGCTAGTGTAATAGCTTTATAAAGAGCTATGTCTTTCTCAAACGGATTGTCCCAGACAATAAAGGATTTTTTAGTGATGAAAAAATATATTGATGATCTCACACATAGACGCTATTGTCCACTGTGTCACGCATGGGTAGGTTATACATGTAGTTGCAGGCGAGACTGGGTGGTGGGGGGGCGCTAAATGGACTTGCTACGGGACAATAATGACACTTAGAAACTCCATATTCAGCAGAGTTGTCACAAAACATGTACCAATAAAGATAAAATATGGAGTTTGTTGTTTACACTCATAATTTGGTTGCAGGAGAAATTAATATCTGAGTTGAGCAAAATCTTGGCACTGGCGCCATGGCCCTAGGGGTCTGCGCGAAGGGGTTAAACATTTAAACAGCTGAAATTTCACACTAAAAAGTGGATTTTGACACCCACTATCACAGATTGTTCTGAAATGTTTCCTGTAGTTAGAAACAGATAAGCATTTATGTAACATTATTTCGTAGAAATATAATTTCACCTGTGAGAAACAAGCTAATTGAGGCAATTGATCATTTTATTTTGGTACGGTTCACATAATATTCTGTAAATAAAGTACTCAACATCCTATTTGTACCAAACTGCTTCCTGATAATGATTTAAGACATGAGGAATCCCAATAAATGGACCCATGGACCCCCCCCCCCCATCCCCCCCCCCCCCCAATCCCATCACTACAAACAGTATCTCTATGTTTGATCAGTAGCATGGAGTTGTGGTTTGGAGTACTGTTTCTTCATACTATCTAATGTATTCTCAGTGAAAATTATAATGGCTATGTTCCCCTGTACAGATCTGCACAGTCCAACTGGAGGACTGATCACAAAGTCCTACTGGAGTGAGGAATATTTGTAAAAACAAAGGAAATTAAACCACCCTGGTACAAATGATTGGTAGCCCTTGTTTACGTTATCATTGGAAAGCAGTGCATATTTTAAACAACAGTAAATTTTAATCCTCTTACATGCATCATAACCTTAACCCTACAACAAAGCTTATTCACCCTACCCTCCTAACTTGGAAAAACATGCATTTTATTTTCTTACCTACTCCTCCAATCAGCCAGTCATTGACCCCACCTTTCACGCTGTCCAGGGCAGTATGGGGAGAGTATATTGCAATTCCTGCTTTGACTGCCCTAATAGCCAACTGCTGCTTCCAGTCCCTCTGAACCAACCGCTTGATTGGCCGAAACAGTGGTGGGTGATAGGAGACAATGAGGTCACAATTCATGGCCTCTGCTTCTTCCATAACAGGCACTGTCAAGTCATTAGTCAGTAAGACCATTTTAACAGGATGGATTTTGCTGGGCTCCACCAAGAGACCTACATTGTCCCATGGCTCTGCCAATGACAGGGGAGCCAAATGCTCAAGCACCTCTAAGACTTCTGATAAATCCATGGGTTTACAGGAGTGACTGGACTGGAACAGAGAGACTGACTGGGGGCAAGAAAAAGAAAGAGAAGGAGTGGGAAAAAACAAGTTTTTGCAAAATGATTGGGAAAAGATAAAACCTGAGGACAATGTTGAAAGAATGTGGAATGAAGCATAAAAATTAGCATAAACTGATGGGGAGGAGAAGTGAGATCCAAGGGTCTTCTGGTGTGACAAAAAAGAGTGAGATAACGTGAGAGGGCGTGTATAGAAAGAGACGGAGCAAGTGCTGTAGCAAGCTGATTTAAAGGACAGTGTAAACGGTCTCAGAGATGCTTTCAGCCATCCAGGAAACATTAGTGTAGATATGTACCTGCAGGGACAAATAAATTCCATTTCAGCTTATGATGGTTGACTCCCTAGCGAAGGAGGTAATTTTTTTCTGGTTTACTTTTTGGACACAATTTAAAAGCCAAGCAATTCAGTAACATTAATTTACTCTAGACTTCCAGACAGATACCCATCTAAAGACATTGAGAATTGACTCATAACAACAGACTAAACCATTATATAAGTTAGCCAGAACTGATACCACATTCAAGCCACCGCTACAAGTAGATATTCGTAGCAAGCTGATGCTACCCATAACATAAAGGTAAAACCAGACTATCCGGCATTCTGATCAAGCTCTGGTTAACCTCTTTGCAATACGTTATGAGTTAAGTGTCTTATTGCTCCTTGTACACAATGTTTCAACAACTCGAAACTTCACAAAATAAAACGACTGTTCGACTTTGGCCTTTAAAAAAACACTTACTACACACACCTTGAAGTGCACAGTCCATTGAGTTCTGTGAAGACACCAGCAAAGCAGTCAACACGCATTTTTTCCAGCATAGGACGGGCGTCGCGCCATCCTTCTCTGTGATTGGTCGATTAAAAATTAAATGCGTGCTTGGATTGGTTTGTTGAGCTTGTACCACTTTGATCGATGCACATGGTTCCACCTTCACAACATGGTCACTTTTTGTGACCAAAACGCTCGCCTCACGTACGCTTTCCAGTTACGCAGAAGAACGTGCCCACATACTTCCGGGGAACTGATTCCGCTGTTGGATGTAGTGCTCGCGTTCTGTTCGGAGTCTTGGAACGGAATGGTACTTATTAAGGAATAGTGAGTATTAATTTAAATGTATTGTCTGTGGATTTTTTTTTCTCCGATTATTGAAAATAGTGATATGTCAAATATTATGATTTAGAAAAATTATATAACTAATGTGGGCAAGTCCTTTCGTCTGCAAGGCGTGTTAGATAATTTTCTAGCTAGCTACCTGGCTACCTAGCTACGGTAGCTATGCTGTCCATTTGGGTAGTTGCGACTACCGTTAGCTAACGTTAATTCTAGCTATCTAGCTATCAGCTTTTGTATATCACACCTAATAATATTGTACTAGAGCTCAGCTTGCATGCTTGCTTGTTTTTTCTTTAGATTTTAATATCTAGGTAACGATAGCCAGTTGCATAACGTTAGCCAGTTGCTAGCTACAGAAGATTTCGATGAATACTGGGCGGCTAGCGAACGCTGGTAAGTTACGTTAGTTATGTTTTGTTTCGCCGTAATTCACATTCACAATGTGCTGGCCGTTTGGACATGTTGTAAGTTGGTTCGCTTGCTGGTTCGTTTCTACATAAACATAACTTATAATTTTTCTCTCCAATAGCCAAGTGGTGTTGCCATGTTCTGTAGAAGAGGTAAGCAAAGTTAACTAGATATTAACTGATTGTACTAGTATTATCTGATTGTAGGTATCGCAGTGTTCAATGCCTTTTTGTGTCCAACAAATCAGTGCTAGAAAGCTGATTCCTGAACTCCGTTATCTTCAGTAGCCAGTTAGCTACATTGATAAGTCTCCTTATCTCTGTCCATGTTTAATCATATACAGTTTTCTTTCTTTTTTTTATACCGAAATCAATCTTTGTCCCCTAGTACCAGGTCGGCCAGTTGTTTTCTGTGGCTGAGGCCAGTAAGAACAATACTGGAGGTGGAGAGGGGATCGAGGTGCTCCGAAATGAGCCATACGAGAAGGAAGGGGAGAAGGGCCAGTACACCCACAAGATCTATCACATACACAGGTCGGACTGCTCATGGAGACACGCATACACACGCACACGCATTCATATGGCAGAACCAATTCGGAAATGGCAAATCTGAGATGAGAGCTGTGTTAGGACAACAGTCAGAGGGTTTAAAGGTCAACGTTTACTAGGTGACATGCTTTTTCTCCTGTAAAGAGGAATGTATGATATTCAGATGGACCCAGTAAAGCCAAGCGGAGTTCTTTTTGTTCAGTGAGTCAGATGGATACATGGGTTTGTTCTAAATATTAGGGCTTAGATATAATCTTGGATGTCTTTTTTTAACAGGAATGGGCAGGGGATGGTAATATCACAGAAAGGACCAGCTATCTGATGGACAATTGAGTAACATAATTTTAGACCTACAAATTGAAAGGGCTCACTACTGATCTTAGTGATTTCTTTGCATCATAGTAGAGTGTAATCTCCAGCTATTATAAACTGGAGCACATTATAAATTAAATTAAAATTTTCACCTCTTCTCTCACTCTGTTACAGTAAAGTCCCCAGTTTTATCCAGATGTTTGCCCCAGAAGGTGCCTTGGTTTTCCATGAGAAGGCTTGGAATGCCTATCCTTACTGTCGCACAAGTCAGTATAGTGACGTATGCTGTGTGCTCTCTTTCTCTCTCTGAGTCTGCCTGTTCTCAATGGCACAAATGCTTGTGCTTCTATTTTAAGTGTTCCATTATTTGTCATGAAAACAACACCGTACTACTATCACACCATGCTCTTAAATCAACTGTTCATTCTAATTATAACATAAATAATAACAGTATTTGAACATACTGTTTTACACACAATTTGAACACAACCCACCTAATATTTCTTAGATCTCAGTGCTGACGGGAATATTGTTGTCCTCTCAATTCTTGCTTACTGTACTCCACAACATGAAACATCATATGTTAATTTCAGGTAATATGCATGCATCTTTGTCCCCCCCCATACAAAGGCATTTGTTGGGACCCACTTATTACTTTTTTGGCTAAAGCAGCTTGTTGACAGAGTAAAAAGAAGCAGTTGGATTATCATTATTTTGTCAAACTAGACATTTGTAAAGTTGAAAGGTTGAAGATGAAGCAGTTGTTAACGGGTCTTTGCTATGGAAAATTAAAATGTCATTGCAGCTTTCACACTTTTAAAAGTTGATATACCAGTAACTTCTTTTAAATATGTTGACTGAATGTATTGCATCATAGTAACTGTTCTCATGTTTTTAACCTCCCTTCCTCATGGTTGCGCTCTGTGATTGAGGACTACACAGTTGTGACGGTGAGTGTGTTCTCATACTACAATGCATTAATAATTGGGTCCAGAGAAAATCTTGGGTCGTTCTCTAGAATGCATTTCAGTCTAGGTGCATAAGCCTCTATTTCAAGCCACTTATCAAACAATTATTCAATTAAGTTGTGGCAGAACCCGTCAAATGTATTTAAAATGGTACTTTGCAGCAGAATGCCAAGTTTCCCTTCTGGTTTTGCATGGCTCAGGAGGCAGTCTAATCAGGAGAGAACAACCATCAAGAGCGAATGAGTCCTTCTGTACACATCATTTACTTGCTTGAACAGTATTTTAAGTTTACCACATGCTTGCAAAAAATATACAGATTTTTGGGTGATCCACTTTTTCTAGAGGAATATTTTCATGGACCAATGCCGCAGTTGAATCCTAAATGAAATCATGCTGCCTTTCACTGCTCTACTGTCCATTAAACGTTTTGACAGAACTTTTACCCCTTGCTCATGGCTATCTCAGAATGTTGTTTTTTGTGCTTTGTATCTCTAAGTGCTGGTCTGTTTAATCTTTGTCATATGGTCTATGAGAAGCAGCAAGATGTGCAACATAAATTAAGTTTGTAAGTAAGTAAAATTTATTTGTATAGCACCTTTCACATATCAGGGTCATAAAGTGCTTCACAGGTACAACATCGTTAAAAAAAATGTCAATAATAAAAATAATAATAGCAATGACACATAAGAGAAAACAAGAACATAAAAAACGCAAAAGTTACATAGACAAGTGGCTAGACAAAGGCCTGTCTGAAAAGAAGAGTCTTTAGCTGTTTTTTAAAAGTATCAGCAGAGACCATCGATCTTAACTCCAGAGGAAGAGCGTTCCACAGTGTAGGAGCCACAAATTCAAAAGCTCGATCACCTTTTGTTCTGAGCCTTGAGCGGGGGACAACCAATAAGCCCTGGTCGGAAGACCTGAGTGACCTACTGGTAATGTAGGGGTGGAGTAGGTCACAAATGTGTGCAGGTGCCTGACCATGCAGGGCTCTATAAGTGATGACAAGTTTGTTGGTATGCAATGTACTGTTACGTCCCTATGTTGCCTCACAAGTGCGGTCTTCTGATTGTTTCACGTGCTAACTCGTTTCCTTCGGCTTACCTGAGTCTTAATTAGAAATTACCAGACACCTGTTGCGGATTTCCTGAGAGCATACAGTGAGCACCATTGGACAGTGACACATTTTTTGAGGGTATTTTCATCCATATCGGATGAATCGTTTAGAAATTATAGAACCTTTTGTACATGCCCCCCCCATTTTCGGTCATCAAAAAATATTGGACAGTTTAACATAATGTAGAATAAAGTCATAATTTTTTATATTTGGTTGCATGTCCTTTGCATGCCATGACTTCTTGATGTCTGTGACCCGACAACATCAAAAGACTCTTGATATCTTATTTTCTGGTACTCTTACAAGCAATACTCTTAACATCTCTGCATTTCAATGGATCTGTATGGGAATTGGGGGGTGGGACTAGATTTAGCTGTAAATTATGCTGGAACAGTATGGAATACATGGTTGGCGAAATGGCTGTAAGTCATCAAGGGTCTGAGGTATCAAAAGAGACTCAAACCATCGCTCTGCTGCCAGATATGCAGTTGTACTTTTTACTTCCGGTTTACTTCCTGAAATTGTCAGATGAGTGCAAAGTTCTCAGCACATTGTATAATTGTATAATTAGTCATCTGTCTTTGCTTATTACCAATTTATTGCTGAACTCAGTTCCAGATGGTCACACAAAAGATTTTCTCCAGGACCTATTTATGCATTTCTGTGTAATGGTTATGAATAATTCCAATAATTTAGTGGATGGTCTTATTTTATTAAAAACATTTTTTACAGAATGAATACATGAAGGATGACTTTTTCATTAAGATTGAAACATGGCACAAACCTGACATGGGAACTACTGACAACGTGAGTGCCGGCAATGACAACTGCTCTCCGCATCTGTGGACAGTCCACTTCTCTGTATGCGGCTTCAGTCAAGATGGAGGTGAACACAGCAGATGCAGTGCTGAACTCTGTTTCCTTTAATTACAGCCACATGGTTTGCCCCCTGAAGAGTGGGAGGAGACAGAGGTGGTTCCAATTGACATTGCAGATCGGTCTCAAGTCGATGATGTTGTAAGTTCATAGATCGCTTGAGAACCTGTGCTATGTAAGGTCCAAATGATCAAGCAGAGCTTTAAAGCGGAGATGTTAAAAAATGTGTGTGGGAATATGGTATTCTTAATAATTCTTGAATTTTTTCGGGGAGGGGATTTAATTCCTCGCACCATGAAAAAGACAAAAATATATGTGCTGACCTTCTGTAAATTCAGTGATCAGATATGCCAGTGTTATGGTGCAATTCAGACTTGGAATTTAAGTGGCGTTTGTGTGAACCTGAGGTGAATTTGGTTACTTTCCAAATCTCACAGGACTACAAGGTAGAGGAAGATCCTGCAGTTTTCCACTCTGAGAAAACAGGGAGAGGACCACTGGGACCTGGCTGGAAGGTAGTTATCTCCCTGTGTCAGTGCTACTGTACTGTGAAAAATCAAGTAACCTTCTCTACCTGTTTTACCTAGTAGTGACATGTTACTACTTCACTACTACTCTCTCTCTCACTCTAGAAGGAGCTCCATAACAGTAACTGCCCCTACATGACGGCCTATAAATTGGTCACTGTTCATTTCCGCTGGTGGGGCCTGCAGGGGAGAGTGGAAAAATTCATTCACAAGGTGATAAATTGTAAAATGTGTGCCCATCTGTATATGTATACATTTGAAGGGTTATATTCAGAAAATCTGTCATTGCTGAATACAGGCTTATTTCGAACAGTGCATAAAATAAAAAACTATTTTTTTTGTAAAACACTGAGTTGTATGCATGATAGTTGCTATACATTATATTATTTTAAAATCCATTGATGTAGTAGAAAGTTTCTGGTTCTTGTGTCATCTTTGTGGCTTGGTTGTTTTCTTGATGTTGAGAAAAATACAGCGGTAACCAATTCATACATCAAATATAGAAAAGGGCTCAGGGAAATTTGTTGACACAATCAGATAAATGCAGTTTTGTGGATATTAAGCTATTGGCTCACTAGTTGGCCAACTTTTTAGTTATTTTTTTCTCCTTGCAACAAAAAAGGCATATGCGGGTAGAGAATGAATTATTTTTCCAACAATAGAAGGTTGGGTAAAATTAAGTGATCCTCTCTGTAAATTGCACATAAATGTTCATACAGAAAATTAATTGAAACCTTATAAAATGCCTTTATTGAGGGCATATAAATGAAATAATATAGTTATATGTATTACATAAAAGAACTCGACATCATGTGTCCAGTTTTAATTTTAAAAGACATACAAGTACTGACACAAGTATTAAATTATCTGCAAAGGTTAAGATGCATTGCTTTAATTGGAAATCAAGTTCACACATGGTTAAAAAAATAAATGCAAAAGAGGGAAATTGCATATACAGTCAAGCCGGAAAGTCTGCACACCCCTTTCACCTTCTCCACGTTTTATTACGTTACAGACTTATACTACAATAGATTGAGTTCATTTTTTGCCTCAAACATCTACACACAATAGCCAATAATGACAAAGTGAAAACAGGTTTTAGAAAATATGCAATTTTATTTTACTGACAAAAATAGGTTATTTAGGGGTTACATATCTGTACACACCCTTAGCCTAATACTTCGTTGCTGCACCTTTGGCAGCGATTACAGCTTCAAGGCATCTTGGGAAAGAAGCTATGAGCTTGGCACGAGCTTGGCACACTTGTTTCTGGACATTTTTGCCCATTCCTCTTAGCATATCCTTGCAAGCTCTGTCAGGTTGGATGGGGAGCATCGGTACACAGCCATTTTCAGCTCTCTGGGCTCTGGCTGGGCCACTCAAGGACATGTACAGACTTTCTCCGAAGCCACTTCTTTGTTCTCTTGGCTGTGTGCTTCGGGTCGTTGTCATGTTGGAAGGTAAACCTTCGCCCCAGTCTGAGGTCCAGAGCGCTCTGGAGCAGGTTTTCTTCAAGGATCTCGGTGTACTTAGCTGCATTCATCTTTCCCTCTATCAGGACTAGTCGCCCCGTTCCCGCTGCTGAAAAACATCCCCACATCATGATGCTGCCACCCGCCATGCTTCACTGTAGGGATGGTATTAGCCAGGTGATGAGCGGTGCCTGGTTTCCTCCAGACGTGACGCTTGGTATTCAGGCCAAAAAGTTCAATTTTGGTTTAATCAGACCAGAGAATCTTGATTCTCATGGTTTGAGAGTCCTCTAGGTGCCTTTTGGCAAACTCCAAGCGGGCTGTGATGTGCCTTTTACTAAGGAGGGGCTTCCGTCTGGTCACTCTACCATAAAGGCCTGATTGGTGGAGTGCTGCCTGGATGGTTGATCTTCTGAAAGGTTCTCCCATCTCCACAAGGATACGCTGGAGCTCTGTCAGAGTGACCCTCGGGTTCCTGCTCACCTCCCTGGCCAAGGCCCGTCTTCCCCGATTGCTCAGTTTGGCCGGGCGGCCAGGTCTAGGAAGATTCTTGGTGGTTCCAAACTTCTTCCATTTACGAATGATGGTGGCCACTGTGCTCTTTGGGACCTGTAAAGCTGCAGAGAGTTTTTCGTACCCTTCTCCAGATCTATGCCTTGACACAATCCTGTTTCTGAGGTCTGCAGATAATTCCTTTGACCCCATGGCTTGGAGTTTGCTCTGACATGCACTGTCAACTGTGGGACCTTATATAGGCAGGTGTTGGCAATCCTCAATCATGTCCAATCAATTGAATTTATCACAGGTGGACTCCAATTAAGTTGTAGAAACATCTCAAGCAGTATCAGTGGAAACAAAATGCACCTCCGCTCACTTTTGGGTGTCATATCAAAGGGTGTGCACACTTGTGTACATATATTTTACATTTTGATTTTTAATAAACCTGTTTTCACTTTGTCATTATGGGCTATTTTGTGTAGAATTTTGAGACAAAAAATGAACTCAATCTATTGTAGAATATGTTTGTAACGTAATAAAACGTGGAGAAGGTGAAAGGGGTGTGCAGACTTTCCGGCTTGACTGTACATTCTACATATACATAATACATATGAAGAGCAAAAATTGCATTCCATTCACATTGTTTGATTAAAGAACGTGTTCCTTGCAGTAATGGCTGTTTTGGAGAGTCATCATTATCCAAGTAAAGTAATGTAATAAAAAATTATATTGTCTAGGCTCAAAGTAACTAAACTAATTTAGTTATGTAAAAGTGTAGCCGTAGGAATACGCTGTGTGAACTGTTGGCTTTGTTGACTGTAACCAGCATATCCAAAACTTTCCATCTTCTGACCAGTTCTTTTAAGGAGGGCGGGGTCATGCTTGTAAAATTAACTGACTTAATTTCTGTTTTCTCACCTCCCCCTGTGTGGTGTTAGTTTCAGGCTCGAGTTTTTTTAGTTGACACCCCTCCATCTCTCCTCTTATGGTATTGTCCCTCTGCTTACCCCCCTCCCGTTTGAGTAGCAGGAGAAGAGGCTATTCACAAACTTTCACAGGCAGCTGTTTTGTTGGCTGGACCGCTGGGTCCATCTGTCCATGGATGACATTCGGAGAATGGAGGAAGAGACACAGAGGGAGCTGGACAAGGTGTATATCCAATTAGTCTTGGTATCTGTATAACTGTTCAGGCACCCTGCTGCTGTTTCATTCTTTGTTGGCAGTATCTTGCATTGTCTGTGTTAAAAGGGTTTAGATGCATTTCTTTGTTGTGGTGTCAGTAGAAAAATTGGTCTAACACTTCTTTCCCCTGATAGATGCGTAGTGAGGGTTCTGTCAGAGGGATGAAAGCAGGAGAAGACTAGAGGGAGATGGAGTGGAACAAGATGTCTGATCAACAGTTAATTTTTACCTCCCACATGCACCCATACTATTTTATTCTGCATCCCTATCAGAATGTTGGAACATCACCAAACCCTTCCAAAGAGGAAGTTGTCATACCCAAAACAGGAAGTTTCTATCCCTGTACACAAGTGTCTGTATGGATGTACATACGCGTGAATGCATACCTTGGTCTTTCAGTCTGTTTTTAACCAATCACTTGCTGCCAAATTACTGGGATTCTAAACATCGCCATTTCAATTGTTTTTTTTTTTTTTGATAATTATTGCTGTTTTACTTTTTTGGTTGTTTAAACTATCAATTATTACTGTACTATGAAGTGTCACTGGTTCTCTCAGCCCAAACCCTTCAATTGAAAGTATTTAATTTACCCATAATTTTAGTGATGGGTAAATGAACACTGAAGGCATCACTTAGTTTCACTTTTAAAATGAAGATAATAGAGGATGACTATTATTTGTCCTTTCGTCTATGGATACATGCACACGTTATCCTATAGCTACCTTTACCAGTGTCCTTGAACAGAAATTCATCCTTTGAACATTTAAGTGAAAATTTTAATCACTGGCTGAATTAAGCTGCTTAATATCTGGATCTACAATGGATGGGTTTGCTAGACTTTTTCTGAGAGAATGTTTGATGGAAAATAATAAACACCTCATCTGTATCATGAAAAGTGGTATATTTCTGTCTCCAGTCACTTAAAACTATGCATCCGAACACAGAAATGAGTGAAAAATGTGCACTGCTTTTTTTCCCTCTAGTAGGTGCTCTTTTCATTGGAGACGGCCAAGGTTCCATGCTTCCATCTAGCTTGCTGGGAAAGCTACAGGAATGTAGCAGTTCCTAAATAGCTCCGCAATCACCAGGGAATAACACCATACAAACTAATACAGGACATACGTAGAGTATGTGGGGAAAATAGTGTTTCACTACACCGCTTTAACCGGGCAAAGTAAAAGCACAGGAAACAATTTCATTTGACTAGTGGGCTAACCAAATTACTGTTACTAACACTATTACTGACACCCCCTGGTAAAGATGAGTAAAAAGGTTTATCTTAAAAAAAATTCACCGTTTGGTGAATTAGCTAAATCTCAAACTGAAAAAATCCAACCTTTGAAGTAAATTGCGGAAAGAAATTCCTCAAGAAATTAACTAAACCACGTGTGCCATAATATATGTGCCTGCATTTATATATAGAATTAAGTCATTTTTAATATTTGGTCGCATATCCTTTGCATGCCATGACTTTCTGAGGTCTGTGACCCAACAACATCAAAAGACTCGATATCTTATTTTCTGGTACTCTTACAAGCGATACTTTAACGTCTCTGCATTTGAATGGATCTCTGGGAATTGGGGGGGTGGGACTAGATTTAGCTATACATTACACTGGAACAGTATGGAACGCATGGTTGGCTAAACCATCACTCTGCTGCCAGAAATACAGTAGATATGGATGGATAACTAAGGATTTATTCTCCTGACTTATTTTTCCATAGAGTTCAATGGGAAGATTTGTCAGGATAAAGAACCCTTAAAGTGATCCCATCCATATCTACTGCATATCTGGCAGTAGAGTGGTTTGAGGCTCGTTTTATACCTCAGACCCTTGATGACTTAAAGCCATTTTACCAACCATGTATTCCATACTGTTCCAGCATAATTTACAGCTAAATCTAGTCCCACCCCGTAATTCCAGAGATCCATTCAAATGCAGACGTTATAGTATCGCTTGTAAGAGTACCAGAAAATAAGATATCAAGTCTTTTGATGTTGTTGGGTCAGACATCAGGAAGTCATGGCATGCAAAGGATATGCGACCAAATATTAAAAATGATTACTTAATTCTATATATAAATGTAGGGGTGCCAATAATTGTGGCACACATGGTTTTGTTAAAAATCAATTATTTCTTGATGAGGGATTTGTTTTTCTCATAATAAATTAACTTCAATTAAAGGTTGAATTTTTTCTCATTTGTTCAGTGTGACAAGCCAATTCACCAAACGGTTAATTTTTTATAAACGTTTTTACTCATCTTTACCAGGGGTGCCAATAATAGTGGAGGGCACTATCATTAGAAGCAGTGTACAATTCCAAGTAAAAATTAAATGAAGTTCCAACAACTTATGAATCAAATAGTACATATGTGGCTGACTAACATCCCTAACTTTCATTTGTGTTTACAATTACAGTACTAATTGGTTGTACAGTAAATAACTACAAAATACAAAAAAAAGTAGTTTTATTTTCACAGATCAATAACAAAAGGCAACAACAAATCCTACAGAGATTGGTCAGAGGAGAATCAACAAAAAATGTTTCAGTTTGGTGCACTGTTCCCATATCGACTAGTTTTCTTACCTAAAATTCACTAACAAAGGCCAGAGGTAATCAGCAGTCTTGTGATTCAGTCCTCTGCAGTGTTAGTCTGATAACTGCTACTCTGATACATTAATATCAGTTCTGTCAAATGGCAAAGACGGAAATGAAAGCTTGACCAAACTGAAAATGACTCATTTTCTTTGCCACAAATAAAAATGAAAGATATAAAATAAACTGTGTTAGAAAAAAGTCAAATAAAATCATTGCATGTGTAAAATGGCCTCCTACCTCACAGAGCCCTCTGCAGTCACTTAATTGTGGATGTCTTAAATCTCATGACGTTTGCCCCCTTCACAACACCCACCACTCCTTAATATATAGGGGTATTATTTAAAAAAGACTGAAGCTGCAGAGTATTGGAGAAGTCTATACCAAGGCTCACGATGCCAGTGTGGATGACTTCACGACAATAGCTCAGAGAGCAGTGCTGTGCACAAGTCGGAGAAGAATATAAGGCATGTGAGAGAGAAAGGCGGACCAGAAGGGATACTGCATACTACATGTTTTCAAGGGAAATGGAAAGAAAGAGAAAATAGACTAGGGTTGCACAGGACAAGCTGGGAAAAAGTGAGAAAATGAGGAGGAGAGAATATGTGACCATGTAAAGGGTGTCGTGATCATTTTCCTTCCTAGCAGTCATCACAGGAAGTAATCAGCCACTGGCTTTTTGGAGGGGATTCCTCTGGTTTCCTGTGGGGCTGCTTCAAATATGATGAACTCCTTCTGCAGGTGTTCATCCAGCTCCAATATTGCTGCCACATTTCCACACCTGAGAAAGAGTTTAAGTCATTAAAACATATGCACAGGAAAAAAAACACAGTATGTACAAACAAAAGGTTGAAGCAGCACAGTGAGAACAGAGGCACCCCATTTAGGAAACTGTACCTATAGCAGTAGTTTGGTGCTGACCACACAGTCAATACAGTTTCGTTGAAATGCCACTTGTAACCTTCCATGACAAGCTGGTGGGCTCTACAGATCATGTCAATGTCATTAGCTGCATTGAACTGGGCCACAACATCACTGCCAAATAGGTACCCTGCCCCCCTGGGACTCACACCCCATCCTGTTGTGTCTGAAAGACAGGGAGAGAAAGGCACCGGAAGGGCTGATACACTGTACTTACAAATTAAGTGAAGCTGTATCAGTCATTGCAGGACAAAGATAAACACACAGTTCAAACTGTTTTTGCCATACAGGGGTTCGGACTCACCCTCTGGGTCAGACCACAGTAAATCGCACATGGGCCCGTCATGTGGAACCTCCTGCTTCCTGTCGATAGTTCTGATCTGGTCCAGAGTTTGGATTGAGGGAGATAGACCACCATGTACACAGAATATCTGTGGAAAAAATGTATGTGGATTTCATTTTCTCCATAAACTACAATTTAATGTATTGCCACTGAAATTATCAGACATTATCAAACTCAGACATCGATTTAAGTTCAATGTGTGTGTGTGCTTGTGTGTGTGTGAATGGAGAAAGAGCCAGAGACACAAACCTTCCCATCAATGATCGCTGAGAGGGACAGGTAATCAAAGATCTCGGTGCAGTATCTCCACACAGTCACAGAGCCGTACTTCCTCAAACACTCATCATAAAATCCATACACCTGTGTTATTTGCCGAGACTCATGGTTCCCTCGAATCAGCGTGATTCTATCTGGGTAACGCACCTGGAAATTGAGAGAGAGAAAGAGAGATTTTATGACAACAGGAAAACCTGAAGGTGGCTCTTAAAGGGGACATGAAGCACTCTGTAAAGTGCCTCTGGTTCGTTAGCTTTTTACCTTAAATTAGATATGACCGTGCGTTCAAATCTCAAACTGACCCGTATTTGCTGGAAAAAGCAGTTGAAATTCGCTTTTTTTCTACTAGGGCGCAGCCATCTTGGACCAACAGCGGTCGTGACATCACTAGGTTGGTTGGTCTCTGCTGCTCAATGTATTCCTATGGGAAAATAGCTGACTTTCAGTGAGCTCAACAATGTATCATGAGGAAAAAATAAAACAAAAAACGCACAGATGGTCTTTTTCTATTGCCCCAAGATGCTCAAATGAGTATTACCGAACAAAACTTAATTTAAAACTTAATTTCCACAAACTCCTTCTGACCATACTAATGCTGTGGCTTGACGAGCCGGCAACTGCATTGCCTTGATATATTAGTTAACAGCCTGCAAATATATACCTACCACAACCTAGCATCACAAGCTAACACTTATTTTCTATAGGCAATATTAGCTAGACACGACTTTAGCTCCCAAACCGTTTAACCGTTTTAGCAGCAGAGACCAACCAACCTCACGACCGCAGTTGGTCCAAGATGGCTGCGCCCGAGTGGGGAAAAAAGCGAATTTCAACTTCTTTTTCCAGCAAATACGGGTTGGTTTGAGATTTGAACGCACGGTCATATCTAATTTAAGGTAAACAGCTAACGAACCAGAGCCACTTTACCGAGTGCTTCATGTCCCCTTTAAGGTACTTGCCTTCCAGCATACTAGCTCCTAACAGCTTGCGCTTATATAGCGACTGACTGAAATCAAAGAGTGTTTGTGCTTGTGATTACCGGTCTGTCTAGTAGATGGTGTCGTCACCTAGCCAGCAGTTTAATTAACACAGGGTGCGGAGGAAAGTGCTAAAAGTAATAGTCCAGGATCAGCTTTTACATACAAGGCCAAAAACATCAATAAGAGGAAACAAAGGTATTTTTATCCATTAAAATACGTCTTACTAAAATACATAATATAGAATTATACTTTGGCCATCTTCCACTCATAAGCAGACAGCAACTGTTCCACAGAGCATACAGGACATCCCTTTGCATAAAAACACCTCCAGAAATGCAGGAGACAGATTGTGCAAGCTGTGCAAGTCACTCTGGATAAGAGAACCTGCTAAATTGCTGTAATGTAATGCAATGTCTGAGCTCCAAAAAGCTGAAGCTCTGACATTACATTACAATGCATTATATTACAGGCATTTAGCAGGTGTTCTTATCCAGAGTGACTTGCACAGCTAAGGGAAACACTTCAGGCTTTTGGCAGAGCAAAAAGGGAGGGGTGTAATTCTTTGACAGAGTAGACGGCTGGGAATTCATAGGCATTTTCAGACTTATATGCACAGACAGGACTGTATGGAGTGCCAAATGTAACATTAAATTTTGTGGCCAAAATGTTTTTCATGCCACAAAATGAAGAAACAACGTACTGCATTTCGTTCACAAAAATAAAAATGCGCTTTGCATTTCGTGTACGAAATGTAAAACGCACTTTGCATTTTGTGGACAAAATGTTTTTCACTTCCATATGCAAAGCACATTTAGCATTTTGTACACAAAATGCAAAATGCATTTTGACTGATTAATATAATTATAATATAATTGCCATATTAATTACACACTGCAAGCATTGTTGTGACGCTTGGCAAGCATTTTATGGTACAAAATGTATTTCCTAACCACGAAAAAACACTATGTAGTATGATTGGCTGGTGTAGTCATGTGATATGGAAGCTAAGGTTGTTTTCAAGTTTCATGTCACATTATGTGCTAGAGCATGATTTTAACAATACAGGCTACAGATTGTTTTATTAATTGGTTGTAGCGCAAGCAGAGGGTATTGTTTTCACTCCTGTCTGTGTGTGTTTGTGTCCCTATCATCCATAACTCAATTCTACTCCGATTGTGACGAAACTTTGTGGAAATGTTGACAGTTGGGCAATGACCTGAATCTTGAATTCCCCCCCTCCAATTAGTCAGTGCCCACCCGCTAGATCAAAGTTTTAGCCACTTGCATATTACGTTCAGGGTCGACATTAGCACACGCGCGGGTGTAGCATCTCTCTGAATGCCATTCTAGTTTAGTCTATTTTTGACAATGCCATCGTTTGATAATTTACTTGTGTATTTCCTTATTCCTCTGCATTTCTTTATTTGCCCTCCTAGTGTGTTTGAATAGTCTACATGTTTAATTAGCCTATAGCCATGCCAAACAAGTCCTTATTTAAAATACATACAATATTATACACACCTGATTGGATGGACCCGAGTTTCTTATCCTTTTGCCTACATACAGGGGGTGGACAAAATATTGGAAACACCAGTTATCCAGAAAACATAAATTTTTGCCACGTTTACTACGCAAATCCTCAACCTCTGTTCCTAACCCGATTATCTATGCCGTTTTGTGAATCTTGTGCCATGTGGACATTTTATATGATGACTTGTTTTTCTTTATAATTATGCCAATCAACCATAATTGCCTGTTGCAGTTACACCTGTAAAAGTATTTGCAGCAACATCAAATGAAAGACTTCGTAACAAAGTAAAATTAATTATCAGGGAAGCTGGAATGCACCCCCACTGCACTTATTACACATATCAATTGTACCCCATGCATGCACCGCTTCTCTTCAAGATTAAAAATGTTGAATTTTGATTGATGGGTCCTGTAATCTCCAATTCCCAACCGGAAGTGTGAAATAGGATAATTGCTTGAGGTCTGGGATATCCAATGTGAATGACTGGATTGGCTAGAAAACAATGTGCTATAAATGTCCTATAGTCAAATGTGCTATAGGTCTGGGCCTACCCATTACACCTTAGGCATATTTTTATGAAATGCTAATAAATCATAAATTACATGTCCTGCTATATCAGTAATAACAATACCCTTCAACAAATGTATAAGAAGAAATCAGAAAACATTTTGGTCCCCAACAACTGGAGTTGATCTCCTCTATGTAGTACAGTATAATGTAATTAGTGAAAAACTAAATGAAAAGGAATAATTAACAATTGGGCCATATTTATGACTCATGTAACGTGCAAGTTCACTTCACTTTGTGCACATCTCATTGTCATGGACCAAAACGCTGTTTTTGTCCTACATTAGCTCTAAAGTGTTCTCTATTATTGACACAAAAGCAGCATTTAATTGAAAAATTAGTATTATTTCATAATAATAATTAATCATAAATAGCCATTAATCATATTATTATGAAATAATAATATGATTAATATTATTATTTCATAATAATAATCTATTATGAAATAATAATATTAATCATATTATTATTTCATAATAATATGATTAATGGCTATTTATGATTAATTATTAAGCCAATAAAAAAACAAGACAGAAACTAAAATGTATACATGGCATGCCAGTCATAAAAGAGAGTAGAAAATATAGACAAGAAAGCAAACATATAGCTGTTTTATGTTTTATAAAAAGGTTATTTCCGTTTCTGGCGTTTCCGATATTTTGTCCACCCCCTGTATGTTCTCTGTATGTTCTCATTCAAATCAACTGTTCACAAGCAAGAAAGATGACAGGAATTTCTGAATTGAGCTTCATAATGGCAGCTAAACAACTTGAAAATGAACCTGAGCTTCCAAATCACAAGTAACTAGCCAAGACATAGCGGGGTTTTTTTTGTGGCCACATTTTGTGCACAAAATTCTCACCGAGTATCAGTATTTTGTGCCATGAAATTCTTGTCTAATTAATATGGTAATTCTATTATAATCATTCAAAATGAATTTAGCATTTTGTGCACAAAATGTCAAATGTGCTTTGCATTTCATGGACAAAATGCAAAGCATATTTAACATTTTCATGCATGCAATGCAAAGCACACTTTACTTTTTGTGTACAAAATGCAGTAAATTATTTCTTAATTTTGTGGTACGAAAAACATTCCGTGGCATGAAATGCATTTTGTGCACAAAGTTAAACATGTTACATTTGGCACCACAACATCTAAACTGAGCAGATGTGTTTGTAAAGGTACCTTCAGTGCAAGCAGCAATAGGAAGGTCTCCACACTGTAGAATCCTCTATCCACAAAGTCGCCCATGAACAGGTAATTTGTCTCTGGGACATCACCTCCTACCTGCAGGTATCATCACATTTGAAATCTGTGCGCTTACTTGAGACAGGCATGTGAGTGTTCTTGTTCTTGGTTGTTTTGTAAGTGTGTTTTGAAACTGAACTACAATAGGGTTTTACAGAAGCCAATCTTAAGTGTAATTGTAAGTTATAGAGAATTTACCTTGCAATATTCCACAGCCTGTACATAGCTGATACAGGAGCCAATAACACAGATAAGTGGATATTCCACATAAAAACATTTGTATTGCACGGTATTTGACAATTGAAGAGCTGCGCAACTGAGCACGTATTTTTAAACATATGCAAGACATGTTGCCATATTCTAGGTTTATAGCAGACTTTAGAACACTCTTCAACTTTAACAAATGCTTGGATGTCACTTTTTAATTCTTGTGAAAAAGACAATGATTTTGCATACAACTAAACTTAATTTGGAGAAGGAGGAATTGGACACTGTAAAAACTTACTCTGAACAATTCTTTGAGGTCATAAAACTGCCCGTGGATATCACCACAAACCTGAAAGGCAGGAGGTAAAAATAAATAAATAAATAATCATATTGCTTTTAATTTGTGTTACAGAAGTTCAGCAAAGAGTAATTCAGTTGTTACTCACAGTGACTGGGGAATCCACCCTCTGAACATTGCTCTCCTCTACCAAAATCTCCCTAGATAAAACAAACATCATAAACCCAGGCAACAAGACAACATAAAGTTGGTAAAACACTTTATAAAAATACATAGAATTAAGTAATTACAATTGGAAAGAAACTAATCAATTGATAGTATTACACTTGCACATACAATGCATTGTATTAATATATCAACGAAGATTACAATTTGAACAACAGAATATTTGCGTGTTCATCGTACAACCCAAGTTCATTTTGGTGCAATGTGATAACTGGAGATTACTTGACATGTAAAGGTCAGTTTATGGTCCAGAAAGTGTCGCTGGTTGCATTTGGTTTATACTTCTGGTCATACTTATTTGCCCTGTGGTTGCTGCGATGGTCCCTGGGGATCTCGTCGGACATAAAATACATTGAACTTTGACCCGGTCGTGCCTTCGTTGTTATGGTAACGTTTGTCTCGGACAGCGGACCCTTCAGCTCGAGCTCTCAACTTGTAAGGCACTAGTTAGCACATTAGCTAACTGTTACAATGGATGACGATAGACTGTTTGTTAAAAAAGTGCGGTCATGGGGTACCCACGTATACAGTGCACTCAGTGTTAGGACAGTGACACATCTTTTGTTATTTTGGCTCAGTACTCCAGCAAATTGGATTTTAAATGGAACAGTGACTATGTGGTTCAAGTGCAGACTTTCAGCTTTAATTTGAGGGTTTTTACATCCATATTGGGTGAACCGTGTAGCATTTTTATGCATTGTAGCCATTTTTACACATTGTCCCCCACCCCCATTTTAGGGCACCAAAAGTAACTAACATAAATTTAAATAGTCATCATATTTCATATTTGGTTGCATATCCTTTGCATGCCATGACTTCCTGATGTCTGTGACCCAACAACATCAAAAGACTCTTGATATCTTATTTCCAGGTACTCTACAAGCAGTATTATAACCTCTCTGATTTGAATGGATCTCTAAGGGAATTGGGGAGTGTGACTAGATTAAGCTGTAAATTACACGGGAATAGTATGTAACACAGTTGGCTAAATGGCTGTAAGTCATCAAGGGTCTGAGGCATCAAATGAGCCTCAAACCATCACTCTGCTGCCAGATGTGCAGTAGATATGCATGGATCACTTTAAAGGCCGTTTCTCCTGACTTATTTTTCCATAGAGTTCAATAGGAAAATGAGGCCGGAGAAACAACCCCTCCATATCTACTGCAATGAGTGACAGTATCCGATTAAATACGCTCTGTGGCATTCGGATACATAGCGAGTGAAATAATCCACATCCTTGAACGTCGTTTCTCTAACTAGAGAATTGTACTTGTAACCATTTACATCTCTGACATATGCCCACTGTGTTTGCTTTCTCCTTTTGAGGAGTAAGACATAATGACATGTATTAAAGCTGCTTCTTCCTCCATTGTCCTCCCAAGTGTCAGCTGTCGCTGGAATGTTTCTGGAGTGCATTTATACTTTTTGCAAACAACAACAACCAGGGTCTTTTCAATCGACAATAGAACATTCATGAACATCAGGGGTGTAACGGTACACTTATTCGTAGGCTACCCAACCGTTCAGTACATGGCTTTCGGTTCGGTGCGCGTTGTGAGCCGAATGAATAGTCTAGCTTTAACCACGCACGTGCATTACTTTTTTTTGTGTGCGTAACTTAAATTCAAAACTCCGAGTCCCCCCGAAGACATAACTTTCACAAAGAGCCGGATGTTTTTAGTTCAGCCCATGAGCACAGCAAATGAATTAATGCTGCATTCATATTTTTTCCATTTCCAACTAGGAATCCCGATATCTGACTACGGAAAATGTAATAAAATGCCCTTCCAACTAGGAGTTCGATGTCGGAAATCATGGATCGGGAAATCAACAACCCCGAGTAGGAAGAACTTCACATCATCATGGCAGCTCACACCGTGACCCACATTGTGAACAGTAAACAAACATGACTTTTAGACAATTTTAGCTTTTAAAACATTTCAGCTTTCGTTTTTCAGCATGAAACGCTTTTGTATCGGCCAACATACCCATACAGAATAAACATATTCAGTTAAAAGTTAAAACGTTATTGTTGTAGTTGTTAGCTGTTTTAGCTATATTTGCCTGCAAAGCCAAAACTTCCCTGCGAAGGGCGTGCATGACGCCAAATCCCCATTTGTGCACGGAAACAACGCGTTTCCCACATCCGACCATAAACGAATGCAGGGTTAGCACAGCCCAGTAGTGAAGTGCAGTTCGCGAACTAATCGGTATTTTTGAACGACTCTTTATGCTGAGTCGTCTGAGTCGACACGAAAGTTTGAGGGAATCGTGCTTAGCCACGACTCTGGCTCTTGACTCTGCCTGCTTTCTACTACAGCCGAGAGCCGGTGTCACTAGTTATAACCTAGGTTGAGCAGCAGTAGTGATGCGCCCCACAAAATAGGTCGCACGAATTTGTTTTATAATCATTTACGAATACATTTTAATTTGATCTAAGAATATTGCACACATTCTTGTGAATTAGATAATCGCCCCAGCTCATTCCAAAGTGATTATTAGGCTACTACTGCTAACGGTTAAAAGATGTAGGCTCCCTACAGTCGCCTACTAACTCTCATCAGCACGAAATCAACTCGACTCCGCGTCGTGAACCGCGGAAATATCCCACGGTTCCAGAGCCATGACACAAACCAGTCCTTTCGAGTTTTAAAAGAGAGCAAATGCTGTAGCCTACACCATTAATAATCGGGTTTAGCCTACTTAGCGTCGGATCAACCAGAAACATTGACAAAGGTATTCTGTTATATCTAATGATAGTCCGAGACGCCTAATTTTTATTACGAAATTATTAGGCTACATGTGGCTGTTTGCAACCGAATTGCAGCATAAAACAGAATTAATATGCGATTGTGTTCAGCAAATAGGCTACTTCTTATTTAAAGTGGTGGCATTTTTATTTTAGAACTCTTGACCAAAAACAGTGAACAGATATACAATTTTGTATAATAGAATAAATAAATAGCCTAATGGTTCAAATAAACATATTTTATGGTGTCCAAATAAATATTTACCAAATCTACTATTTAAAAGGAATAAACGAAACAGGCTCCTGTAGCCTACACACACACACATCAAGATCTGGCTTGTTTGTCGGATTTGGCTGGCTATCTCTCCTACACAGCCATGCATCCACCACATTTTCAGTAGGCTACTGGATTCTAGGATCTGATTTTTTTTTTAAAGATTTATATTTGCAGAAAAAAGAGCCGAACAACCCATCACTACAGCCCAGCCTCGTCAGTATGGCGAACTGGTACAAGAAAAAACAGAGTGGAGTGCAAACCCGGCTCCCCATGGCATTTAAGCTGCCTCCACTAATTCAGACCGGGCAAAAGCAATAACAAACGCCATAACTTAAGAAAGATATGCATCTTCCTTTGTTCAGGAAATTATGGCCAATTAGCCACTGTCTACAAGTTTATAACGTCATAATAAATGAAAAGCAATTTTATGTTTTGCATTTCTTTTTTTCCACTGTACCGAAAACATACCGAACCGCGACTTCAAAACCAAGGTACGTACCGAACCGTGACTTTTGTGTACCATTACACCCCTAATGAACATTCTGCGATTTCATTCGAGCAACACTCGGTCACTATACCATAAACTGGCCTTAACATATCAGGACAAACAAAAATATCTACAGGTACAAAGTTTGTATTCAAACATCTCAGATGCACCAGGCCAATTACATAATTAGAACGTATTACCATTGCATGCTACCGTCTTAATGGGCTAAGCCTTAACGTTACAATGAAAAAAACATTTTTTGTATTACCTGGCTTTGGCACAAAGAGCTTTGACCTCATTCTCCTTAATGAGTTCACATCTCCTCAACTGGTCAATCTGTCTGTCCAGGTCACTTATGTCACCCATAGTCACTGGCAGACAGACAGTACCTCACACACTTCCGTCTCTACAATTCACCAGGGCACACGGACAAGCACAGTCTCACCAGCACATGCATATGAGCGTGTGTATGCACTTGCACACATATACACACACACACCAACACGTTCTCACTTCCACACACCAAGAAATGGGTATTCTGGACAGAGAAAAGGAAATAAAAATGGATGGCTCACTGAGGTAGAGCAAACCTGTACAGAGAGAGAACATTTAAAAGACAACATTTAATACACAATGCCATTGTCTAGTGTTAAACTACACTCAGTGGCCACTTTATTGGTACACCTGCTCATTACCGCAAATAGCCTGCTCCTCCAAACAGTGGATCATATGGCTGCAAATCAATATATAAAGCACAGACATATGGTGAATTGGATTAGATGTTGTTCGAACAAACATTAGAATGGGCAAGACGTGATCTAATCGATTTTGCCTGTGGTATGATTGTTGGTGCCAGACGTGGTGATTCCAGCATCTCAGAAGCCTCTTTTCACGTACTACAGCCTCTAGAGTTTACAGAGAATGGCACGATAAACTAAAAACAGTGAGAGGCAGGTCTCTGGTAAAAACACCTTAATGAGAGGTCAGAGGCCAGGATCATGCAAGCAAACAGAAAGCCACAAGTGCTCAAATAACAGCCGTTTACAACAGTGGTGTGCAGATGGGCATCCCTGAATACACAACGCGTCAAATCTTGAAGTGAATGAGCTACATCAGTAGAAGACCATGCCGGGTTCTACTCCTGTCACCTAAGAACAGGAAGATGAGGCTGGTGGGCACATGACCAAAAAAACTGGATGATAAGATTGGAAAAATGTGGCCTGGTCTGACAAATGTCAATTTCTGCCGCGACATGCAGATGGTAGGGTCAGCATTTTACAAACAGCAGAAATCCATGGGTCCATCCTGCCTTGTGTCAACGGTGCAGGGTGGTGGACTGGTGGTGGTTGTGTAATGGGGTGGGGAATGTTTTCTTGGCACACAATAAGCCCCTTAATATGAATTTGGCATAATTTGAATACCACAGCATACCTAAGCATTGTTTCTGACCATGTGCATCCCTTTATAGCCACGGATATGCATCCCTGTATATGCCCTTTTTCAAATGTATACTTCTAGCAGGATAATGTGCCATGTCACAAAGCACACCACCTTAAGCTGGTTCCATGAACATTGACTGCAGTTTACTCCAATGGCCTGCACAGTCCCCAGCTCATCGCAATCCAGTAGTGCAGCTTTGGAATGAGGTGGAATTGGTCGAAAGATCGGCAGGAATTGCATGATACTATCGAGTTAGCATGGATCAAAATCCCATAGGAATGTTTCCAACACCTTGTTGAATCCATACCGCGAATAATACGCTGTTCTGGAGGCAAAAGGGGGTCCTACCCGGAGACAGGTGTACCTAATAGTGTCCACTGAGTGTATATTATCAGTTTACTACATGTGTCCTGCAATTGAGTACAGTCTATTTAGATTAAGTAATGATGGCAATGACTTAGCACCAAAAAAATATGGTTCAACAGTTTTGTTAAGATAGTGGTAGGCAGTAACGTAAGTTACGTTACCCAAGTAAGAGCCAACACTCATTATTATAGCAAGGATAGCATTTAACAGTAGCCTGTTATACCAAGAATCAGTGTATTTAGTTCCATTCTAGCTAGTTAATCCACTGAACCAAGAAACGCTAAATTAACTTAACTTATCTTGACAAAGGCAAGCTTGTTGTACAAGACTGCCTAGCCAAAACATCTACTAAAATAACAACCTCAAACTGTTTACGACGAACTACTGTGCTAGCTAAATAACGTCAGCGTCACCAAACTATCGATCGTAAGACTGCACATTTAAACTATTTAACGGTACTGCTGTGCAACAATTCACACGACAGCCCTTTAACGTTAGGCCCAGCCTTTGCTTGCCAGACGGCAATCCGCCTCAACTACGGTACGCATTTTTCCAAGGAAGGCTTTAACCAACTAACGTTAAGTTAGCTAGCCAACACAAATGTGTTAGAACCGTGTCATGCCCAAGAACAAAGCAGCGACGTTAGCTACGTAACACTAACATTACTCAATAAAATTAAATGGGATCGTGTTTGACCAGTTTATAACCAATGTTAACTAACGTTATAATTGTCGACGTCTAAAAGCTAGGCTAGCACTAACAGCAAGCTAACCTCGTTAGCTAGCTAGCTCTGCGCGTTCAACCCGGCTTTTTGCGTAAAGACAATGTCACGAACCATCTCAAATCGACGAATGAAATAAATGTATTAAATAAAATACATAGTGAGCTTACTTAAGCATATAACCACACGACACCCCAATATTATGAATCAACTGAAAAAAGCCGGGTGATCCAATACAATGCCCGTGCTAGCAGGAAGATGTGAGGCATTCAGTAAAAACTGTTCCAAGATAGTCAGAAACCGACTTTCATCGACAAATAAGACATCTTTTATAGTATCTCATACCAGCTGCTCGCAACTATATCGCACAGATAAAGAAAATATCACATCATCACCAGGGAAGCTTCATTATTTTCTATTAGCTAGATAGATTAACTATCTTAGCTAACGTTAACAAAGTGGCACGAACTAACGTTACCCAATGGAGGTAGATAACGTTAGCTAAATCATGTCGAAAGGCCCAGGGCTACCTAAGTTAGCTCCTAGCAATCACTACGTAAAACGTAATTCACTGGATGTGTTGCTCAACTATGTTGAAATGTCAGTAGTCATAATCACCTAAAGGTCGCAGTAATCCCAAATCCAGTTGTAATAAAACGCGGTGGTTTTGTAGCTAACTTAGGTAGCGACTTTTCTCCGTGTTCTGTTCACCGTTTCGCTGTATCTGCTAGCGCGGCTAGCGCCCTCTAGTTTCATCCAGGCTGACCAAGCAGGGATTGACATTCTCCCTGAAGCTTGCCAACTCCAGTGGTCACTGGAGGTATTGCAGCCCGATGTTGCAGCCTCTGATACCAAAAAGCAAATTTCCCCTTTGAAGTTGAAATTACCCAGGCCAAATTATGTTATTTTGGACAGTTCTTTAAAATCCTAAAATTTCTTCACACCAAACGAATTAATCTCCAGGGAGAATTTTTTTCCTGAGCCCCACAGAAGAAAATATAGGCTAAGTTTTTTTTTCCATTCCAATTTTCTCCGCGTGTTTTTACATCACAGTGCGCGTACCTGGTTACACGGGTACACCAGCGTAAAGGCCTTTTTACACGGGGGACGAAAATCGCTTTGCGGAGTCGCCTCCCCGCTCTAACATGGTATCTCCATGAATTGGCTTCATGCGCCAATGAGCAGTTCCACAGAACTATATAAGAACAGGGCTGCGTTCAGCCCCGACAAAACGTAACAAAACGTTTATTTAAATGGAAACGGTGGTGCGTTGAACACCCTGTTGTGTTACACAAGCGTTGCAACTATGGCAGCTGAGAAGGCCATTCTTTGCTTTCGTTTCGAAGACTTCGAGACTCTGTTACGATCTATATGAGCTAATTATTGTATTATGAGTATTAGGCCAATCATTATTGCTGATCACTGTTGTGATATTATATTGTAATATTTACCATTATATACTTAGAGGAGTAGAGTGGAGTAGAAAAGTTTATGAAAGTGTCACTCCACAATGGTACATACAATAGCAAAAGATACAAATATGTATTTTAATGTCTTCAATTGTTGCATACACCAAGCTGCAGTAGACGCATTTGAAAAGGACTTTAGTTGGATCCATTGTGCCTTTTGAATACGGCGGGGTTTAGGCCTACACGTCGCTGCTGATTGGGTAACACCTCTCACACACCCACCAAACGAGAGAAAACATACCTCAAAGCCCGTTGCACACCGTTTCGTTCAACCCGGAAACCGTAGCAAAACGGTGCACACCGTTTTCAGATTGAACGTGGCCCAGTTCTGTGAGCAGCTCCCATAGGAATTAATTGAACCAGTAAGCGGAAATGCAAACCACTTACCTGCTAGCAACTTGCTTTTTAAATTACACCTAATTTTTTGTTTTATATGCAAACAAACATGCAAAGGAATTAGGGAAACCCACAGAACTATATAATATCTTATATAGTTTTGTGGGGAAACCCCATTCATTTCTCCAATAGGTCGTCTATTTTCTTGATCCGGAAGTGTCTAAAATGTTAACAAATCTGGAGGAAATGACGACACGACTTCTGAGCCCTATTCAGTGACGCCATTGAATTGCATTTTGCAGACTTCATACTAGCGCCCATGCTAATAGCAGCTATCACAACAGAGAAAAGGCTTGGAAAATTGCTGAATCTTTTCAGAAATTCTAAAATGCTAGCCTAAAAGTTCATTACAGTGGACTACCCCTTTAAGAAGACTAGTATAGAGTGTGCAGTAGACATTTATTTGAAATTAAGATGCAGTTCATGGAAACATGAATACAGGCATATTGCAAGAAAAGAAAACAGTGTTTAAATGTTAATGTTTATACATTCATATTTATGTTGAAACATGAAAATAAGGATTGAAAAAATATGTCTGTTTCAAAATTGAAGCACAAAAAACACAAGCGACAATGTTTAAAAATAATTGTTTAAAAAGGCATGGAAAAAAATAAATTGTGGCTTCAACACAAAATGGACAGTTACAATAGCATTACAAAGGATTATATCTAAATTGGTCATTGGAAGTCATCAGTATTGTGTAAATTCAAAATATACAGAACTGCAATTAATATATGTGGTGCACATTCATTACAAAAACATATATAAAACAAAATAAAATATTTATTTTACTTTTGTGGAAAGTTCTCACCAAGACAGGTATTTGGGACAGTGTGTAAAATGCACATAAATGCAGAAAGCAGTGATTTGTAAATTATTTTTTACATATATGTCATTGAAATCAGTACAAAGAAAATATATTTAATGTTTTACCTTATCAACTTTATTGATTTTTGTAAATATATGCTAATTCTGAATTTGATGCCTAGATTAGGGGGGTGGGACTAGATTAAGATATAAATTACACAGGAATAGTATGGAAACCATGGTTGGCTAAATGGCTGTAAGTCATCAAGGGTCTGAGGTATCAAACAAGCCTCAAACCATCACTCTGCTGCCAGATATGCAGTAGATATGGATGGATCACTTGAAGGGTTGTTTCTCCGGACTTATTTTTCCATAGAGTCCCGTGTGATTTACAACTTAAAGGGATAGTTCGGAATTTTGGACATAATGTCTCAATTACGACTTACCCATGATGTAGTTGATTGATGGAAACCATTTTCAGATAATTCCATGCTGTCCCTTCTTTTGGACATACACACATTGCTAATGCTATCGCAACTCTAAGGTAACTGCTAGCATCCACTACCAAATGCACTTAAACACTCCACAGTGCACCCAAAGCAAATAAAATATGACAACAGTCTATCGGGGTTATTTTCAGTGATTATACCATCATTTTTGAAGTCAAACTATTGTTGAATCCTTTACTTCGTGCTGACCTATATTATCTGTGGAAGTACGGCGGTCAAATCTTGACTGTCACCAAACCGTGTTTTTTTATTCAAAAAAATTCAAATAAGCTGTCACCATCTGTCGAGTTTGTTACAGAACTTTCATTGAGACATACCTCAACATTAATGGTCAGCCCACACGTTATCTTGTACTATGTGCAGAATTTACACGTCACTGTGTTTGTAGACTACCTTGTGTTTTAAACTTGTCAACCTACCGTTAGACGAATATAAGTAAATGCTTTGAATTGGATGGCTGACTATTAAATAATTTTATTTATTCGTCACTCTCGACAGGTTCCTAGCAATCACTACACGCATCAAAGAACATTCTGCTATGAGCTCGGCCCACTCATACAGCCATACAGATAACGTTTGGGCATCATGTCATGATTTATTTACCTAATAACAGCATTTTTATTGGATTTTTAAAAGTTTTCTCTGTTTACGCTTTTTGGTCGACATAAAGCCTGAGGCACTTTAGAACATTATGATATTTTTGTTGACTTATGTCACCCGTGGCACTTAATAGGTTAATATGCATTTATGCCAGTTATTTCACATTTTCTTGAACTGTCAATTTTGTAAAAGCACTAAGGTCTAGCATTAAAGTCATCTAGTTTTTTTTACCCTACTTGGCAAGTCACACACAACTGAAAACAGACATTCTGAAGTCAGACAAATACAAGCTAATGGAAACATAGCTAGTGTGGAATGGTTAGATTACTAAACTGTAGACCTGGGAGTTGTGGAACACTGTCCTGAATGAAGCACTGCTATTTGTATGCATTAACAAGTTACTTTAGCAATCATTGCTATTGCATTGCTAAACCATTATAGAGAAATGGTCTCCGCATAATTGACTTACACTGTTTAAGATTCAGATATTTGAAAAACACACTCTCAGATATCATGGGGTGCAAGCACAAGTAAGAAACGTTAAAAAACCACCCCGAGATGATTTTACTTTTCATTCTTATTCCGTCTTCCTTAGCTTGTTCTTGAGTTCTGACATCATTGAAGGGTTACCAATTCCAATCCTGCAAAGAGAAAAGGTCAATACTTATGTAGGGTCCAATCCTGACTGAAGGAGTGTAAGTGCTTTTTAAACACTCCCAGCTACACGGGACTTGTATACATCTGTGATATGGGCATCCTCACTCCAAAATGGGTGGTTCATGCAGAGTTGCACTGAATATAATTAAATTAGCTTGTCCCAACTCAACCCCTGCCCATCAATGGAAAATATCTTGGCCTGGAGTTCCTATTCCACTGCTTTTTTATCAGTATGAAGTACAAACCCAAATTCCAAAAAAGTTGGGACAGTGTATAAAATGTAAATAAAAACAGAAAGCAATGATTTACAAATCTTTTTTCACCTGTATTCAATTGAAAACAGTAAAAATACAAGGGGCCCTATCTTACACCTGGCGCTAACCCAAACGCAAGTGTCTTTGCTATCTTACACCCGGCGCATGGTTAATTATAACGCCTTGCGTTCACGCTGTTTATATACCATGTATTCTTGCACCCATTACAAGTGAACTGGGCGTGTTGGTCTTAAGATGAGGAGTGGCCAGGATTCTTTTTGGCGTATTGCTATCTTGAGCCAGCAGAAAGCGCTTGCACTAGAACCACCACAAACCTGGTCTAAAGTCATGTCGCAGTTGTTTACATGTTATTTAAATGGCGCAAAGTGCATCTATATAGGCGTGTGCACAACGCGTACCCTCCTGTCTGTTACACACAGGGGCGCGCACAAGCATGACTAAAATATCTAGATCACAATGTTAAATATTATTATTGTGTAGGCTATATCAAAAATGCATAATAATAAAAGGTTCCATAGGTCCACATACCTTTCCCTCAGTGAAGGGGAATGCCACATTACATTGCTCTCAGCCCACTCCATCAACATCCAGGCGATGTGCGATGGTACGGGACAATGGCTATCCATTAAAAAGGAGCTGATAACACCTATATCAAGCCTAATGCGCGAATTGTCATTTACACCTAATGCGTGAATTGTCATTCAATGGAAAACTCACGCACCGCAATAGATGGACATTTGAGTTCTGAAAATGCGCTTCAGATGTCATTACAATACAGCTCTGTTTATCTAGGAATACAGCCTGTAAGTAAATAGAATGGTTTGTGACTGAAAAAAGTTCAAAACCTTGTCCAGTGAATATTGCTTTTATTGTTTTTCAAATAGCCGCTACAGCGGATTCGCTGTGCATAAGGTTTTTTCGATAGCCTATGGTTAAAAAACAGAGATAAATGTCACCATGTTAACTGAATTGTAACCTTAGCTATTCTTCGTCCTTCATATTTTTAAAATTACAGTGACAAGGTTTCCATACCCTCAGCTTATTAAAACCCGCGGATTTCACCTGTTATTCCATAACTGAACAAAAGATTTTAAAGAGAACTAAGCGTCTAATTAGAAATGAAAACAAATTTGCAGCACGTTACAATAAAATCACAATTAATTTTAATACCATTATATGCTTATGCGCTTTACAGGAGCAGGTCTGTTTCCCCTGCTGTAAATCGCACTTTTAACGGTCTTCCTGGGAAAGTGGATTGTTTTAAAGCATTACGCTACCAGTAAAACAGGTTGGTCACATTTCCATAAGCAGGACATTATTAAACAAGGGAAAATATGCGTGAACCTATGGGTTGCCAACCTGACAGCATTATTGTATTTATTGTCATCATTAAGGCAAAATAACATTATTTATTTTATTAATCAAAATTAGAATGCAGGTAATGAACTTCGGATGAAGCTTGAACATGAGTTCATTGCTTCATTGCATAATCAAATTAAATATGTTAAACAAGCAGGCTAATTTGGCGTTTTCTAAGGTGAGACGGAAGCCATTGGTAGCTT
Organism: Synaphobranchus kaupii; assembly: GCA_029718625.1. Taxonomy (NCBI): domain Eukaryota; kingdom Metazoa; phylum Chordata; class Actinopteri; order Anguilliformes; family Synaphobranchidae; genus Synaphobranchus; species Synaphobranchus kaupii. The sequence goes on along the minus strand of CM056379.1, from coordinate 49,773,872 downwards.
ATTCTCAGCTGTTGCAGGTACCTTTAACGAAATTTAACCGCATATATTTTGTAAAATAACAGCACTGTCGGGAATTACCGGGAACTCATAATGGTTTGTCCGAATAATATTTATCATAGGCTACTATTGATCCATATAGCCTATTCCTTGATCGCACTAAACACACACGAGCATGTCTGTTTCGCCATCATATAAGCAATCCGCCAAGGTGGAAAAGCAGGCTTTTAAAGGGAATGGGATATGACATTTAGATTGGTTTATTGCATCCTACGCCCAAGACACACCTATAATTAATGAAGAGACTAGGTTCAGCCCATTTGCACGCTGCACCGTGCTTAGCGCCCAAAAAACATGCCGTTAAAATAGCAAAAGTGGACTTGGACACGCCCTAAATGGACTTTACGCCATGCGCTTAGACCAAGCGCCAAGATAGAGCCCCAGATGTTTTAACTAATCAACTTTATTGTTTTTTGTAAATATACGCTCATTCTAAATTTCATGCCTGCAAAACGTCCCAAAAAAGTTGGGACAGGGCCATGTTTACCACTGTGTTATCAACTTTACTTTTAACAACACTCAGTAATCTTTTGTGAACTGAGGATACTAATTGTTGTAGTTTTGAAAGCAGAATTTTTTCCCATCCTTGCTTGATATAAGACTTCAGCTGCTCAATAGTCCGGGGTCTCCGTTGTCTTATTTTGCACTTCATAATGCGCCACACGTTTTCAATGGAAGACAGGTCTGGACTGCAGGCAGAATGGGGCTTGGCATTGTCTTGCTGAAATAAGCAGGGACGTCCCTGAAAAACATGATGGCAGCATATGTTGCTCCAAAATGCATATGTACCCTTCAGCGTTAATGGTGCCTTCACAGATGTGCAAGTTACCCATGCCTTGGGCACTAACACACCCCCGTACCATGACAGACACTGGCTTTTGAACCTTGCATTGGTAACAATCAGGATGGTCCTTTTCCTCTTTGGCCCGGAGAACACAACGTCCATTTCCAAAAACAATTTGAAAGGTGGACTCGTCAGACCACAGCGCACACTTCCACTTTGCGTCAGTCCATCTCAGATGAGCTTGAGCCCAGAGAAGTCAGCAGAGTTTCTGGATGTTGTTGATATATGGCTTATGCTTTGCGTAGTAGAGTTTTAACTTGCATTTGTATTGTATTGTATAACCGTAACTTGGCGGATGGCATACCTGCCATCCCAATATTATGGACTGTAGATGGTGAAATCCCTTCCTTGCTTTGAGAAACATTGTTCTTAAAACTGTTGGACTATTCGCTCACGCAGTTCTTCGCAAAGTGGCGAACTTTGACCCATCCTTGCCCGAGCCTTCGTGGATGCTCATTTTATACCATGATAGCATCACCTGTTACCTATTCACCTGTTTACCTGTGGAATGTTCCAAACAGGTCTTTTTTGAACATTCCACAACTTTCCCAGTTTTTTTTTTTTGGGAACGTGTTGCAGACATCAAATTCGGAATTAGCGTATATTTACAAAAATCAATGAAGTTGATAAGGTAAAACATTAAATATATTTTCTTTGTTTTCAATTAAATATATGTAAAAGAGAATATTCTGCTTTTATTTGCATTTTGCATACTGTCCCAACATTTTTGGAATTGGGGTTTGTACATGTTTGATCATGTTTATCAGTATGTAGTACAATTCTGTTGTAAGCTATAACGATGATAAATATGGGAATGAGGTAAAAGCCATAGAACAGCTGTAAGTGTTGGTGCTAACAGTAATTTGATACTGCACTCTTTTGGGGTTGGTCTACATAAAGATGGTCATGTCCGTTAAAACTAAATCTGAGAATGTACTTATTGGATTATATTTTTTAATGATAGAGGCACAATATTTACAAGTCACTCCTAACTATTTATTTAAACATTTTAACTTGTTTTCATATTATTAATTTCAACCTAAATTGAAATTAAAAAGTCTAAATTGACATAAAATGACATTGGTTGAATCAATTTCATCAGTAGGCTGTCATGGTTTTTGACCCATTTTCCCTTGCGGTCGGTTTCCTTGGTAGCCACGCGAGGGCGCTGCCCTTTTAGTGGATGTTTGCTCCGCCCCGTCTTGATTGCAGAGCTTCTCTCAGCATCACACCTGTGAGTGGTTACCCTGGCGCTATTTAAGCCCATGTTTTCCTCCGTTCTGGGCTTTGATATTAATTTGTATTGTCTGGCATTTGCTCTGTTTTGTGTGTGGTATTATTTTGCCCTTTGATTGCTTAGCCAGTATGATTAGGTCTAGGTTTTTTAGGAGACCATTTTTGCTCTCCAGAGTGTTATATTGGAGTAATGCAGGACTTGCCTTTGTGGATATATAAAGACTCTTCCCCCCTGGCTCTTTTCTGTCTCCGCTTCCTGGTCTTTCCTTTCTTCCCTTGCCTAGACCTTTTGCCTTCTCTGTCTCTTCCTCCTCTCTCTGTCTGCTTTCTTTCGTGAAAGCGAGAGGAGTCTTTGTTTGTTTGTGGGTGTATTTGTATAGTCATTTCTTACTAAGAGACCGGGTGTTTTTATCGTACTGACAGGCAGGGCTTTATTTATTCTGAGAGGCAGGGCGTGTATTTTCTATTTAAGCTCGCGTTAGTCTTTTAGCCGGTAAATGTCCGGTGCATCTGTCCTGTTCGTCCTTCGGTACCTGTCTCCGTTAGGGGTGTCACGATTCTCCAAATCTGCGATTTGATTTGACTTTCGATTTTAAGGTCACGATTCGATTCGATTTTCGATTTTTTTTCAGCACAATTTTTTTTCCAGCACTATAGTCTAACTAATGGCTATGCCATTGTTAGACTATCGAGTCTTGATTTGTAAAGAAAAATACTTGTTTCTCAATAAGTAACTTTTATTTGAATAATAACAATTATAAATAATAACAAAAATATGAGAATATTTAAACACACCTAAACAGTTAAGAGCTTTATCAAAACTAGACTCTAGAATAAACAGTTGAAAATTTACCACGCTATTAACAATTTACACATTGGTTTTATGCCCTGACAATGGTCATTTACATTTTCAAATTCTTCTTTAAAAAGATGAGCGTGTTCACATTCTTTGAACAGTTGAGAGCTTTAACAAACTAATATCTGAAATAATAAACAGTTGAACATGTACCACGCTATTAACTATTTACACGTTTTTTTTTCATGCCCTGACTGTCATTTGGGTTGTCATTTGAGTTGCCTGTGTCAATGTTTTTTTCCAAGTCAAATCTATTTCTTTGTGATGCCTGCGAATGTGTCCTGCCATATTTGAGGTGTTGCCTGAGGTGGCGTATGGTACTTGCGTGTAGCATAGCCGACAAACTGTCGTTATTTTGTCAATGACGCGTTCGTTGTTTATATAACTCACGGGGAAGGCAAAAAGTTGCCACACCAGTGACTTGAGGGAAGCAGGAGGATTTTCCAGTTCTGTTTCTCCATCTCCGACTCCGGCAGTGGCCATGGTGTGTCGAAAAGTAATGCAGGCTACTGCAGGTAAGCTAACGTTAACTAGCAGCTGTGTCTTCTTTGAAATATCGTTGTTTTTTTTCTTCGGACGCACGCCTGCGTGGACGAACAAAATGCAGTGGAAGGCGTCAAGTTTCGTTTTGTCGGAAACGCTTACATTAGATATGGCCAAGTAGGCTACTTTTTTTACATTTTACCCATCGCATGAAAGGCTAAGAAGAGCGCGCGGGGGGCGGGGGTGGAGAGAAAAAAAAAACTTGGAGAATCGCGAACCAGCTTGTGATTTCGAACTTCGAAATCGAACGCTCATTTCGATCGATTTTCGATTTCGAATCGGTATCGTGACACCCCTAGTCTCCGTACATGGAGCTTTTGGTGATTTTGTTTGGAACTGTAGTTATGTTTTGTCATTCGGTACATGTCTTCCTATAGGGAAGACTGGGCGATGTTGTGGACATGTTTGTGTGTGACTGCGAGTCTCTGAAAGTAGCCTTGGAACGTTCTTTCGCCTCGTTACATTCCCCTTTACTGAGAGGCTAGGGCATGTATTTTCTACTAAGCTTGTGTTAATCATTTTGCTAGTAAAGGTATGGGATGGCGGTTTACCGGCGGCTCGCCTGTAAAATGTTTCTCTCTCCTGGGAGATCGGACGTTTACCCCCTTTATGTTTTCTGCATGTGACTACGAGCTTATGGAGGTAGCCATGGAACGTTGGATCTCTGTTCCTGTCGCCTCGTTACATTCCTCTTTACGGAGAGGTAGGGCGTTTATTTTCTACTTAACTCGCGTTAGTCTTTTAGCCGGTAAATGTCCGGTGCAGCCTGTCCTGTTTGTTCCTTTCGGTACCTGTCTCCGTACATGGAGCTTTTGGCGATTTTGTTTGGAACTGTAGTTCTGTTTCGTCCTTCGGTACATGTCTTCCTATAGGGAAGACTGGGCGATGTTGTGGACATGTTTGTGTGTGACTGCGAGTCTGAGAGTAGCCTTGGAACGTTAGATCTCTGTTCCTTTCGCCTCCTCGTATACTATCTCGTATTATTTTGCAGGGTTTGTTGGCTGTGTGTTTTATACTGCCCGGCCAAAAAAAAAGTCGCACACTGTAATATTTTGTTGGACCGCCTTTAGCTTTGATTATGGTGCGCATTCGTCGTGGCATTGTTTCGACAACCTTATGCAACGTCACAACATTTATTTCCGTCCAGACTTGCATTAATTTTTGGCCGAGTATTGACGACGGGAGAGTCGAACCACTCCGTGAAGTCTTCTCCAGCACATCCCAAAGACTTTCAATGGGGTTAAGGTCAGGACTCTGGTGGCCAATTCATGTGTGAAAATGATTCCTCATGCTCCCTGAACCACTCTTTCACAATTTGAGCCCGATGAATCTTGGCATTGTCGTCCTGGAATATGCTCATTGATGGGATAACCTGGTCATTCAGTACATTCAGGTACTCAGCTGACTTAATTTTATTGCTGCATAACGTTGCTGATCCTAGACCTGACCAATTGAAGCAACCCCAGATCATAACACTGCCTCCAGAGGCTTGTACTGTGGGCACTATGCATGACTGGTGCAACTGCAACTTTTTTTTTGGCCAGGCAGTGTATTTGTACCATTTATGCTACTCGCCTATTCAACGCCTCATTACTGAGGCAGGGCGTTTATTATTGCTGGCACTTTAGTTACTTAGCTCGTAGAGGTATGGGACCGCAGATCTCTTCTCTATTCGCCTGTAAAATGTTTCTCTCTCCTGGGAGATCGGGCGTTCACGCTTTTACTGAGTTACTTAGCTCGTAGAAGTATAGGGTAGCAGTTCTTTGTTCCATTCGCCTTGTTTGGTTTTCTTACTGTGAAACCTGGCGTTTGCGCTTCTACTCATTGGCGTGTGACAGTGAGCCGCTTAGTAGCTTTGGTACGTGTGTTCCCTGTCTTGTCTCCTTCCCTTAATTACGGGGTTTCCTGTCCTAGTGGCCTAGTGCTCAATGAATCCCCTTGCTGCGTTTGGCCCCTCCTACATCACACGTCACGCCACCATTACATAGGCACATAAAACCATCATTGACCACTCGAAAAAAAGTCCACTGAGCTGTCAATCCATATGCTGGCTGATAGGTTTGCCCTATTTATTCCACCCTTTTTTGTGTGCAAAGGCTCCTTATATAAAACTAGATAAAAAAGTGCATAGATCTCAAGCCAGGATTCACATAACTCAGAATTCAATGGGGCACACCTTCTTTTCAGTGAGACTCCAACCCAAACTCGCATCTATCATATCCCCTTCATATCACTTAACTTACATGGAAATTCAGGCTAAGTGCACACATCTCAAGCCGATCAGGCCGTAGTGACCATTAGTTTGAAAGTTTGGACACAATGATAATCGGAACATCTAGTAAAAGAGTAAGAGAGAGCAGTTGTATTTGTCTGTTGTACTGTGCCAACTTAGGGCTCTATCTTGACGATCTTAGCACATGGTCTAAAACGCATGGTGCAAGTGCATTCAGGGCATGTCCAACTCCACTTTTGCTAGTTAGAGGGCGGATATTTTAAGTGCAAAGTAAGGTGCAAGGTTCAAATGGGCTGAACTTAGCCTCTTCATCATAGGCGCTGGAAGTAGGGGTGCTGAGGGTGGCATGGCATGGTTTTTCCTACATAGTAAATAATTTGGTGGCCGCCCAAATGATTTCACGGACCACCAAAGGGAAATCGCGACCGCCAAAATGACAATAATTGAGAAAACGGCAAATTAAAATCATATCCGAATTAATTAAATGTAATTTTTTGCATGCAATATGGCCTTTCGGCCAGCGAATGGCGATATATATTGTAGCCTACTAGTCGCCTTCAAGATGTCAGTACTAGGAGACGAGTAGAAGAAGCATAGAACCATAGACTGTATAGAAATGTGGCTCGGCTATTCTGTGGCAGAATGCGACCTAAATCTTTGGGGCAACTCGGTAGAAAGACAAAGAGTTGGATGGAACACGCTCCAATTTTGAATTAGGCTACATTTGAAGCCCTAACTTCTGAAAAGGTTAAAGCTTTAACCTAATCCACGTTGGCGCCCCATACTGGTAGACGTATCGGTCCCAATTACAGTATTCATGTTTGTCTTAAATTATAAACTAGGCTACAGCTTTAAGAAAACCAGCAGAATTGATACTGCAGTGCAATTAATTTATTAATAGCCCAAAGCGCTTACAACCCTCGTCTTGCAACAGCCACAGACTGTAAAATGCATAAAATTCACTGTTTACAAGAAAATCATGTTCAGATATAGCTATAAACCTTAATATTTTTTTAAAACATTGTACAAACAGGCCTAAGCATTCAGCGTTTTCCATTGCTTACTGTATGCTAGCCTACTATAAAAGACACCTCATTTTTTTCTCCAAAATCTCTCGTTGCTATAATTATGTTCTCTAGGCTATATGCAGCTACCACTGTGTTATGATTAACCCTGAAAGGTTTATCTTGTTACGTTACGCCAAAGTCCCGTACAGTCGACATTTCCACAGTGACCTATCACATTTAGGGATGAAATAGTCGACGTTGCCGTTATGTAAAAACACACACGGTGCTTTTGTACGTTTTTTTTTTTTTTTACTTGTAGCTACACTTATTTTTTATTTCTGTTTTAGAGTGCTGTTTATTTATTTTTCTATTTGTGCGCTATCGAAATAGCCTAAATGGTGTAATATTCAAAAAGCTTCAAGGACCTTTGATTTCTAAAACCTAACTCCTAAATACAACCCTACTGGTACTTTACAACCAAAGCCTACATGGGCTCTTTGTATGCCAAGAACTGTATTTACTGTAAAATTAATGCAAAAAAATTTGCTGCTCGCGCACGGTACCGCCAAAACCCATTTGTATATAAAATTTATTAAATCTGGATGCAATATATTTAATAGGCTACAAAAGGTAGTATAGATACAAGGAAATAACTTCTGTATCAATGATACAATCTCCGTTGCGTTATAGCAAACGATTTGTCATTGCGATTTTCAGCACCTGAGTTCAAAACTTCCCGCGCCTATGCTCTTCATTATAGGTGTGTCTTGGGCGTAACATGCAATTAACCAATCAGAGAGTCATCTCCCATTCCCTTTGTTTGCACCATGGTGGATTGCTAATATGATGGCGGATAGTAGGACTGTGAAAACCAGCATTTACAGCTAGCGAACAGACATGCTCATGTGCGTAGTTAAAGCGTGCAAGCATGTCTGTTATAACATGTTTTGATATAGCCTACACAATAATTGTCGTGGTTTGTGGCCTTTTTCCCTTGTGGATTAAAGATGTATTATCACTTCAGTGTGCATGGATAAGCATTGCATCTGTTACTGCCAAATAAATAAGAGTAGGTTATATGCTTATCATGTATTTACAATCAAGTGTCAAACTTGATTGTAAACAGGCAAGAGGCCATGTGTTGTGTGTGTCGCAAAGTGCGGTAAAAAACCCAATTGAGATGCATATTCCGAATGCGCTGTATACATGTCCAAAGAATGCTCCTAAAACCCGAATAATATCGGTATATCCCACGTCTTAATCGGAAAATGCTACATTCGGAATAAGGCCTAATTCGGAATATCCAAACGGAATATGCTGTTTACATGACCTGTATCAAATTCGGAATATTGTATCACATTTGGAATAATAGTGGAATATTAGTGTGCGTGTAAACGTACTCAATGACTTGTTGACTTGTAGGCACTGCATTGGAGTCATGTTTGCACTTTAGAAGGCAGTTGCAGCAATGTTGTATCAAAGTCGCTTGGAAAATGTTTTCTTGAGATTCATGTTACACTTGTAACCTTTGTCTGGGACTTTTGTAAAATATTTCCAAAACTCCATCTTTCACTGTTGAAATTAGAACTATTGGCAGAAGCAAGACATTCTAGGCTGAGCAGTTGCGGAGTGGTAACGTTCGAATAGTGCTCATCACTCTAATTAAATTACGTCCGCTTCCCCTCCTCGCTCGCTCCCGCTCACATACTCTGCCACACACACCTATGAGAATCAGATGCACTCTGTCACCCCGGTATGCAGGCCAACCTGCATGCTCCAGAACAATATCCGCCATGCCTTGTCACATGTTCCTCACTGACTGCATACAGGCGTCTGGGCTGAGCTAGCCTAGTCCTTGCCTAGTCTTGTTTCCATACACACACCGTCTCTGTCTAGTCGGAAACGGAGCACCGAACCCACTCAGCCTCTTCAGTCTGATTTGCTTGTTATTGACTGTTTGTTATAATAGACGTTGTATTGTTTGTTTGATTCAAATACTAGGTACTGTCATGTCCTGTATTCCGTTTCTGGTATTCCGTTTGTCTGGCAGTCCACCCCGTGTTTTCCCTCTCTCCCTCCACTGCTGCTTCTCACTCCCCGCACCTCCATTGTGTTTCCCTCTCCTTTCCTCGTTAGTTTTCCCCCCACCTGTTTCTCGTTCGGCTCCTCGTCAGTGTTTGTATTTAGTCTGCCCCGTTTCTCTGTTCGACCGTCTTGTGAATTTCTTGTCCTTTAGTTTGTTACTTTGCTTGTATCGTTCCAGTTATTCTGTTGTGTCTTGTCCGGTGTATTAGTTGTTAGTTTGTCTTTGTTCTAGTTAAGTCTTTTGTCTAGTTTAGTTTCGTCCTTCCCTCCGTTTGGCTTCCTGTCATGTTCTGTCCGTTTGCCCTGGAATTCTTTCCCCGGCTGCCCCAGTCCTGTCGGTCATCTGCCTACCCCCTGGCAGCTCCAGCCCAGGCTTGTCATGCCCAGCCCTCCTGTTCCTGCCCTGGCCTCCTGTACCTACCAAGCCCTCCTGTCCTGCCCTGGCCTCCTTATCCTACCCGCGCCTTCTGCCCCCTGGGCCTCCGCGCCTTCTGCCCCCTGGGCCTCCGCGCATTCTGTCCCCTGGGCCTCCGCGCCCTCTGTCCCCAGGCTGATTGCCATTTCCTGACCACAGGCCCCCGTGCCCGTTCCTGTTGGTTCCTGTCCGAGGCGCTCCGCACCTGCTCCGAGTTCCCGCCTGGCTCCGTCCAGGCCGTCCCTGTCCCGCCTGGTTCCTGTCCTGCCTGGTCCAGCCGCCTCCTGTCCAGCTCGTCTCCTGCCCCGGCCCGTTTCCTGCCCAGTCTGTCCCAGCCCGTTTCCTGTCTAGCCCCTGTCTGTCTGATTAAACGTGCTTAAGCGGATTAAGCGGAGCTTTCCCCTGAGCTGTCTCTGAGTCTTGCATTTGGGTCCACTCCAGCTCTGGAACGTAACAGTTACTCTTGTATTCTGTAAAAAGATTTGCTTCATGATTAAAAAACATATTCTTACTGTTCATGATGTAGCCAATGTAGGCTATCCAAAAATTATCTTATTCTGTATTTTGAGCTTTAGCTAGAATGGGTCAGTTAATTAGCCCCCATTGTTACGCAATCATTCAGACCATTCAGTTATGGATATTCCAAACATACCCGTACTGTCTTGCTACAATGACAGCCACCATTTTATCGATTCTGTGTCTTTTAATACCTTTCTCAAACTTCCTTTCTGGTTTAGTAAATCCCTTTGCACGTGCTAAAGTAATCTATTTGCTTGACCACCTCCCACTATTTAGCGAAATAACATAGGGACACCCATTTTTGCCTATTCATTCAGGCTAACCCGCCAAAATGAGAAAATAACATATCTTTCAATTTTAGCACATGCAATCCTCTTTACACCTCATTAGTTGATCACCACGGATGATCTTTTGCGGGTGGTAACGGCTTTACATGTGTTTTTGTACATGCAATCCTTTAGTAAATCGACCCCATATATACACTAAATTTTAAATTATCCAAAACTTGCGTTTGGGTTAGCACTGGGTGTAAGATGGAGCCCTAAGTTTCAAAATGTATATGTTTGATCTGAATTTTCATGTACTCTATAATTACATTTTACTTACAGTACATTGTTTATACATGTTTTCTTATGCCATACCAATAATTACATTGCGCCATAATTTGGAAAAACCTCCATTTAAATAGTATCCATATATTTCAGTCAGTTTGCAGGTGTTTTACCCAGGTTTCCCTGGTGGTGTCCATTTTGATTTGGATTTGGGCAGTGATTCCTGATGATCAACAACAGTTGTTTTCACTTCTACGTCTGAATTCTATTGAAAAAAATAAACCGTCAGTAATACATAATTATAACAAACTCATAGCCACAATCACTTATATACAGAATCCTGATACACATGAACAACACAATCACTCATATACAGAATGCTGATGAACATAAACACAAGTACAGTGTGTATGTGTGCACTACCTGTGTATCATCTTCTCTTATCCTCACCCCCCTGTCTGTCTTTCTTAGTACTGGAAATCCTGAGCCAAAACCTGCGCAACAACATTGGTATAACATTGGTAACACAGCTGCACATAACACAGCTCACTTTCTTTTATTTAGAATGGATTACAACTTCCTGGCTGTGACAATGATGAAGTCAGTAACTACATAAAACTGTCCTTAATATGTCGTTAAATGAAGTCTGTCCTTTATCTCTTACCTGTTGTTAATTTAACAGCTTGTACTGTAATCCCTTTGATGCTGTCTGTTTCCGTCCTGTCACTTCTCTCTGTGCTGTTATTATGAGGCGTTGTATCTTTCTCTGGTGTCTGCTGCAGGATTAAAGCCAGAACAGTATTTCAATTACCTAATACAGCCTTTTTTTCAGTTGTGTAACGTACTGTATCTGAAATCTGTGGTCAGAGCCCTGTTGGCCCTCTCTCTTACCTCTGTCATGTTCACTCCTCTTTCTGTCTTTCTCAGTCCAGGAAACTCTACATGAAAACCTGCACAATAAAATCAAGTGGCTTAATGCACAGTCCAATGAAAACAATCACAATGATAAAGTAATCTGCCAGATGATACCTACTAGGCAATTTCAATCCAATAACCCCAGGTCCCACAACATTGTCTCCAACCAACTCTTCTCTCTCACTGTTCAGTGTCTCGGTGGCATCAGGGGCCTTTGAGTTCTGTGGATACACACAACAGAACAGGCACACTACATAGACCAGTGGTTCTCAAACTCAGTCCTGGGCCCCCCCTGTGTATGCTAGTTTTCATTCCAACCACAATTGCGATCCGAGAATTTTAACATGCTGTTAATTTTTCTTAATTGTTTTTCATATTTTCATGGATTATTTATCCTCTTAAACCAAATTATGTCAGAAAATAGCCATGCATGCCATTTAGAATGAATGTCCCATGTTCACATTTTTCTTATTGTGCTATATTGCAAACAATTTCATTAAAAGAGGTAACAAAACTGAGCAAATGAAAGACCGAGATGAAGCAATAGGCTCCTAATTGGTGAAAGTGTGGCCACAAACACTAACCATTTGGTTGATAAAGAACAATTCAAAGACAACACAAATTGAAATGACAACACAAATTATGGAAGCATATCCGCGCCAAAATTCAAATGAAAATGCAAATCGGAGATTGCATTTTGTTTACATTCACTGTGCGCAAAAACCATGACATAATTCAAATGAAAATGCAAAAGGCCATTTTCAAATTCATGTACGCACTTCATCTTTTATTTTTCTCGCCCTCTACGACATAACCCTGCCATAATTTAATGAAAATTAAAAACTACATTTGCATTAGCAGTTTCTTATTGTAGTCGCATGATCCATGACAAAAAGGAAATGATAATTCAATTCGCCATTTAACATATCGTTTTCATGCTTTGCGGCACAAGAGTAACATAATTCAAATGCAATGGCATTGCATCCGTTTACATTATCATTTCCGCGTGGTCACGCAAAAACCCTGCCAAAACTCCGAACTGAACATGCAAACTGTCAAAGCTGCCCATCAAGGCAGGGCCTCGAAGAAAGGGGCGTTACAGGGGACAGTTCAAACCACTGAATTTATGGTTCAACTTCAGTGTTGTCTGTGATTTTGGTCGTCAGGCAGTTACCAGGCTAGATAGCAATATTTCCTAGTTCTCTGTGTTGGGGGATTAGGCTATAGGCTAAATGATAAGAATTAAAAAGGAAACGAGGTAGCCTAAAAGTTACGACGAGCCATAGCCAGCCCAATGTTAAGTTAACTTAGTTAACAGTTTAGATATTTTGCCCTGCTTTCGTTCATCTGGTGTGGTAAGTAGCCTAATGTTATGGGTTTGTGTACAGTTATGGTCAAAACCAGCCGGCTATTGATGGTAAGCTATGCCTGAAAATGTGCTACCCTTCTCACCGTGGGCATTTCCATCACAATTTCTATTAATTATTGTTTTCTTTTAGATAGCCTTAGCCTACCCTTGGGCTATGTGCAGAGCAAAGGTAACGTAGTCCACAGAAAGCCTGAGACAGCGATCGAAACGCAGGTTGGTATTATATTTATTGAAAAGTCTTCTGAGGGCAGCATTGCATGTGATTGGTTATCTCAGCCATCCAAGCAGCGAGAAGGTTATGGTTAGGGTTAGGGTTAGGGTTACAGTAAGGTTCGCAATGCTGCCCTCAGAAGACATTTCAATAACTATAACACCAACCTGCGATCGAAACGAGACACAGCCTAGTATACAAAAACGATGGATTATTTTGTATGGTGTAGGCCTATAGGCTAATTAAAAAAATATATAATTAAAAAAACTTGTGTAGGCATATTCCGCATAGGCTATCTTGTGTAGACTGCCATTCATGTCTTTACCCAGCAGATGGCAGTAAAAGACTTGTAAAAACTGAATGACAGCAATTGAGCTTCTTTTATTATTGGGTGAAAACACTGGGGAAACGACCTCGGGGCACAATCCCGACTCTGATCTCCCTACTCACAAGGCCCATCAACCTTGTAAATTCTACCTGTACCCTCGGCTATTGTAGCCTAAGAATCTATATTTAGCCTAGTCATGAAGCAACATAGCCTAGACTACAGATTAAAACAAATGGACTTTTACATGATTTTTAAAAATGATATTTTAATTTTATTATCGTTCCGATCTCAATGCTGTAAGATGCGGGGGTTAGCCTTTATGATGCAGATTTTACTGTTGTGGCCTAGCCTACTACACAAAACATTTTAATTTGTTCAATTTAAGTAGGCTAGGCTATGTGAGAGAGAACGTAAAAACTGGTCTTTTTAGAGGGTGTGCGAATACAGTGAGTTCCGACAGTAGCCTATCTACACAGCTGTAAAATAAAAACATTTTTAAATCCATGTCAGTATTGGCACAGTGCCATATGCTCAGTCATTTAAGAACATAGGCTACAGAATCATTTTAATTTAAATAGGTCTACCACTCAGACAAAATTTGAGACGTAAGCACTTATTTTATTGATGGCCTGCTTATTTTATTTTAGTGACATGGAATATAGGCTAAGCAATAGCCCAATGTTGGTTTATCACACAGCCCTGTCCTAAGGCAAACCGGTGAACGGAAATCTATTGCTTCTTACAGCAAGTCCTCCCTGCTGTTAAGGTTAAGTTAGTAAACAACAGGCTGGCTAGGCTCATCGTAACGTTTAGGCTACCTCGTTTCCTTTCTAGTTTTTAGCATTTAGCCTGTAATCCCCAAACACAGAGAACTAGGAAATGTCGCTATCTGTATCTAGCCTGGTAATTGCCTGACGACCAAAATCACAGACAACCACTGAAGTTGAACCATAAATTCAGTGGTTTGACGATTCCCTGTAACGCCCCTTTCTTCGAGGCCCCGCCTTGATGGGCATGCTTTGACAGTTTGCATGTTCAGTTTGGATTTTTGGCAGGTTTTTTTTTGTGTGACCACGCGGAAATGATAATGTAAACAGATGCAATGCCATTACATTTGAATTATGTCACTCTTGTGCCGCAAAGCATGAAAACGATATGTTAAATGGCAAATTGAATTATCATTTCCTTTTTGTCATGGATCATGCGATTGCAATAAGAAACTGCTAATGCAAATGTGGTTTTTAATTTTCATTTAAATTATGGCAGGGTTGTGTTGTAGAGGGCGAGAAAAAATAAATGTGAAATGGATTTGCATTAACATTTTCAAATTGTCAGATAAAGTGCGTACATTAACTTGAAAATGAAAACGCAAAATGGCCTTTTGAATTTTCATTTGAATTATGTCATGGTTTTTGTGCACATCGAATGTAAATGAAATGCAATCTCCGATTTGCATTTTCATTTGAATTTTGGCACGGATATGCTTCCATAGATTATGAGCCAAACCTGCATTGTGTTAATAAGTTTAAGAAAACAAAATTATGAAAGAACTTAAACACGTGTTCAACGACCTAATTAGGAGTAGCCTATACTGATTCACCTCAGTCCTTAATTTGATCAGTTATAAAATTTTGTTAACTCTTTTTATGTAGTTTGCAATATAGCACAATAAGCATGTAAGACAGGATTTAACACCCCCAGGACACCTAAGGGAACACAATACCGTGAAGTGGAGCCGTAAAGTCACGCATCTGGCCTAAGGTTTACGGCGTCCAAGAATGTCCTAGGATTTTATGATCCTGGGAGAGACCCTCAACTGTTTGAAACTCCCGCGCACGGACAATGCAAGAGTGCCCTGACGTCACTGAGGCAGGTCACATCCCTTTCATTCAAATAATGCCCACACAGCATAATATAACAGAACAGACTGCTTTGGTCTTCAAAAAGCCTAAAAACCTTAAAAAGTGATGAATATTTATGCTACATTGTACAGTATATACTGGAAATAGTCCTGACACTGGAACATACATTGTACACTCTTTTTCCAGAGGAATAAGTATATATTGTTCAGTTTCTGAGTGTTACATGAGTAAATACACACATTTAATGTACCTGACTGAACAGGGGAAACTAGGGTATAATGTAATGTTCTCAACAGGAATCCTGGGACTGTTTGTGGCATTAATATTAATCACATTTGAAAACTATGCAGAGATGGGATTCTCATGACAACACGAACGTAGACCTATTCATGTTTGATATCGTTTTGATGGTCTCGGTGTGTGTGGTGCAATGGCCTATATTTCCTAATTATACCACAGGAAACCCTTTCTGCCAACCCCCCTGGAAGGGGGGACGAAAAGTGCAATTTAGCTCTCTGGCCAGTTTATGGTTTTACGACCGTCCGCAGCCAGATCAAACACAGAATTTGGGCATATAAGCAGAGGAAACAGAAAACTCGGGGAAGCTGTAGCCAGACTCTCCCGCACATCTCACTTTGTGTCTTGTGTGTAGCGATTGCCAGGTATGACTTAGTATTTTACTCTATACTCTATTTTGAATATGTTGTGTTTTAACCTGTAACCATGATTGATTATTTTAAAGTAAAGAACCTACCTGATAAACTAAACTGTTAAACGTGATTTGTGTGGTTTCTCTGAAAAAGACATTCTATCTCTGTTAACATGGTAATGAGTTGATTAATTTCCTCAGTCTGGGTTACCCCCCTCTGCTAATCTAGGGAGATTGACTAGTTAAGCTTAATGTATCATGGAGTATTGCACCCGTAGAACTATGTCTTAAGTTAGATCATCTCCGCATGACGTTTATACATGTTGAGAACGGGTGTTGCCAATATTATCTTCTCGGGTCTCTGAGCCTTTTTGGATAGGCTATACCTTATGAAGTGGCCTCTTCCGCAACCTCAGATAAACGCAGACATCTAGTCAGCCGTGAGAGGTGTACATAAACGGCCGTATGTAGCACCCGGTGGAACCAGCGTATCCAGTTCAGAGAACAGGCTCAAGAGTATGAGAGTACTTTAACAAATCAACTGTAAATTCTACATTGCAATTAGATACTAATAATTAAATTGGAGTCAGATACATGAGCATAGAATCAGCGTTGGTGGCTGACCGTCAATTATAATATACACAGGCTGCCTTTTTGGATAAACTGGGGTCAGCCTGTAGACCAGACTTAGAGCGGGAGGCAAAGTGGGTACTATTGCCTCTGACACGTGGTGAATTATTAGCTGATCCCGCGAATCTAAAGAAGCAGTCTCATCGTTGTAAGAACGGTAATATTTCAGAACTCTTACCTTTTCCCACATCAACAGCGGGAAAACATCACGCTTAAACCTTCGCTCTGTGCTGTTCCCTCATTGGTCTAGCTGCGTGGGATTTACAAGTGCAGCTAGACCACAATGCACAATGTGAATATGGGACGTTTATTCTGAATGGCATGCACATAGCTATTTCTCACATGTCATGAAAAGCACCACATTAAAAAAAATTCTGGGATTGTAACAGTGGCTGGTACAAAAACCAGCATACATAGGAGGGCCCCAGGACCGAACTTGAGAACCACTGCCATAGACTGTGACTATGTCGGTGATTTATCAAATTAGCCTTTTTATAATCTTGTGGTGAAATTAAGGTACTGTCATGACCTTGTCGAAGCCACTATATCAGATAATTCAGACTACCATTAAGAAATTAGCTTTAAAAACAGCTTTATCAAACAAGTGATTACAGTGGCAGTCAGTGAACCAGTAGTATGAACTCTGTGCTAATAAATCACCCAGAGTATAAGTTGATGAGGTCAGTCTACCTCTGCTGTGACCCCTTCTTCTCTCTCTCTCGCTCCTCTGTGTGTTCTCTTCAGTGCAGGAAATCCCCCATCCATGCCTGTTCAACAAGAGCAGGAGAGCATCTATAGTTACAGTATATGGTGTCTGTTTGAATGGCATAGGCTACACTGACAAAACCTGTTCCTTAAAGTCTATAAAATCTATTTTTTATGGCAAATTAGTCTCTCTATTGATAATATGATCAAAAAGGTTTAACATTTACAACTTAATAATCTTCTAGACTAGGGGTGTGCCCGAAGCTGAAATCCAGAAGTGCACGGATAGTGGGTTGGAAACTGCTCACATTAAATTGGATTTAATGCTGCTCACTTTAATTTGGCTGTGCTTAATCTTAATCTTTTTCAGAACGTAAAAACACCTTTTATAAGAAAGCAAAGGAACAGCTAGAATCAGTAACCTATGTCCCGTTTTGAAATGTCACTTACTGGCAATCAAAATCATTATTGTATTTATGCTAGTTGTGTTGTTTTTATACTGTAGGTTACCGACCATCCGTTCTGCCTCCATATTGCTGCGTAATCAATTCCGTCAATCTCGTTATTCCATGAGCCCAAACTTGCAACGCAATTAATAAAACGAAAATATGACGTTTTAACTAGGCTTGTCGTGGTGATCGGTTTAACCAATGGAATACTAAAAGCTGTTGAAAAGCAGCCGTATCCAGGCTTTTTTCATTTTCTTGAATTAAAAGCTTTTCAGGTGTTCTAGAACTTTGTTGTTACTGCTAGCATAGAAATGCATCTTGTTGGACTGTTCATTTTACTTTTTTCATTTAGAGTGGTTTTCTCAATACATCATTAGGTTATAATCCTTAAGTCTTCTCCTTGAATTTTATAAAGCATAATAATAATAATAGTAATGATAATAATATTACTATACATAATAATTTATGTATCCAAGTTCATATACTAAAATAAAAAACTAACAAAGAAAGTACAATATGAAATCACAACAGGCAGAAAGGGCTGTTATTGTGGAAATAGTTTCCATTCAAATGTATAATGGAATGGTTTGATGTTCTTATAAAACTGCCTTTTCATTCTGAGTTGATTATATATTGTACCTCAGATATTTCCAGTTCTTATCCAATATTATTGTTCAGTGTCCCCCAGTTAGGGGGTGGGGGGTTCAAATAGTTAACAAAAACAACCTTTAACAAAACAAAACAATAGATAAATACATATAAAGTACAGAATATAGTTCTTATAAAAAGACAGTGAGGGGGGTGAATACTCATAAATTGTAATTACAATTCATTTTAGACTAGAAAAGATCACATTTCCTATATGTATCGTAACTTCCTGTAGAAGCCCCACCTACTTCCGGTTACTATCCGGATACAGATACAGATATAGTGGCATCGCTGCACACCCCTATTCTAGACATCTTCAATCCTGGAAAAATTGCCCAAATTATGCATTTTGCATCACTAGGTCAGTCACACCCAACTCCCAAGAGCATGTAATCCCAAGAAGCAATGTACATTTTGTAGAGCTCAGAGCAGGTGGGGAAAAGTGAAGCAAGATACGGTACTTGACAAGCCAGCATTGTGTCATCTATCACTGCTGGTCAAACATGGCTAAAACAAACAGTTTGTTGATGACTTTCAAGAAGAATGGTATCTAATGTATCATTTAAATTAAGTGAAAAGTCACTATTGTTTTGAGCCCAGTCACAGCAATGATTAACTTCAAGATTGTGAAAGGCAGCAACAACACAGCTCTTTTGACTTCCGAATTGGTGTAATATGAACCAGCATTACATACCTGGCAGTCTGAATCCTGTTATTCTGGGACCTCCTTGTTTTACCGCCATTGAAACTATGTTAAGTTGCCCAGATTGCGGAGACTTTGAGGGGGTGGGAAGCAAGGATGGTGTGTGGAGTAGAGTGCGGGGGTTCCTGGGTGGACGAGAGTGGGGGTTCTTCAGAGCAATTCGGCACTTTTGTGCAGTAAAATCCAAAGGCCCATGAAGCTGTAAAAAATATATATATAGATTTTTCAAAACTCAACTACAAATTAGTGGGAATCACTTCCATTCATTAATTTATTAAACTTTCATATGTATGATAATTCAAGTTTCTTGTTGAAATGGTGATATAAAAAAAATTTGTACTAACCTCTACCCCTTTATCAATAGTTTCCTTAATTTCTTCAGTTTCCTCATTCTCTTTGTTATCAAGCCTTGTGGCTGTTTTTTCATCTTTTTCTTTGGCATCAAATTTCTCCCAATGTATTTCGGTGATTTTCACCACCTCGCTGTTCCTGTCAGTTTCCTTCATCTCCTCTTCCTCTCCTTTCAGTTCTGCCTTTTCTGTATGTCCAGCTACTTCAATCCCAAAATCATCATGAATGTGTCTATTATCTATGACAACCTTTCTCACCTCTTCTGTTCTCCCCTTCTATTTCATCTCCTTTCTCCTCAGTACCCCATACATTAGCCTCCATGTCCCCACTATATTCAGACTCTCCAATGTCTTTTGTATTCTTCCCTTCTGTTCCTTCTTTTAAAATAATGCCATCATCGTCTTCCTCTTCATCCATTGCTCCAGCCTCTATCTCTACTGTTGGGTCTAAATTATTCTCCCTGTTTCCCTGTTTTCCTTCTGTCGTTAATTCACTAAACTGTCCCTGTTCCTCCAGATTCATCCTTTCATCATCTTTTCTTTCCTTTCTGTCTCCATCAAGTATTATATTTACTTGCACTCCATTGCTACTCCCCCCTCTTTTATCTATTTCAATATTTTCTTTCCACCCTTCTCTTAAAAATGTATCTTCCTCCGCTTCCAATACAAGTTTTTCTGGAGCTCCTTTGTGACATACTTCTTCAACGTGTGCTTTTATGCCATTTTCTTCTTCCATTTCTCCCCTGATCTCTGCTTCCTGGCAAACTGTTTCTATCTTCTCTATTTCAGCCATAGAATTTTTCCTCTCTATATCTCCTTCACTTGTGTTTATGTCTATCACTTCAGTCTCAGTTTTCCTCACTTCACCACTTTCCATGTTGTTGTCCTCACTGCATTCTTCATGTTCTCTTTGTTCATTTTCTTTGTTCTCCACTGTCATTCCTCTGAAGTTGTTCTCATTTCTGTCAATGTCTGTGATTCTCTCATCTTCATCTGTATTGAGTATCCCTATGTCTTTTTCATCTGCATCTTTATCTGTCTCAGTTTCCTTTGAAAAATTGTCTCTTTCCACACCTGAATTGGTTTCTTCATTGAGCACACCTTTGCCATTTCTTCCAACAGGTGTTGGCACCCTAAGTTTTGGTCTAACTTCTATTTCATCTCCATTCTCCTCAGTACCCAACATATTGGTTTCCATTTCCCCACAATATTCAGACTCTCCAACTTTTGTATTCTTCCCTCCTATTCCTTCTTTTAAAATCATGCTGTCTTCTTCTCCCCCTTTCCGCCTCTCATCATCTACCTCTTCATCCACTGCTCCAGCCTCTATCTCAACTGTTGGGTCTGAATTATTTCCCATGTCTCCCTGTTTTCCTTCTATCATTATTTCAGAAAACTGTCCCTCTTGTCCTTGTTCCTCCACACTCATCCATTCACCATCTTTTCTTTCTCGTCTGCCTCCACCAAGTATTACATGTACTTTCATTCCTTTGCTACTCCCCCTTTCTTTCTCTTTTTGAATGTTTTCTTTCCACCCTTCTCTTATAAGTTCACCCCCCTCTTCCAATGCAAGTTTTTCCAGAGCTCCTTTGTGACATACTTCTTCAACGTGTGCTTTTATGCCCTTGTCCTCTTCAATTTCTCCTATCTCTACATCCTGCCAAATTGTTTCTACCTTCTCTATTTCAGCCATAGATTTTTCCCTCTCTATCTCTCCTTCACCTTTGTTTATGTATATCACTTCAGTCTCAGTTTTCCTCACTTCACCACTTTCCATGTTGTTGTCCTCACTGCATTCTTCATGTTCTCTTTGTTCATTTTCTTTGTTCTCCACTGTCATTTCTCTGAAGTTGTTCTCATTTCTGTCAATGTCTGTGATTCTCTCATCTTCATCTGTATTGAGTATCCCTATGTCTTTTTCATCTGCATCTTTATCTGTCTCAGTTTCCTTTGAAAAATTGTCTCTTTCCACATCTGAATTGGTTTCTTCACTCAGCACACCTTTGTCATTTCTTCCAACAGATATTGGCACCCTAAGTTCTGATCTAACTTCTATTACATCTCCATGGTCCTCAGTACCCAACATATTGGTTTCCATTTCCCCACTATATTCAGACTCTCCAACTTCAATCATGCCCTCTTCTTCTCCCTCTTTCTCTTCCTCATCATCTCCATCTTCATCCACTGCACCAGCCTCTATCTCTACTGTTGGGTTTAAATGACTTCCCATGCCTTCCTGGCCCACTATTGGTTCTTCTTTAGTTTCTTTAATGACATGTGTTTCATGTTCTTGCTGTTCTTCTATCATTGTTTTGGTTTCTTCTTCTGCTCTTTCAGCCATTACATTTTTGCTTTCTTTTCCCCCTGCAACCACCCCACATTCTTCTGCTATTTCCTTGAATTCTCTCTTTTCAGCCTCTATTTTTCTAATTTCAATATCTTCCATTTCATCTTCCTCAATGTATCCTTTGCATTCATTTTCTTTGTTTCCCACTGTGACCTCTGTCTGGCTCAGCTCAATTTTTTCAAAGTCTGAAATAGCCTTGTCTCCATCCATATTGTATGCTCCTATTTGTCTTCCCAATGCACTGTTCCCATTTTGTCCTCTTTCTGATTCCTGTATTGCCTGTTCTTTTGTGGGTACATCTCTCCATTCACCTACATTGTTTTCAATCTTCTCTCCTGTCTCAATTTCTCTTTCTCTTTCAAAATTCTTGCTTTCTTCATCTCCTACAGTTGCAGCTGTTTGTCCCCCTCTCTCTTCCTGTACTTTTGCTTTGTTTCCTCTGTTCCCTGTTTCTTCTCCCTCTATCAAAACAGTTCCCTCTTCGTCCCAGTTTGTTTCCAATTGACTCACTTTGTACTCTGATATATCTTCAATGTCACCATGTGTTCTCTGTAGAGATCCTTCTTTTTCCACCCCTTCAAACTCTGCTATTGTTTTTTCACCTCCTAAAATTTCTCCTGATTCTGCTTCTCCTGACATTTCATTTTGACTCTCTGTACCTGACACTTCACCTCTTGAATTGAAAGCCTTCCCTATTTGCCCTTCTTTCTGAGACCCAGTCTCTTTTTCTGTTTGATTCCCTCTATCCATCTCTCTTTCTGCTCCATAGTTAATATCCTCCCACCATTCTGTTTCTACTCCTATTCTTTTTTCTACATTGTCTTCTTTTATAGTCTCCAAGAGCCTTGCTCCTCTTACTTTAATCTTTTCTCCACCATATGGTTCTATATCATCTGTCCATTCCACTCTTTCTTCCTCTCCCTCACTGTCTAATTGCCTATGATGTTCTTGTTCTTTTTTCACCATCCTTTCTGCATCCATTCTAGACGTGATTTTGTCTTCTCTTCCTTTCTGTGTATCTATCTCATTTGTACCTTTCCTGAATCCCTTCTCTGCTTCCGTTAATCTTTTTGTCAACTCTCCATCTTGCTCTTTTACAAATTCTTCATCTCCTCCAATGTTCTCACTTGAATTGGATGTTCCTCCATATATATTCTCATATTTAACTCTGTCTGTTCCCCCTATTTCCTCATCAGTTCCCTCTTTGTCCCCTTCCTCTACGTCTCTGACACACATCTTTTCCTCTGTATCTCCCTCACTTATTGCTTTGTGTGTTTCTCCTTCAGCCTTTACATTATCCCTCTCATCTCCTCCTTTTATCATATCACATGCATGTGTTTTCTCTTCTCCCCTTTCTACATGTGTCATCTGCATTCCTTCTCTATCCACTGCTGATGCCAACTCTTCTTCATCGTCCTTCTTTTCTTCCTCTCTCCCTGAAACTTCTCCATATTGTTCTTCAATTAATAATTGTTGGGTGCTGTCTTTTTCTTCATATCTTTCTTTGCCTTTTCCTCCTCCTGACTTCAGGAAGTCTCTATCACTTCCTACATCTTTCTTCTCCAATTCTCCTTCTTTTACAGAAACAGTTAATCTTGTTACCATTTCCATTTCTTTCTTTGTTTCCTCTTTGATAACATGTGCTTTTTTTACACTTCCTTGTCTTCCTCTCTCCACAGTTTCTATATACTCATCTCCAACTCCAATTGCTCGACTCACAAGTACAACTTTGAATTCTTTTCCTCCATCCGCACCATTCCCCTCAGGCTGTATTTTCTCTTCAGTTCCTTCCTTGTTTCTTAGACCCTTTGTTTCGATGTCCATTTCATCATCCTCCACCAACATTACCACAGCTTCTTCTATTAGTTCTCTCAGAACTTCATTTTCCTCTTCAGCTCCTCTGATGGTCCTCACTTCATCTGTCTTTGTGAGGTCTTCATGCTCCCCCTCTCTTTCTCTATCTCTATCCTTGGTTTCATTCTGCTTTCCTCCATCTCCATCACAAAACAGCTTCCCACTCTCTTTATCCTTTGTTTTTTCTTCTACTCGTTTTGTCTTTTGTTCCCCGCCACTCTTTAAAATGCTGCCATGTCTTTTGATATCTCTCTCCTCATCGTTAAAGTGAGGACTTTTGGCTTCATTTTCTATTTGGGTTGTGGGTTCTTTTCCTACATCTTCTCTCTCAATAACCTTCTCTGTCACTCTAACCTTTATGTCCTTAACTACATATTGATCAGTTTTCCTGTCTGTCTCGGTGGCGATAGAGACCATGCACTGTTCCCAGGTTTTTGCATGTCCACACCCACTGTCACAAGCATCTGCTACACTCTCTCCATCTTCTCTCATCTTTTTCTCTGCCCTCTCATTATTTTCTCTTTCATGTTTGCCATCATCTGTCCATTCTTGTGTCTCAGTCGCCACAGAGATTGTGGCTTCCTGTCCTGTGCTCGTGTCATCATTTCCTGTGTTTGCAAGCTCTGGTGTTAGGTATCGTTGCACAGCTGCTGTGACATAGTTCTATTGTGTGGGGGTGGGAAAAAAGAGACAAACCATTTAGAGAGAAATGTTTTTAAATTTGCTTCTACCTATTCACGGTGCAAAAGATGACAAGACAATTGATATTTAACATTTATAGTTATTTATTTATTATGCATTTGAATAGATCTCTATGGGATTTTTGGGGGACTAGATTAAACTGGGGGGGAGGGGGGGGGGGGGGGGGGGGGGGGGGGCTAGATTAAGACATAATTGTCACTGGAATGGTATGGAACACATGGTTGAAGAAACCCTTAAAGTGATCCGTCCACATCTACTGCATATCTGGTAGTAGAGTTATTGTTTGAGACTCATTTGATACATCAGACCCTTGATGACTTACATCCATTTAGCCTACAGATGATATGCAACCAAATATAAAATATGATGATTTTATTTAAGTTTATGTTCATTTGTCCAATTACTTTTTGTAGTAATTGGGGGGGGGGGCTTATGTATAAAAAGGCTACAATTGCTACATGGTTCACCTGATATGGATGTTAACACCCTAATATTAAAGCTGAAATCTGCATTTAACATAATCACTGTTCTAATGTACTGGAGTACAGAACCAAAACAACAAAAAATTTGTCACTGTCCAAATACTTTTGGACTGCAGTGTACATAAACACATATGCATATAGAGTATACTGCAGGCACTCAAGTGGATTGCAGGGGTCAGCAAGTGTAGTAGGCTACAGACTACAGTATTAGTACATTTACATTTACATTTTAGTCATTTGGCAGACGCTCTTATCCAGAGCGACGTACATTAGTGCATTTTCAAACTAGGAACAAGTGCGTTAAAACAACCCTAAAAGGTAAATACGATTTCAAGCACCAGGAGTAGTCAGTATGATTTTTTTTGATTTTTTTTTTTAAACCACTTAAACAAGTCAGTAGCTCTGACTAAAACCATTTAAACTGGACTGAATTGTAAGGGAATTCTCTACTGTGCTTTTCTCTATTTCTAAAAATGACACAATAGAGAGTACTCAGCATGGCTACTTAAGTTTAAAACTAAAGCTCAGCCAAAAAAAGAAAAGGAAAAAAAGACTCACCAAAGCTGCCCAAAACACCTGCCCAACGCGGGCTAAAGGACTGGGCGTGGGGTCCATGACAGGATTGAGTAGAATTTTTGTAGCGCTCAGTACGCTACACAATTAGACATCCGCACCACACCTACAACAACTATATCCAGGATACTGAACGGAACCGTCCTTGAACATTGACAGAACACCGACACTGGAAAGAAAGAGAAATATCGGTAATTGATGCAACTAAATATTGTTAATTCGTTATCTTACCCAAAGTAGCTATGGTTAAATTAGGACCACGTACGATCTAACATTACGCATTTCCCTATGCGTTTGTGTGAGAACATTAGGCTATTTAATCCTTGATGCAACTTTAACCAAACCAAAAAGTACTCAGTTCCTGGTGTCGAAGTGTCCGACTTTAATAAGAGGAAGAGGAAGAGGAAAACAGCTCGGTAGGAGGGTCGATTTATAGGCTATCGCAGATAGGCTGCACTGTAATTAAATGCTATTGCAGTCTACTGACTGAATGAACAATATGTAAAGAATTGGACCTCAATGAATAAATCAACAAAAGTAGTTTTAGAGTAGGCTATGCTATTTTTTTTAGTTGTACGTGTACGACATGAGCGTGCGTGCATGATATGTCTGCCTCACACGAGCGTTTCATCACGTTCCAACTTCCATTTACCGGACATTTTATCGTCCCAACTTCCTCATAATGAACTACTTAGCTGTCTAAAAACTAAACATTACCCACCAGCAGCGTAAAATGAAGTTAATGTGTAAAATATAATTGTAACCCTACTATAGCCTACAATCGATAAGCAAAATGTTTGCTTCCTTATTAAGTCATACAGAATTCAATGAACCCGCCCCCTTTCCCTTTTTTTTTTAGAAGTAACTGTATGAAGCTGTATCTCCATCTAAACCAGTAGAGGTTTTTAATGTCTCTAACCTTAGTTCCCTCTTTTCAGAGTATAACACAGGATGTTAGTACTGACTCACAACAATTAACCAACAGACAAACCAACCATCACAATTTATGTTCTGTTGGCTATATTAATTTTGGTCCGTTTTTCTTCCTACAGGCAAGTGTTGATAAAAACATCCTGACACTGGTACATGAGTAACTGCATGGCTGCAAACAAAATGAGACTTCAGTGCAAACTCAACATGAGCTTAAAATAAGCATGTAGCCTATAACTCCAGGCTATGAACTGAAAGTGTGTGAGGTGTTTTGTGAGTAAGTGCACACTTGTTTCCTACACACCGCGGTAAGGGAGGAAGTGCGAAGATGTCAATCACATGAGGAAAAACAATACAATTCAGACACACTGCATAGAGCTGCATACAGACATTTGGTCACCAACAAACCTCACACACAAACACACTCACTCAATTACTCACATTATTGACAGTATTCTCTCTCTCTCTGACCATATTCACAATATATACCATGTTCTTTGACATGTGCACAAGAGTGGGTATACATGGCATATCATACATGACATATTGTCACTCTTATCAAACACTTCACTTCACCAGCCAACAATAACAAGAATAACAACAAAACCAACCATGGAAAATTATATTAGTAATATCTTTAATGTGTAAAAAGATTTGAAACAGTCAATATGAGATTAGTATGATACATATATGTGTAAAAAATACATATGATACATATATGTGTAAAAAAAAAAATCACAACCTTGTATATGACAATTATTGCATCTTCATCTTAAGATTTTTTGTTTATTCTCTGGAAAATAAGAATATTGATAAATAAATAAATACATGTCTACAAATGCATAGCCAACTTCAACTGGTAGATTTTGATTTGAACATGTACAGGTGAACAGCAGGGGATGCAGTGGTGGTGAAGAGATTTCAATTAATAGTTTTTTATTCACCAAATATTGCTGGTGTAAAATCATGATTCTTCCTCAGTTTCTGAAAGAAAATATGTTTGGGTTAGCGATATGATAACGATATCGACATAAAACAAGGATACATACACAATGCAGTTATACTTATGCAACAAACAAGTTCAAGCACACTTTTTAGGATTGCTTTACAGTGATGTACTGGAATATGCAAAAGAATGCAAGTTTTGTGTGATATTGAGCAATGTATTACCTATCCACATCCGGTATATAGGCAGAGCAAGGGCTGGGTGTGTGATTTCCACACTCACTCTGAGACATTTACTTTCCTCTCCTTTATCCTCCCTTCTAACATTCACTGTGTTTGTCCAAGGAAGGTCACTCCCTTTTCCTCTGTCTTTTTCTTCCTCGCTCTCTTCACCCTCTCCTTCTCTCCTCCCTGCTCTTTTAACTGCTGGTGTTCCAGGGCGTTTCTGTTCCATCTTAATTTCTCCGTTATTTTTTTCATCGACAATGTCTATTGCTTCTATCCCGCAATTTGTTACTGCTTCCTCTTTCACTACAGAGGAATAAAACAAATAACTGTTAATTGTACAATGTTATTTATATAACATGACACACAATGTTCTACTCATGGTATTTGCTATATTTGTTTTAGTACCATATACAACCTGAAACACTTTTTTTATTGAGCGGCAAGGAGCGTGAGTATGACATAATTGATAGAGAACTGGATTTGTAACTCAAAGGCTGTGGGTGGGATTATTACATGTAATTGTAACAATATGAGACCTGCTAGCTAATCCTAACTGCTACCACCAGTCAGAAGTACAACATCTGACTTGTGCTGCTTGTCTATTTTCAGCATGCTGTTGATCAGCAGAACCACATGCACGCACACAAGCATGCTCCTCAACACAATTCTTAGTGGGTAAATAAAAAACCCAAAGGTTTTTTGCAGTACGTGTGCTTGGACATAATTAGCAGTAGAACAAATGTGGAAGACAGCAATACACACAATAGAAAGAGGCACTCACTGTGTGTATGCCCATTCCTCTGGCTGTGGATGTGTCTGTCAGCCTGTTCCCCTCTCCCTGTGGACTTCTGAATGGTGCACATGCTCGTCAGCTCCAGAGTTCCATCTTCCCCTTCACCCTCAATCAACGTGGAGAAAAGGGGGGAGAAAGTGGCCCCTCCTGCTGCCCACAACAGTTTGGCTTTGGGATGACCCCCCAACAAAGTGAGAGAAAACACTCCAATTCCCCCCTTCTTCCACTGTACAGATAGAGAGGAAGGGATGGAGGGGGCATCTAAGGAATTGGACAGAGATGGAGAGACAGAATGGACTGTCAAAAGGGAGTGTAGCTATAGGTTAAATAAGATAATCAGGGACATTCATGATAAACATCAATGGTTATTAAATAACATTAAATTTAGTGGCATAACATGTTCTGTCAATAAAGAGAAATTGAACTGAAGTATATATTATAAATAACAAAAAACGAATGGTTATGACGGTAACCATGTTTTATGGGTTCCGGATTAGGGTCGTCAACCACAAATGAACTTTCCAGGTGTCCGATGCATCGAGACTCTTATGTCAACGTTTGTCATGGACATGACCTACACGTAGTGACGTAATTCCTCCCTATAAAGGGAGGCGTGTCAATGTGGAAATCCTCTGACCCTTTTCTCGCCCTTAAAGGGTCCCATGACCCCTAATGGTCATCCGGAACTCATAGAACACGGTTACCGTCGTAACCATTCATTCTATTTCGTTCCTTCGACCATTAGGGTTGTCAACCATGGAGTTCCCCTGCCATACGAGGGTTGTGCTTCACCTCTAGCTATCGGTTGGAACCAACGAACACCAGAGTGTTGTGGGGGGGCCATCTGCCGCTCCCTGTATCTTAATGCCTCTACAGAATGCTCAAGCTTCTGTCTGGCTACTTCTGTGAAAACCTGGCCGGGAATAACTGGCAGGTCCCTGATGGTTCTTTTTGTGATGCCCGGGAGGGGCTACTGAGCCGACCACACCTGACGCCGAGTCATTGTGAGAAAGGACATTACTCTGCCATGTTCCACAGAGGGCATTTGTTCCAGCCCATGGACCTCCGTGTCCGACATGGACGCCAATGTCCTACAGTGCTTGGCCATCCGCTGTAAGCCGGGATGTGAACAACATTCACTTCGCTCCGCGAAGTTGTTAGATGCTGGCATGGCAAACTGGCCTGAGGCATATCGCAACCCATGCGTGTCAGGGCTGCACAGAGAATAGTTTCTAGAGAGGCCGAGTAACCCTCTGAACTGCTAGTGGAACCCGAGCCTCCCACCGACCCTCTGTCAGATTGGTCTCCTGTGTCAGACCAACTCTGAGCAAACTGTGTGTTTGATGCTGGTGTAGAGAGTGCATCAAAGCCATCCAAATTCGGATCCCTGTATGAATCCTGTACTGGGAGCCCCTGTGGGGGACCGAGCTGGGGAGCCGTTTATGCCTTCGCATAGTCTTCCAACATCTCAGTCAATTGTTGCACTGCAGCTGTGTGACTACTGCGGATAGGTTGCTACCCCTGCCATCCTTTCCCTTTTTTCATGAAGGGCACTGAGTGCCGGAAATACCCTTACATTTGGGGGCAACCTTTGCGTTCCTCCCGAGGGGGGCATGTGGGACATGAACGCATCCAATTGGGCCTGCTTGTTCTCCAGCGACATACCCATACAGCATGGGCAGGGGTCTGAGAACGCCTCCTGCAGGTGGCCTAGGCTGCAGCACCAGGTGCACCCTTCAGCCATATCCATGGCTCCCCCACATTCCGTGCACCCGCGGACGCAAACGTGGAGGGTGGTCTTGAGTAGGGGAAGCCAGGGCAGATAGTGCAGCGTACACGCTACCTCTGCCACACAAACCAATCGATGTAGCATCTGCGTTCACCAATTGGGGAAGTCTTACTTTCTCAATCCCGTCTTTGAAAATGAGAGTTTATGGTGTTTTTTGAAGGATTTTCTATATGCCCATCCAGATCCATTGTGTAAATTAGCTGTGACATGAGCAAAAAGAAATATATCTCAAGACTGCAGTTTGTCAAAGTGTTGATATGGACCGTTGTATATGATCGTAAATAACCATGTAACAGGGCTTAACATGCTAAATACTGAACTTCTCCTTTAAAGGTTGGATTTTTCTATTTTTTCCAGTGTGAGATTAAGGTGAATTAGCTTAATCTCACACTGAAAAAAATAGAAAAATTAATTTTTTATAACCTTTTTTACTCATCTTTACCAGGGGTGCCAATAATAGTGGAGGGCACTGTATATACTATTGTGATGCTGTTAATGTACAAATGTGCATTATAGATCTATAGCCTATGTCTAAACCTACTGTAGTGAGACCTCTATAGCCTAATGCAGCAGTCTATTTTGAAGAGTATGCATTTAGCTCTTTGACAAAAGGTTTGAACCAATCAGCCCAGTGATGAGTACATGTTGTTTGAAATAGAGTACACCAACATAGCTACAGAACTGTATAGCAGATATAAAAAACGGAGTACTGGAAATCCCTGATAGTGTAGAGAGCTGAAGTTTAGCTTGGTGGTGCTCATTTGAATTTCCTGTCTTTTGTGGCTTTTGACCAAGCCAAACATCACATTTAAAACGTAGTTTTTTGTTATTAATTCCCAGGGTTTTTTCTCCGGAAGGTGTCCATTTCTTAAAAAAATGTAATCATCATAACTATTGTTACACATCCACTTAAACTTTGAATAAACATAACTGAAGATTACACGATCACTAGAAAATGTATAGCTACATACCGCTAGAAAGTTCAATCAATGTGCCTCGAGAGCACCCTAATAGGACCAGAATAAGACCAAATAATATTACAAATATAAAATAGCCTATAACATAATAATAACATAACATTCCAAATTTCATAACACATTGGAAATAAAACCTTGATTGAATCATGACAACAACAGATATATTGTAGTTAAATTTAAATTAAATTTTGTGCATTTTTCAAATTTGATAACTAATCTGTCCAAAATTCTACATAGCTTTAACCCTATTAGATTTGGCCCATTAGAGGGAATTTTCATACAGTTTCTACTCGTTTCATTGAAGTGTCAGTATCTCAAAAACTATTCACTGCACATCCATGGGTTAAAGCTCAAATTGAAGAAGACGCTGTACCATTTAGAAATTTGCATCGGAATAAATATTGTAATGGGGCGTGACGTGTGAGGTAGGAGGAGCCAAACGCAGCGAGGGGATTCTTTAAGCCCTAAGGCCACTAAGGCGGGAAACACCACAGCTACAGACCGGCTCACTGTTACACACCAATGAGTGGAAGCACAAACGCCTGGCCTCGCAACAAGAAACCCAAACAAGGCGAAAGGGAACAAAGGACTACTACCCCATACTTCCACGAGCTAAGTAACCAATAAATGAGCCGGAAATAACAAACGCCCTGTCTCGGAAACGAGACGCATAAGAACAGGCGAGTAGCATAATGGCACGAATACACACCAACGTACCGAAGCTACGAACCGGCACACTGTAACACGCAATTGAGTAGAAGCACAAACGCCTGATTTCACAGCAAGAAATCCAAACAAGGCGAAGGGGAACAAAGAACTGCTACCCCATGCTTCCACGTGCTAAGTAATTAAATGGCCAGCAATAATAAACGCCCTGCCTCAGTAATGAGGCGCAAGAATAGGCGAGTAGCACAAAAGGTACACATAAAACATATAACCAACAAACACTGAAAACTAATGCGAATTAGAATGCCAGGAGGCGAAAGGAACGGAGATCTAATGTTCCAAGGCTACTATCAGACTCGCAGTCAAACGTAAACATGTCCACAACATCGCCCAATCTTCCCCACAGGAAGACATGCACCGACAGACGAAACAGAACTACAGTTCCGAACAAAATCGTCAAACTCCATATAAGGATAAAAGGCACACAGGGACGAAAGGACAGCTGCACCGGAATTATCGGCTAACTGACTAACACGAGTATAGAGAATAAACGCCCTGCCTCTTGGTAAAGAGGAATGTAACGAGAAGGCGAAGGAACAGAGATAACGTTCCGTGGCTAGTTTCATAAGCTCACAGTCACATGCATAAATAAAGGGGTAAACTCCCGATCTCCCAGTAGGGAGAAACATTTTACAGGAGAGCCGACGGAGCACCGCAGTCCCATAACTTTACTAGCAGAATGACTATCTTAAATAGAAAACACACGCCCTAGCCTCTCAGTAAAGGGAAATGTAACGAGGCGAGGGAACCAATAATTAAAGTTCCAAGGCTTATAATGAGGCTCGCAGTCACGCGCAAACATGTCCACAACATCGCCCAATCCTCCCCACAGGAAGACATGCACCGACAGACGAAACAGAACTACAGTTCCAAACAGAATCGTCAAACTCCATATAAGGATAAAGGTACAAGACATGCATCGACAGACGAAACAGAACTAAAGTTCCTAACAAAATCGTCAAACTCCATACACGGATAAAGGCACACAGGGGCGAGAGGACAGCTGCACCGGAATTATTGGCTATCTGACTAGCGCAAGCTCAAACACTAATACAAGCCCTGCCTCTCAGTATGAACAAATGAAACGTACCAAGGCTACTAACTGGCTTCCTGTAACACGGAAATGAGTAGAAGCTAAAACGCCAGGTCTCTCAGCAAGAAAACCAATCACAGGCGAAAATAGAACAAAGAACTGCTACTCTATACCTCTACGAGCTAAGTAACTAAAGAGCCAGCAAGAAATAAGCCCTGCCTCAGCAATGAGACGCAAAAGTAGGCGAGTAGCCCAAATGGTACGGATAACTCACAGCCAACAATACACCACAGTACAAAACAATAAACAAACACAATGAACAATTAATCTCGAAGCCCCGAATGAAGGAAACGGAAGGCTTATATAGCTCACCG
This sequence comes from Synaphobranchus kaupii, assembly GCA_029718625.1. Taxonomy (NCBI): domain Eukaryota; kingdom Metazoa; phylum Chordata; class Actinopteri; order Anguilliformes; family Synaphobranchidae; genus Synaphobranchus; species Synaphobranchus kaupii. The sequence goes on along the minus strand of CM056379.1, from coordinate 49,740,954 downwards.
GCATTACATTCCAGTATGAACGTTGATTAACCTACTCCGTGAAAAGAAGGGACGGAGCCAAAACTCCACCAACGGAGCAGCGCCCATGTGTGGCGACCGAGAAACACGACCGCAAGGAAAAAAGTCATAAACCATGACAAATATTTGTCATAATCGTCACAAAAAGTAGCCTATATAGCCTATAATACGCATAATTGAGATGTTGACGACAACCACTAGGGGGCCACCATGGATTGGGATAATGAAGGTTTTGTTTGAAACATTTTGCACTTAGAAACGTATCATGCTTGCTCAGCTAACGTTAACCTTACTTCTGGAGTGTGCACTGTGCAGACCTGGCTAAATTAGCTGATGAAGCACATAGGCTAAGGATTAACTCAGCTTGCCATGCTTATGTTCAGGTTATAACGTTAGGTTGCTAAATCTGCCCATATGCAGAAGGTCTGTAAAAATCATATATGACCATGCTTGCAAAGTTTTATAAATCTGTCTATGTTGATTAGTATTATATTATATATATGTATTGAGCCCTATTCGGAGGGAATACGCTTTCAGGACAATGTCTGTAAAGTAATTGTTATCACGGGGCGTCTGTAATGTTAATGACCGATTTGGGAATTGGATGGTATAAAGTATCTCCTTAATCAGTGTCTAGAAATGCAGAGGAGGGAGTGTCTACTCCATCACACACAAAATTTTCCATGCATCATAATGTTACACATAGCTATGCTTGATCTGCATATGGGCAGATTTAACATTAGCAACCTAACGTTAAAACTAAAGCTAACGTTAACATTATACTGGCTAAAAATTTAATCTTAAAACTATCACTCTTCAACTGTGTTGTGTTGGTAGGATTCAGTCTAACGTTGCATTCTGCCAAAACTATATTCAGCGAAATATCTTAAAGATGAACTAACGTTAACATTGTCCTAACGTTACATTGCTTGGCACTGTTATGGTTCCGTGTGGGACTTGTAGCTAATGTTACTAGCTAGCTAACATTAACGTTAATTGATAGCTCCCACAGTGTGGCGCTTGTAGTTTCATTAACGTTACAGATAATATTGTGTGCATGTCTGAAAGCAGTAACATTAGTATGCCTAGCTAAGTTAACATAAATTAGATTTTATCTCGCTAGCAAAGTTAGATAGTAATGTATTATTTCTAGCTTTGTCACTCAGTAATGGTAGCTAGCTAGCTAAGTTAACATTACAGTTGCTGCTGTTCGGTCAGAGTTGTGTGGAACTGCTGTGATCACTGACCTTGCAAAATATCTTTTAAGCAAAATAACGTTATCCACCTTGCTCTCTCGAGTTGATTTTCCCATAACATTACTTCTTGTGATTCAGAAAAATGTTAAAGGTAAAATTCAAAACTCGCTTTGGACTTTCAGTTTAACATAGGGAACGTTAGCCTAGGGCTGGTTTCTGTGCAGTGGAAGATGAGAGTTTCAGAGACAGAACGAGTAAGAAATCTCGCATTGCACGAGACTGTTGTAACGGTAGTTTGAACTTTCATTTAGCATTCGGTTGCTAGCAAATTTATGCCCCAATGTTAAAAGGGACATGAAGCACTCGGTAAAGTGGCTCTGGTTCATTAACGTTTTACCTTAATTCTATAAACTTCGCCCCTAGTGGTTGAGACATATCCATGTTTGTCTGAAATGATAAACTAGAGCTTTAAGAAAACCCTGTAAATTTTGATGCAGGATTGTTTAAAAGGGTAGCCACTTGCGAAAACCTCAGCTTCTTCAGTTAGGGCAATAAAATAGAAGGGTGCTATTAATAGCCAAATAATATTTTTTGACATATTGACATTTAAATAAAACTAGTAGAAACTAGATGGAAATTGCCTCTGGAAGGCCAAAGTAAATAGAGTTAAATTAGATATGACCATGCGTTCAAATCTCAAACCGACCCGTATTTGCTGGAAAAAGAAGTTAAAGTTTGCTTTTATTCCACTAGGGCAGTCATTTTGGACCAATGGGGTCATGACGTCACTAGGTTGGTTGGTCTCAGCTGCTCAATGTATTACTATGGGAAAATAGTTGACTTTCAGTGAGCTGAACAATGTAAGGGACTGTAAAGTTAATTTGCTTCATACTACATTATATGGGGTTGTTATGGTATGTATTAAGCATCAGCAAAAGTATGAGATTTCAATTTCATTGCAATCTCGATCTATATCCATCTATTAATTTCCATCTATTCCGATGTGGGGATGAAATGGGTGGAGTTCAAACTGGGCTCAGTCCTATTGGGCACAGGTCCTTCATGACGCCATGAAGGACCTGATGTAATGGCCAATAAATGTTTTAATGTCACTGCATATCTCCTCCAAGGCAAATAAAACTATTCTGCCCCACTAACGTTAAACAACCTATTTGAGGCTGAGCAAAACAATCGTTTGCTATAGAGAACCTTTGTCTGCATTATCGATAGTTTTGTAATCCTTAGCTGTAGTTATTGTGATATTTTTCAGTTCTTAATCCCTCTCCTGTCATTATTGCCTCCATTTGCATTGCAAGCATGCCGCATATACCCAGTGTATGTGCCCTCCCTGGATGCACAAACAGAGGATGAGGTCGAGGGTAATGCTACGTGTCATTTTTTCGGTTACCTCAAGATGCTGAAATTCGTAAGAAATGGGTGGCGTTTTTGGAAAGCTAACGTTATTGCTACAATGGCAAGCTCAGCGCAAACACCCGCTTGTGCAGCGACCATTTTACAAAACCAGACAGGTCTCAGAATTATAACAATTTAGCTTGCCCAAATTTCTCAAACTTGTTGCTGGGTTGTGCCCTCTCTTACCCACTTTTCCCCGACGACATCGGTGGCCATCACCGGGCAGATTAACCTGCTGTAACCGGTAAGCTGCTAGCTTGGACTGCTGCTTTACCGAAGCTGGTAGGCGTAATGTTAGCTATATTCTCGATAAATAATAGAGTAGTCAACAGCTGTAATAATATATGTTTGATATAGTTGCCATTGTAATGTACCCCACTGCTTTTCAACAGATTTTATGGACAACCTGACCTGCTGTGCTAGCTTAGTTTTGGCAGGCCGGCACAGGTGGCTATGCTGGGGTAGCGTCAGTCATCAACACCATAGTTTGACAACGCTTGACGACATGGCTGATATTGAGTGTCATATGAAGCTGATTGAAGTGAAATAACGAGTTGGTTACTGTAAATATATGGTTGTAATGTGCACACCTCTGAACTGACATGGCATTCACTGCCGCAGTGATTAATGCCACTCCATAAAGAGCATTTCTTTTCTGTTATGGTCTTAAAGGTTGTATCAGCGATTTTGGGTGGAAACATAAATGATCACATTCATCTGATTTTTCCTCACGATCCGCTAGCTGCCCGCCCCATAAGCAGGCCGTCAAAAAACCGCGTCTCTGTAGGCAGCCTATGCTCCGAGATCGTACACAAAAACAAATGGTACTACCAACCACTCAAAACCAAAATAAACAGTATTCCAACCAATCACAATGATCTGCACAAACGCTAATACTCTTATCTCGCTGAAATCTTGACGGATTTACAAACGGTTTGGTTTCTTACAAACGTTATTAACGTGGTTATAATTCTGGATGCTTGAACACTATTTTTTAAAACATAACATAATTATTCATAAGTATGTTTGTTTGGGATTTCGCTTCAGAAGTGACGTCACCCAAAATCGCTGATACAACCTTTAAGTTAAAGTGTCCGTTTCACAATTTGCAAAATAGTGTTTTTTCTTCACTCTATCTGCCATTGTTTGCGACATTCCTTCATGGATATGAACGGGGATATGTACGCTATCTTGCTAGGTTAGCTGTGGGCATTTTCTGACAATTGCTGCGAATATAGGAGTGGAGACTATGCATGTCCATGTGAAATAATTTACGATTTCATCTGGACCCTCTGATTTATCTTGAGAAACTGGTAGTACATGGTGTTTGGTAAATAAGAGAAAAAAACTTATACGGGGAAAAACAGTAACATATGTGAGGTGTTCTATGGCACCGGACTTTTGAACGTTCGGAGGCTAACGTTATAGCCAGCTTGTAACTAGTCACACAATACGCTGCTTTTGCGGCGACAACCTACTGAAAGTTATTCGTTTTCATCTCATTTTACTCTAAAAATGTCTTGGCTTTCATTATCTGCGTGTCTTGATGTCAAATCCAATATGAAACTATAGTTTTGAAGCATTTAAATGTAATATGACGAGCTAACACCGGAGTTTAGTTTTTTCGTTTATGAGACCCAGTCAAGTTTCTCTCCAGTAACGTTAACGCAACTTTCGTGGCTGAACTTTGAAGGGGTTTTTCTCAAAAAAATGGGTTGATTGCATTCCAAATATAATGGGACATAACTCTCTTGATATTTGGATTAGAGAGATAATCTTCCTTCAGGTAGTATATTCAGGTAAGCCCAACATGTTACATATTTAGTGCGGATTCGCAAACTTTGCTACATGCAGCCCCAGGTCCGGTAAATCTGTTATGCTCAGTAGCTATTATACTAGCTAGCTATTTTTAGTTATCTGATACGCTTCCTGAGCATTTCACAGTAGCCTACCAAATTCGATCAACCATGGATGCAGAATGCCAGTGTGATCCAATCCATGTGCCTGTAAGGGGGAGGCGGGGTGACGGCGAGGTCCCAACCACGCCCACACAATCCTGAGGTTTTTTCAATACACAATTTATGTCTGACTTGCGATGTGTGTTTATTATAGTTACTGACATTACTTTGAGTAGATATTTGGTGGATATGTAGTGGACACATCTCTCTGTGATAATTTATAGTTATTTTAACTACTTTTCAGCCCCTTACAATTACAATCCCTTTAATGTAAAACTTTCCACGAACTGCTTCTGACCATATACCTAATGCTGTGGCCTCTGACGAGCTGGCAACTGCTGCGCCGCTGCATTGCCTTGATATATTACTTAACAGTCTGCAAATATATAGCTACCACGAACTTGCATCACAAGCTAACGCTTATTTCCTATAGGCAATATTAACACAACTTTAGCTCCCAAACCGTTTATCAAGATAAGGCAGCGGCGCAGCCGTTGCCAGCTCGTCAGAGGCTACAAAAATTGAGTTTCAAATTAAGTTTTGTTCAGTAATACTCATTTGAGCATCTCGGGGCAGTACAAAAGGACTGTCTGCGCACTTTTTGTTTTATTTTTTCCTCACGATACATTGTTGAGCTCATTGTCAGTTATTTTCCCTTAGTAATACATTGAGCAGCCAAGTGATGTCATGACCACAGTTGGTCCAAAATTGCTGTGCCCTAGTGGGAAAAAAAGCGAACTTTATCTTCTTTTTCCAAAAAATGCGGGACGATTTGAGATTTGAATGCATGGTCATATACAGTAGGTAAAAAGTTAATGAACCAGAGCCACTTTAAGGAGTGCTTCATGTCCCCTTTAAGTCAATTGACAATTCATTTCCGGTATCGTATAATTATAAATGTTTATTTAAAAACTGTACAATAAGCAGAAATATCACCCGTCAAAAGCATTAGTCCATGTCACGCCCGACATATCGCTATGTCTACTTTAGCGATTTGAGTTGTAGAATTTGACAAGGTCGTTGGAAAAAAAAGCCTTAATCAATTTTTTTTAATGTACTTAATTGTATGAAAATGGCTTTCCCATATTTGTTTTATGTCAAGATATTGATGAGTTAATCTGCCAAGTGGCTTGGTAATTGGTGCTAAAACGGCTGAGGTATTGATGGGCGAAATTTTGGTTTTAACATGTTGCAACCAAAACCAATAGAATGAGCGGTAATGATGCTGGCAGCCGTGCACTTTATGCATCCATTTCACATTACTTGAATGAATTCAGGAAAATAGGTTGGTTTCTGAATTTGAAGCACTCTCTGAGTTCAGTGGTGTCTAATGCGTCCTTACAGTGCTTTTGCAAAGTCAGAGAACAAGCCGGGATGTTTACCTGAATGGCTGTTTTGCCACTGTCTTTCAATCGGTTCCTGCAGTGAACAGTGCATCACTCTACAGACAATCCTTGTCTGTCCCCCTCCCCTTTTCTCTCTCTTTTCCTCCCTCAGAGTGGCAGTTGCACGGTAGGTGCTGGGATGGGTCAGCAGGGGGCCCCAAATGTCTCCACATTCCACAATCTCCTCCTCATTCTGTTCCTCTGTTATTCTCCACCAGGAAACTGAGATGTCAGGTGGGTAGAATCCTGTGACTTCACAGCCAAGGATCAATGGATTTTTAGGGGAGTGAGTGGATTCAGCACGGCACGAAATTATGTCAGACACATGAGGCCTCTTTATGAATCCTGTGGAGAACAAAGGTAGACACATGAGGCCTCTTTATGAATCCTGTGGAGAACAAAGGTAGACACATGAGGCCTCTTTATGAATCCTGTGGAGAACAAAGGTAGACACATGAGGCCTCTTTATGAATCCTGTGGAGAACAAAGGTAGACACATGACAATAAAGCATATTTCTTCCTGCACCTTTAATGATCTCTCTTCCTTACCTCTGGTCTCTCGTGTGATTGGTTGTTTGAGGGCCATGTGATGCACTGTCACCCACACTTTGGTCTCCCCTCTCTCAAGCTCGGCACGGGGCAGTTTGCACTGGCTGATGGCTGAGAAAAACCCTTGGGCATCAGGTCGAGGGGCAGAGAGGGGTACTGGGGGTGCCACAGGGCTGAGTTCTCCACCCTGACAAAACCATCGGAAGGTGATGATGTCAGGGTGAAACCCAGAAGCTTGGGCTGTGAGAGTGATGATGCCTGGAGGTGGCAGGGAGGGTTGAGGTCATATACACGCAGGCAAAGTGCATTACAGTAGACTGCAATTGTGTTATGTTAACACAATATCCTTGGCTACATAAACATCCCAGTCAGAATAAATACAATACGACAGATCTGAATTTAAATCTGACTGCTAAACTACTCTGAACCTCAGCTCTATGCAAACGCTTTACCAGACTGCAGAAACCTAATGTGAAAGGAGCAAACCTAAATGTTGAGGAAAACAAGAGAGCACATAATAATACCTGAGCTATCAACCGGCTCTGTGAGTTGAATCTCAGATACTTCAGGAGCAGCTGAAAAAGGAGAGAGCAGTTCATACAGAACAGGAAGAGAGGCAGACAAAAAGCACAAAAATAAATATAGGCCAAAAGAACCCAAATCTATAAACCAACTTGGATTATAGATTTTTTAATACAAAATTCAACATAGGAAATTTATCAAGACACAATATGATAAAAGTAAAATAAAATATTAACGTAGCCTTCCTTTACCCAACAGTGTGAACTTGTCTGACACTCTCTCAACCACCACTTTGTCTTTGCCTATATATGAGACCTGGCATTTGAATACTGCCCCCTTGTGGATGGAAATGTGTGGGATGAAAGAGAGGGAGGAAAGTAATTGTTGGGTGTTGCCATTTCCAGAGAGAAGGGGGCGTTGTGTGTGAAGCTTGTAATATCCAACTTCTCCACCTGGGGGCAGCAGAGGACCTTTCTCCGTAACTAATGGAGGAATGAGAGAAGAGGTTACTTGGAAACTATTATTGATGCATAACATCGGGATATGGACCAGAAACAGATCAATTATGGAACATGTTTTTGTTTGATAATTGTGATATTAGTTACAATAATGAATTGTGTAATGTAATGAATTATTTGGGAAATTCCCAACAATAACATGCTACTATCAGTACTTATACTGACAATCATTGAGTTAGCAAGAATATGGTAGTAACTAACTATAATGTATGCTATAATGTTCTTGTGACTGCTGCTGTAGGACTATACCTGTTTGGGAGGTGTCTGAGATGAGCTTGTCATTGAGGAACCAGGTTGTCTGCACTCTGTCCACCCTCCTGCCCTCCACGCTCACAGTAACCCTACCCTTCTGACCCACGATTACCCGAGGGGGAAGTATTATTCCAGACACGTTCAGGGACTTTTGCTTTTCTGGAAGCAGAGATATATATATATAGAGATATAATTAATGGCCACTATAATAATTTGTTGAGTACATTAATAAATGATCATGGTTACAGCCTGCTGAATTTAAAGAGAGTAAATGCATGAGGTTTGAGCCAAATATCTGAATTTTAACTGTTAAGTAGGCATCGTGGCAAGTTTGGAATGGTTACTAAAGTTGCTTTTATGGAAGTAGTAAAAAATCCATATAAACAGATAGCACAGAAAAACAATGAAAGAATTATCTGTTATATTTCTGCGTGTGTGTGTGGGGGGGGGGGGGGGCAACACTCACCATCCCTTTTCCTCCAGGAGAACCCAAAACACAGCAAGAAAACCAAAACCAGAGAGATGATCATAAGAGCAACCGAGGCTTTGGCTGACTTGGTCAGTACTGTGCCCCCCTCTGAGACAGACAGGGAGAGATGGAGGGGAGGTGTTAGTATCTTCTATTGGGAGCATGGGGAATGTCATATAAAATTGTTACAAAATGTAGTAAGAAACAAAAACTAATAAGTGAGCAATCGAAAAATCTGAACTAAGTCTACCTCAGCCTTCAGACAGCTCATACCATTTGTGTCAGTAATGAAGAGATTCACAGTTGCGGAGACTGGTTCAGGAACTGAAGGCTGCCAGACCACACACTGGACCTCCTCAGCCCTTTCCCTCTCCTCCTTGTTCAGAGTGTGAAAATGTCTGGTTCTGAAGGTGCCTCCAGGGCTGGGTAGGACTAAAGGAGGGTCAGGCAAAACAGAGCCATTCTGGAGCCATTGGACAGTGATTTCCTCCGGGTAAAATCCTTCAATGTCGCAGGAGAGGGTGAGAGGGGAGGAGGGTGAGTCTGTGGGGATTGTGGAAAGTGTGACACTGGGGAGCTCTGAGAGGGAGAGAGACCAAAAGAGAGTCAACATATGAATCTCATCTTGGGATGAAAACACTGCACCTTTCAAAAAGCTTTTGGCACACATACTAAAGTGAGAATTATTTACATCATCGTTGTAAAAGATGTGAAGCTGTTTCAACATAAAGATTTAAGTTTAACAGCCTTAATCTTACCCAAAGATTTGTAGGTTACACTGTCTTAGTATACGTAGATCTGATTCAACTTATAAATGTATATGGGGAATTAATTCAAGAGATAATGGCAAAACATTAAGTTATATACTTAATTGCTTTGAAATCTACAAAGTGAGCTCCTTGCAGTTCAAATCAAAGGTTTGAGCACCTCTCTTAAGACAACAAGACTAAATCAGGCTTAAATCCCAATCATGCACCATCCATGGTAAAGAACACCCAGGCATCGTTTCATCAAACCTGCATCACGCGTCACATAAACATTTGCCCCTAGATTTAACAGGAGTAAAATGCATTTTTAAACTGGAATTTGATAGTAACTTGATTAAGACTAACTTTAAGCTTTAATCAACATAAAATTGCATTCAGTTACTTTTAAGAAATGTAAGTGTTTTTTTAATTCAGTTTTTTCTGTTCTGTTTGAAAACAAACTCATACATTGAACATTGTTTGAATGAAGTTAACATGATTTTTTCCACAGATTTGCTAAGGTAAAAAAAAGGTAAAGTTGCCTGATCTTATTATTTTAAGTCAACATAATGACTTAGAACTAAGAATTGAGTTGTTCATCACAGCTGACAGTTCACCATCACCAGTCATTAATCAGGTAATCATCCAATAATCAATAATCAGGCACTAATCTCAGGAGATCAAGTAATTTTTCAGTAAAGCGTTGAATGCACTAATAGAAGAGAAATGTTTCATATTACAATGTCATTACCGACAAGTGTGAATTCCCCAAAAAGTCAATAAATATTGATAAAATTATTATCACAAGTATATTTTACTCTATGGACGAAGTGCAAAAGTGTAATAGAAAGTAGCAGACATTCTGGTCTTAATAAGACGTCAATATTTTAACAATGGTGCATAAGCTGCCATACTTTCTTTACTGCAAGGCATGCAATAAGGAAGATAGGGACAATCATAAAAGGTGAAAAAGATAAAAGACTGGAAGAGAGGGAAAATTAATGATTAAAGACTCTCACGGGTGAAGTTGAGTGGAAACTCTTTGGCCAAAGGCTTCTGCAGGGCAGCATGGTTTACCACGCAGCTGAAGTTGACATATTTGTCTTCGGCAGTGGGAGTGAGATCCAGACTGCTCACAGCCCAAAAGTAGCCCTCGCTGGTGTGGTTAACTGCTGTGAATGGACGGCTTGGTTGCAACTCTTCTCCTCCTCTCATCCAGGAGAAATGGATCAGAGGGGGAGTGAAGCCCTGAGCCCAACATTTGATCACACTTTGTCTGTTGAGAACCACCATTGTAGATAGGATTGTGAGGGATGGTGGGGCTGGCAGAGAAAGAGAGACATGAATTATTGGCAATAATAATAATAATAATAATACTAATACTAATAACAATATTATTATTATTATTGTTATTATAAAAACAGCAGCACACTTTGAGGTCACATGGAGCTTCACATGGTGAACATGGAGCTTGCTGCTGAAATGACATCATCAGTAAATGATAAATGGTTTCTGTATAGTATTTGAACAACGTTGTCATAAATAGGTCAACATTCTGATAACTTTTCAGTCATCATTGACAAAGCTCTTAATCTTTATACATCACTGTTTATCTTATTCAATGTAAACACTGCTCTGTGCCAAAATCTGAGGGTCTCCATTGCCTGAGAATTCTGTGAAATGGCAACTAAAAGTTTGTTAAATTATGAAAATTAGATTATTTGATAAAACATTGTTTATTTGGTATTAAAATCCAAAGCATTTTCACCCTCAGCTCCAATTGAAGATCCAACATCCCCATATTCTGCACACAGAAAAGGCCCCCCTGCTATGGGAAATTCTGCTATCCTCCAATGTACCAGTCTAAAAATGGACAATAACCATCTCACTCCACCCCATCAAGACCTACCTAAAATGATGATTGTTATGTTGCTGGAGTAAAGCTCACTGTTGTTGTAGGTGACACTGCACTCATACTTCCCCTGGTGGCTGAACAAGGTATTATGAACTGTCAGTGAGAAGGTCCCATTGGCAAATTCACTTTGATCCAAACTGAAACCTTTCTCGATGTGGGTGACATTGGTCCCAGCTATAACAGCTATAGCTACTCCTTTGTGGAGCCAGCTGACCTCTAAAAAGGGAAGCGTTTGTTTTCAGCCCTCCTTCATTCCCCTCCCCAGAAAGAGAGGTAGAGCAAGGTAGAAGTGTTGAGGAGTGGGGCTTGGTCCAGACTTCTGTTAGGGAGACTGACAGCGAGGGAGGAAAGATTAATAACTGCAATGGGAGGAAAATCAAATGCCATCCACTCCAAGGTGCAGAAAGAGGAAGCTAAATTCCTTTGGTGTTGATAAAACAGTCCTGTCTTTTATAGAGTCCATTGATGCATTTTAACTTATACAATCATCTGCTGATTTTATTATCTCACATTGAACTCAAAAACAAATTGCAGAAAGTGGTGAATGTCACAAAATAGCCTTCCTAAATTATATGTCAAGCACTTTCTGAATGACCAAACTCACCCGTTATACCCAGAACCTTTTATGACATCACCTAAAGCAAATGAATGTGAGATATTTTCTATAACCCCCCGCCCCCTCCAGATGAATAGGGAAATGAATGCAGAGTACAAAGGAGGGGAAGGTTCACTACGTTTTCTAATACAAGATGTCCTCACTCTTTCACATACAGAAAATCAGTCTTGCACATGTCAGGAAAAACATTTGCAACATTGCACTGTGTAAATATTTGGATCTGAAGAGAATGTAAAACTATAAGGGAAACTTTAGATCCTATTTGGCTGGCTTAATCAATAACTAGTACAATAAATATTTGCCACTTTGTATAAAGGCACCGATTACAGAGTGAAGTGTTTATATTGCTGCTATTAATCACAATGATAGATTAGGTTATATCGTGGCAAAGGGGAAGAGTGGAGAGAAGTAAGGAGAGAAGGGAATGGTGAGAAAGTGGTGACTAAAGAATAAGTGAAATATTAAAGACTTAACAGTACATCTGGAGACAGAGAGAGAGAAAAAATATTGTCCATTGATGAAATAACCCCACAGTGCTATAACAAACTAATCAGAGGGTCAAAGGGCCCCTCACTGTACTCTTCCCAGGACACTCGAATCACCTAATAACACAACAACCCTGGAATCCTGACCCAATCCTGTGCCTATAAACCCTAAACATTACTTGTAAATACTAATTCAATGATGCTTGCAAATATAAAATCCAGGCATTCAAGTCAAGCCAGTCCCCTACAGACTGGGGGAGAGGGGGGGGGGGCTGCTGGAGGAAACCGGAGTACCCGGAGGAAACTCACCTGGACACGGGGAGAACATGCAAACCACACAGAAAGGCCCTCGGTTGAGATTCAAACTCGGTACCTTCTAGCTATGAAGTGACAGTGCTACACAGTAAATTCACAGTAAAATATCCAGTGTTCATTCAAATCTAACAGTGTTAATTCAACTCTAGCAGTGAACATATGAGCCTACTCTGGCACATATGTACTCTGTTAGAGTTGAATTAACATTAACTCTGGACATTTTTACTGTGTTATATCCCCTGATTCCTACATCTTTCACATTATATCAATACCAGTTAATTTTTATTATATATACTGTATATATATATATATATATATATATATCCCATATAAACAGGCCAATGTTTTTCCGAGCAAATGTAAAATGCAAAGCTGAAAAAATTCCATTATATAGTATAACAGATTACCAATTTGGCTCTCATACACATACAAAACTATAAAATGATGAACATTAAAATAAATACAATAATCTTTACTTGTAATTTTATTCCATATTGCACACACACATCTAATTTAGTAACTTACACTGACATATATTACTAATATTATACTGTATATTCAATAATCATGTACTTGATTTATCAAATCATAATTAAATCATAATTCAAACACTCACAATTAATACCTCATTATTGTGCCATATCTCTGACACGTCTACATTCAATAAAAGTTAAGCTCTCAAACTACAATTGAATTTGTAGTTTACAAATTTACTTAATTAGTTCATGGGGATCTGGTATTTTACAATCAATCAATGCCCCATACATGAAGAACCCTGTCTGTTCTTTGCTGCCTGTTAAGGAAGTTTGGTTTGTGATCATTGCTGAAAGAACAATAACTCAATACTCACCATGTTTTATTACAATCAGGAGGCAGAAACAGAAAGGGACTTTAAACTTCATGGCAACTGATTTGTTTGAGACTAAGTTCTTATCTTCCCCCTGTCTTGCACTGGTATATATGTGGTATAGGGGAGAGGGAGGGGCTAAGACGCAGAGACTCACAGTGATTAGCAAATACTTGGTAAACAAAAAAAGAGAAAAGGGTTCCAAGCAATACGTACAGCCTACAGACAGAACATCTGATAGAGTTCATGTCAACTCTTTATTACACAGAGAGAAGCATGTGGGTACAGACAGTGAAAATCAAATTAACTTTCATTTTGTCCTCTGACCCTCTTAAATATTTCTGTCTGCAAGTGCTATATTCAGTGTTGTATTATAATAAAATAATAAACAAGCGCTGGATCATAGCTATACCCATATAAATAAAATAATAAACAAGCGCTGGATCATAGCTATACCCATATAAATAAAATAATAAACAAGCGCTGGATCATAGCTATACCCATATAAATAAAATAATAAACAAGCGCTGGATCATAGCTATACCCATATAAATAAAATAATAAACAAGCGCTGGATCATAGCTATACCCATATAAATAAAATAATAAACAAGCGCTGGATCATAGCTATACCCATATAAATAAAATAATAAACAAGCGCTGGATCATAGCTATACCCATATAAATAAAATAATAAACAAGCGCTGGATCATAGCTATACCCATATAAATAAAATAATAAACAAGCGCTGGATCATAGCTATACCCATATAAATAAAATAATAAACAAGCGCTGGATCATAGCTATACCCATATAAATAAAATAATAAACAAGCGCTGGATCATAGCTATACCCATATAAATAAAATAATAAACAAGCGCTGGATCATAGCTATACCCATATAAATAAAATAATAAACAAGCGCTGGATCATAGCTATACCCATATAAATAAAATAATAAACAAGCGCTGGATCATAGCTATACCCATATAAATAAAATAATAAACAAGCGCTGGATCATAGCTATACCCATATAAATAAAATAATAAACAAGCGCTGGATCATAGCTATACCCATATAAATAAAATAATAAACAAGCGCTGGATCATAGCTATACCCATATAAATAAAATAATAAACAAGCGCTGGATCATAGCTATACCCATATAAATAAAATAATAAACAAGCGCTGGATCATAGCTATACCCATATAAATAAAATAATAAACAAGCGCTGGATCATAGCTATACCCATATAAATAAAATAATAAACAAGCGCTGGATCATAGCTATACCCATATAAATAAAATAATAAACAAGCGCTGGATCATAGCTATACCCATATAAATAAAATAATAAACAAGCGCTGGATCATAGCTATACCCATATAAATAAAATAATAAACAAGCGCTGGATCATAGCTATACCCATATAAATAAAATAATAAACAAGCGCTGGATCATAGCTATACCCATATAAATAAAATAATAAACAAGCGCTGGATCATAGCTATACCCATATAAATAAAATAATAAACAAGCGCTGGATCATAGCTATACCCATATAAATAAAATAATAAACAAGCGCTGGATCATAGCTATACCCATATAAATAAAATAATAAACAAGCGCTGGATCATAGCTATACCCATATAAATAAAATTAGACTGAACTTTCTGGGGGGGTTCACACCTTTCTTTGCTTTGTTCACATTCTATCACTCTCCACACATGAATGATAAGCCTTGCTCATTTGGGTTAAATGGGTCAATAGTTAACTAGGCAACGTAATTATAGCTTGAACTATAAAGTATTTACAACCCAAATGTTTATTATTCATCGGTGAGCTTCTTGAAAACAGTCAAATTTTCATCCATAGTATATCCTATGTACGGAATTCACACATTTATATTTTTTTTGGTGAGTGTTCATTTGTGAAATCCCTACAGCATGAACTCTCCCTACAGCCCTCTTTCACTCTACCCCTTCTTTCAACTATGCATTCTTTGTCTTTTGTGTTTTGCTTTTCAATTAGAACAAAATGAAAGTCACAGTTCTCAAAATTAAACAAATTAAATAAACAGTCTCCATTGCTTTTCTATGTTTGTTATTTGAGGTTCACACTCTGCCCTTTCGAACAAACTCTCATTTCCTTTCTTTGCCTTCTCAGCCAGAATTGGGCCTTTCATCAGTGGAAGATTGAGTGTGTATCTGTCAAGTAACCAGAACATGGAGATTGAGAAGTGGGGCAGACAGAGGGGAGGTCAAACACTCTGGAATCAGACTAGCACACATACTGTGTACATAATTCTCTATTGAAAGCTATGTACACAAATACAATGTTTGAGTATATAGTGGTCGCACAGTACTGATGTAGCTTAGTCATGGTGGTACAACATTTTCCATTTAATAAAAACTTTCATATAAATGAAACAGAAATAGAAATGAGACAGTAAATGTGGAAGGAGGGGTTCACAAACAGAATTTTCACTGTTGATCAAAACCAGAGCTACCAAAGCTTGACTGTTCCTTTTGTCTCTTTTTCTGCAGAGGAAAACATAATGGGCTCTATCTTGACGATTTTAGCGCATGGTCTAAATCGCGTGGCGCAAGTGCATTTAGGGCATGTCCAGCTCCACTTTTTCTAGTTAGATGATGGATAATTTGAGTGCAAAGTAAGGCAGACGGCTCAAATGGGCTGAACTTAGTCTCTTCATTAATTATAGGTGTGTCTAGGGTGTAACATACAATAAACCAATCAGAGTGTCATCTTCCATTCCCTTTAAAAGCCACCTGCCTTTGTACCTTGGCGGATTGCTAATATGTGATTTACAGCTGGCAAAACAAACCTGCTCGTGCACAAAGTTAAAGCCTGCATGCAGAGAATATATGGTATTAAAATTATTATAGAATTAATTGTGTAATGTGCTGCAAATCTATTTTCATTTCTACTTGTAGAAAATGTTTATTTCCCATAATTAGACTTAGTTCTCTTAAATCATTTTGTTCAGTTATGTAATAACAGGTGAAATCAGCAGGGTTATAATTGCTGAAAGTATGGAGACCTAATCGCTGTAATTTAAAAAATGTGAAGAATAGGGTTAAAAATGCAGTAAAAAATTGTGAACTTTAAATTAATCTGTTTTTTGAACCGTATCAAAAAAAACCTTGAATCCCTGGGACCGTAGGCTATTTGAAAAACAATGAATGCAATATTCGCTGGACAAAGTTTAACTTTATTCATTCAAAGCCATTCCATTCACTTACAGACTGTAGATGAAGAGCTGTATTGTAATGTTCCACCTGTCTTATGATCCAGACATCTGAAGCACATTTTCAGCACTCCAAATGTCCATTAGTGTGTGTTTTCATGAGTTTATGATTGAATGACAATTCACGCTTTGTTATAGGCATGATATAGGTGTTATCAGCAAAGTTTTTAATGGATAGCCATTGTCCCCTAACAGAAGATTATCCACCTGGAAGATTGCAGGCACTATTGGCCAATAGAGTCATAGCTTGATCCAGGATAATTTGTGAATGAGTGAGTGAGTGAATTTAGGAGATGCTGGAAATAGCCTACCCACTCACAAAAAAATTGTATAATACTATTACTGTTAATTGTTAATCTCATAGCAATGGGGAGTGCATATAGGGACAGCAGGAATCTGTCTCCAGCTCAGCTGCCAGGAGATGATAGAAGTTTGTTAAAACCTGGCGGAATAAATGCAATTTAAGGCATTCCCCTTCACTGAGGGGCAGGTATGTGGTCCTTGACCGATGAACCCTTTTATTATTATGCATTTTTTGATATACACAATAAAACACCATTTTTATTTCACGGTGAAATAAAGCCAATGGGTAAGCCGCCAGTATTGTTCTTATACTTATAGTTATAGTACATTCATATGATGTATAATTCTTGTCTCAAGCTTCTTCTTGGTCTCTCCTTTATCGTGGGGGTGGCTATCTAGGACTAGGCTGTGCCGAGTCTTGTAGGCTATTACTTGCATGACATTACATTACATTACAGGCAACTTTCTTTTGCATTTTTTTACATATTATCCATCTATGCAGCTCGATATATACTGAAGCGATTCAGGTTAAATACCTTGCTCAAGGGTACAATGGCAGTGTCCTACCTGGGAATCGAACCTGCAACCTTTTGGTTACCAGGCCAGTTCCTTAAAGGGTAACAAAGCACTAAAACAACTTATTTAGATAATAATAATAAAAAACCAAATGTATCAGTTATCAAGTATTATTGATTGATCCTGGTCCAAATCCTGACAAATTACTGCAGTCAGCGCAAAGAAGCTTAAACTTTAAGAATCTGGCTCAAAAGTGTCTCTAGTGGTAAAACGTTAGGTACTGCACGTTCAATCTGTGATTGGCCAGAAATTTCCTCCAGCTGATGAATTCCTTGCGGTGATGAAATAGAAACCTGTACAGCTACGCTCACCGATTGTCCGGCGGCTACGCCCTGAAGTTTTGGAGCGAGGGCAGGCAGTGCAGCGGTTGATCTGTGTGGAGAGGTGATAGATAGAGCGAGCGAGCGATATAGCTAGCTTACATTTTATCTTTTTTCAATATTCTAGTTATAGTAGCCCATTTATTTTTGGTATATATTTATAGTT
Source organism: Synaphobranchus kaupii (assembly GCA_029718625.1). Taxonomy (NCBI): domain Eukaryota; kingdom Metazoa; phylum Chordata; class Actinopteri; order Anguilliformes; family Synaphobranchidae; genus Synaphobranchus; species Synaphobranchus kaupii. Next base: position 49,723,118 of record CM056379.1, on the reverse strand, counting down.
AGCTTGATAGTCCCTTGTTTTTTGATAGTTCGTTTTTCAGTCTAGCTTAGCAAGTAGCTAGCTAGTTTATTTATTTATTTAAAAAAAATATATAGGCTACTTTATTAAAAATAAATATAGTATAAAGCATATTAAAACTGCGTATATGACAGGGATATGGAGAGCTACTCTCTGCATTGCATGCACTGTATTTTTATGTTAAAACAAAACTAACGTTCTGACGAGGTAAGTAAAGTATCAACTATTTACTTTTTGGTCCCGAAAGCGGAAAAGTTGATCCCGAAAGTGGATTACCGGAACCTCCGTCCGCTGGTACGGGCGGCCGTGATGGCTATGGAATCGGCCCCAGCTAAAATGGCGTTAACAACACGTGATCACTATCCAACAAGACATTTGTCCTGAATGATTTCTTCACCTCCCGGGGATTGGACTTCATGTTTGTATCTGAGACGTGGATTTATCCCGGTGAGTTCAGCCCTCTTACAGAATTTTGCCCACCGGATTGAGTTTTTTTTAGCACCGCCACGACGTCCTGACGCAGCGGGGGTTTAGCTGCTGTTTTTAAGAAACATTATAATTGCCGGCTCCTGAACGCTGAACAATTCTCCAGCTTTGAGGTACAATTATTAAAAGTGGGATTGGCTAATGCTCTTCTCGCTGTCCTCATTTACCGACTGCCAAAATATAATAAGGATTTTATTGCGCAGTTCTCTGTCTTCTATCATGCCTAAATTCGATAGAATTTTGATTGGACTTTAACATTCATGTCAGCTGTCCGTCAAATCACTTGTTGCGGACTTTCTGCACTTTGCTGAATCATCATGTGCCCTTGCTGGCCTATTTGTTTACAAAACATATTCTACATAAACTATTACTCATGCTGCACGACACCGTTCAGTGTGAGGTGCAGTGCTGACTGTGGACGAGAGCAGTTATTTACAAAAAATATTGTTGAATTTATGTTTTAGGGTATATTATTGCTATATGTGGTATTTCCTGCAGAAAGGGGGGATTTGGGTCAAATAGTTGAGCCAGGAATTGTAGTATGCATGCTACACATTTAGGTTTGCAACGTAGTACGTCCCTAACAGGACATTCTCTCTGGCTACTAGTGAAAAACAATTGTTGGTGCGTGGTTTGATACCTGGAGCTCAGCCCCTATATTATAACCTTATCACGCCCAGATTTTGGCATTTTTCGAATATCAAAAGGGGGCCGGGTTTAGCGAAACCAGCGTGTTTTGTTACCCTTTAAAGTGATACTGCAGTCAAAAACCGACTTTTCCCATTGAAAACCAATGTTTTGGGTTAGATTATGATCATTGTTTATGTCCGAAAATCTCATGATTAGTCAAAATAGTTTTATCTGAGTTTTTGTGTAGGCTTACCAATATGCTGGTTTCCGGGGATTTGTGACGTCACAAGATCCTTAACATAAAAATGGGTGGAGTTGAGGTGGTCCTAGGGGTGGTCTCTGAGTCCCTTGTACTGCTAACTAGCTAGTTCAAGTTCAAATGCGAATTGCTTTGTATTACTGCTAACGTTAATATTACGACTTATATCGAGCTACTAAGGCTACGTTTACACTGCAGGCCTTAGTGCTCAATTCCGATTTATTGCTCAGATCCAATTTTTTTTTTTTGTTCACTAATTGCTCATTAATTTTTTAATGTGGCCCATATCTGATTCCAGTGTGAACCGATTGTTCTCCTCAAATTACCCGTGCAAATTAACAAAAACAAAAGACATAGCGCTTGTTACACAGCCTGCAGAAATAAACAACAACAAAAAGGAAGTCATCAAAGTCACAGCTTCTGCGTTAATTTTAAAGTTGATATGCAGTGGAGCAAATGATAAGGGTGAGGAGACAGGAAAAAAGCCAAGGTTTTTACTAGTTTTTTGTGCTGCCATGGCTGCTACTTCTGTGCAGAGGGACTCGTGAATGCGAGATCGGAGCCAGGAATGGGGGGACCGTGACATGGGTGGTTTCAGTGAAACTCAAGCAAGGCATGAAATTAGGGATTCTGAGGACGGGCGAGTTAAGAAAATGGAGCGCTCGGCCGTTTGGCTAGTGAGACCAGTCGATATAACATTTATAAAATAGCGTTCCAGCCGTGTTAAAATACACGATATAAACAAGCTATCACACGATACATCTGTTCAACTTCATTTGTAACGTTACCTAGGCTATAGCCTAACGTCACTGCGCACACTTAGATTAAACTATTGACACATTATTGGACCGACAACCATTAAAGTTCGGTAAGCAGCTACATGAGAATACCGTGCAACAAACCAAGACAATAATATGGACAGTTCTAAAATTATTTTAAATCACAAAATGGTTAACGCAGCTGTCTGAATTATATAAAAACGTAGCCTACTTCCGATTTATTATGGGCTGTGTCCCAATCCAGTTTTTGCTCCACCCTCGTAAACTTCACTTGCAAACTTCACTTGGGGGAATCCCCTTTGAGACCAGGATGTACCCTCGGTCTCCATTTTAAGTGTGAGTCCAATCCGTTAGAAAGTTTGTGACGTAGCCCCTTCCCCCTCAACTTTTCTCAAGTGAACCATAGACTGTATAAAAATATGGACAAAGCCACTGTGAGTTCACCCATTACCTTTCCACGGCCTCGTAAAAACTGAATTGAAGCTCAGAAGTCTTTTTCGCCGCCCGTTTGTACAAACTGCGCCTGCTCCGTGGAGCCGAAGAGGACTCAACCTTTCCCTCTGATTGGTCCTGAACAAATGTTAATACCCTGTCCAAACTACACAATATTTAAAAAAATCAGCACATGCACAGGCATTAGATGAAGGAAAGGCACCTATTGCAATTACATTTTTTTGTGTAAAAAATGTATTGACTGAGTATTTTGACCACATTGCTGCCATTGACTTACATGGGGAAAGACCTATACTGGAACCAACCGCAGTGGCGCTAGTGAGCAACAGCACCAGGAAGTGAGCTTCAGAATGAAAGCCCAATCTTGGCCCCTTGAAGTGAACGAGTCTGCAAAGGAGCAGACTCGGCAAGCTCATATTACCCACAATTCACATCGAACGTCCTGTTCAGTGATAATCACATCATGTTTATCGCGGTATTATACATACAGAATGGAAAAGACGGTGTTTAGTCTATGTATTTCATAGTTTAGCAAATTGCGTTATGCAGCAACAGAGTAGCGTACTGTGGAATGTAGGCCTACCAGGTTCTCTGTAGTTAATCTTTCTTTTAAACGTATTATTAACGTTGGGATTGTAATTATTCATAATTATTGCCACCCTTATTAAACAATCTCACGTTAGTTATCTCTTTGTCATTGTCATTTGTTAATCATTATAGGCTACATAATTGTTCTTGATTATATGAATTTGTTTGATTGACATAAGCAAGACAAATAAACGGAAACAGGTTGAGAATATGTTCGGTTGCTGTCCTACATATTTAATGCTACACGATTTTATGACACAAATAAATATGCTAGCCCACAAAACTTGCTGTATTTATTGATAAGCTATTTGTTATTCAGCAAATCAATTGCTTGACTGATAATTAATGTAAACAGGTTGAGAGTTTCAAGGTAGGCTACGGTGACAGACATTTTACATGATCCGCGATCCCGCGATACGCCACTCTGCAGCAGCATGGTTAACTTCCGAGTATAGATGGGGTGAAGTGCGTCTCAATTCAAATAACCCGCTCCGCCCTCGCTCCCTCCCACTCGCTAAACACAAGTGTATACTCCTATTTTATTGGTATGTGCGTCACATCCTCCCAAGTGAAGTTTACAAGTGAAGTTTAGGAGGGTGGAGCAAAAACTGGATTGGGACGCAGCCATGGTGTATCGTTTGTGCCCAAAAAAATCCACTGCTTTGCACATTTACCACTTAAATAAAATGACAACACATGATAATATAATGTGAATCTGTTGATAACCAACCCTGTACAATAGTGAGTTAACTAGCCTGTGCGCTACGTTCTAATGCCCTGCTAGCTACATCAAAAATGACGTAAAAAGTCACATTAATTCCGATCTGACTGTTCAGACTGCGGTCGCTTTGACACAATCGGTTATGTATCGGAATCTAATACCACATTCAAAAGTGGCCCAAATGAGAATTGGAAATGTCAGATTCAATGTGACATTTGCTGTTCACACTTCCATAAAAAATCACATCTGTGTCACATTTGAGGAAAAAATCGGATCTGGGCCACTTTTTACCTGCAGTGTGAACGTAGCCATAGAGAGTTATTCATCTACAACGTCTTACTTTGGTATCTTTAGCTAACTTGCCTGCATTATGCCAAGGAGTCAGACATGTATTGTTCCTCGGTCCAACGCCACCGGCTCTGTTAGCTTTCATAATCTGCCGAGAGACGGAATGTATCGATAAGTTAGGTAATGCAAGGCAGTCTATTGTGTGTGAGTTTAGCCCCGTTTGGTCCAGAGAACTGGTAACTTAGCTAGTTTGTTATCTTAGCTATCATTTATGAATAATGTTAGCTAATAAATGATAACAATTCTCTCCAGACCAAGTGGATGAGGGCGCTACAATCAGCCATGTTCAATATATTAACGTTACTGTGTGACTGGGTTTTGCTGTGTATTTGAATGTATTTAATGGTAACGTTACTTGTCTTTAGGCAGACAAACAAGCCAACTTAGCTAGGTAACGTTAGCTCTAACATTCGGTTACATCCCCGGTCCTCTCCTTGCAAAGACGTTGCTCAACCAATACAGCCAGGGCGGCGGCTGCTGCTGCCAGTGGCTTGAATGAATGCGGCTGTATTGCCCGAGCAACATCTTCGGGGGAGAGTCTTCCGCCACAAAGGAATCCTTTCAAACTCCTCCACCTCAAAACTCCCTGCAGTAGCTACTGCTCTCACTCTTGTCACTCGCCATTTTGTTGTTTGTTTAGTAGTGAGGAGAGAGCGTATTGAGTTCAGTGGGGCTGAGCCAGTTCACCAAGACACACCCTTTCACTCCTTGACCGTATGAATATTCATAATATGACTACGTGGCATCATCGTCATATGACCACACCTACTCACGAGTTCCAGTTCAAATTGACGCGGTAAAAAAGGCCTTAGAAAAGACTTGGCAGTATCTCTTTAACCATTATACTACACTGCCGCCCTAATGTTAGCTAGGTATGTTCAGATCAGTGCATAGGCTGCAATATGATTATTAATGGATTTAGCTTGTGAGCTAGCAATCCGAGCGTGTCGTTTTCGGTTCTTTTGAGATGTATAACATGAGAGAACCGAGCAGATCTGTAATAGAAACAACCGCGTCTCCCCGTTAACTTCTGTAATGAACTGTGATTCCCATGATTCTGTGCGCTGTCTGTGTGTATAGAGTACTCAAGTGACTACATCACACAGGTTTCGGAAGTAAATTCCCCATTCATTTAGAGCGTAGACATTCACTAAAACTTACTTTTAAACCATTTCTAGTGATTTTGTCTTACCATCAATTTCCTGGATTGTTCAATATCACGCCAGATCACAAAATATGTAGTTTTTCTGGACCAGCTTCGAGTATATTTTACGTTTTAGTATTTTGTTGTGAATATACCAGCACTGGCAATGTTTAAAAACTCAACGTCCCATAATTCCCTCCAGAGGAGCAACCGTGGTGTAGCATTGTCTCCAAATGTTGTCATATAACGTTAGCCAACAGTAGCACACAGCTCCGTATTGAAACACTTTTTTCTAACGTTAGCTAGCTAGCTTGAAGGACTAAAAGTTATAATTGCTTTATGTGGTTAACCATAGCGTAGTTTCTGACCTTGTCGGGCGGGCTTCTCAACTTAGCAAGCTAACGTTAGCTCGTCTTCAGTGGCAGGCTACTGCCATTCTGCCAAAAATGTCTAGACGAGATGATATCTTATTGGTCGAGAACCACCCGTGCGTTCCAGTAGGCTACTGGATATGTAGTCCGTTAAAGTGGACTACAAGAAGAACTGCAATCATTAATCCATTACTTTCAAAAATAAAAATTTGGACATGCGATATATGGTCTATATCCTTATACCACACAGGCTAATCCAGGAACGTTTTGGCTCATTCTATAAATCAGATTTCAAGAAATAGTCGATAGTCTCCGAAGCCCATTCTATTCTTCCATAGGGAATTTACTTCCGAAACCAGACTCCGCCCACGACTGACGTACTCACTTGAGTACTCTATAGCCAGAGACGTGACGTGTTGAACTCTGAATTGGCTTCATGCGCTAATGAGCAACCGCGCGGACTGAAAGTCTGCACCTTTGTCCACTGCATCACCTGCAAAGTTTTTATTATTAGTTTTATGTCATTGGATCATGTGACCTGGAAGCTATTGAAAATAATCTATTATTTTTCCATTCAAATAATGGAAATCTATTATTTTTACATGAAAATATTTATTACAAAGTAAAGAAACACTTTGGGGAATACAAAGAGGTGCGCCCTATGTGGTATTATAAGTAAAATTATTATCCATGTGTCCTGGAAGCCATTGAAAACAAATCTGATATTTTTCTATTATTTTCTATTTTCTACAGATTAAAGGTATACTATGTAGTTTCAGAACACTAGATGGCAATATAGAGCACGTAGGAGAAAAAGGCTCCCCGTAAATTGTTTATCACTTGTTCTTCTCAGACACGCACGACGACGCACCAGCATTGTGGTGACGTGGACTCAATTCAATTCAATTTGCTTAATTGGCATGACAATACATTGCATCTGTATTGCCAAAGCATACTGCATTAAAACAGTCGAAGACATACATCTAAACGAATGAACAATAACATGAAAACAATAACTTTTCTTTGATTATGGATTTAGAAATAACAATAATGTAAAATAACAAAGTACAATTTAAAATAATACATATTATCAATAGAAATGATAATAATGATGATGAGAATGACACATGATCTTATAAAGTGAATATAATAAATATAAAATTTTTTAATTGGTTTAAAATGATCTCTGTCACTCACTGTCCCTAAGACGATGGCAGGCAGGTATATATTGTGCTGCCAGGTCACAGCATGTCCTCTGTTCTCCTAAGAGGATGGGGAGTTTTTGGATGTCTGTTAAATTTTTTAATTGTGGGTATCTCTGGTTTATTTAGGGAAATATTTATGTCTGATTTGATTGTATTTTTTGCATTTTGTGATAAAGTGCAGCTCTGTCTCAACTTTGTTGAGATGGCAATGTTTCTCCTCCCGGAGTCTGTCGATTCTCACGGTCACTCTGATCAAGCTGTCCTCTTCCCCTGGCCCTGCATCATCCACCATGAACACGACTGCCCCTCACCCTTACTCTGGGGCCGTGACCACTGGATGTTGATGGCTACAGAATGAACCGAGCAGAATTACAAAATGATGATTTAGAATTATTTTATGAAAATGAACAGTGATCAAATTTACAGAGCAATAACTACGATTACTAACTTATATGCTTTGAGTATGTAACGTAGTCTCCATTTACATGATCAAGGTTTGGTCAAACATGATAAATAGACTATTGTCAACAATAAGTGTAAGAATATGGTACTGGAAAACAGAGTGGTGTCTTGGTGTCCAAAAATTGTAATTGACAGTACAACCTTTATTTTCTGTCATTAAGTAAGATTTACCCTCCCTCATTTGAAAATGGCAAGGACATCATACATTTCCTAACACTTTTACTGTCATGCAGTGTTGATTTGAATTTGTCAAGCGACATCACATTTGTTACATGGTGTCCAATATACCCCATTTATTTTGTCACTATGATCAAGAAAGGAAATATTGTTATGTCAATTTCTTCCAATTGGTGTACATTGTACCTAACATTTAGTTTAATGCCATTTAAATTATTATTACTTTTACGGGATTTGCAAAGTTGGACACCGTAACAAATGTTATGTTACCAGTTGAAACATTTCTTATAAGATGTTTGGTAACAATTGGGGAAGGATAGACTGGAAATATAGATCAGAAATGTTATTCAAAACACCTTGTTATGTCCAAGCACACCCAAGAAATTAATAGAAATATTATTATGGTTATTAAATAACCCATAATGCGTTTTACAGGGACACCAAAAACCTGTTGAGCTTAGTTGCATTTCACCAAACATGGTGTGAATTATCTTCTAGAGAACAGCTTACAAATATACCATTTTGCTTTAAAAAAAAACACAAATCATCAAGGTTTATTTTGAGCTGCTCAATGGATTAATGATTACCTTGCACTTATTACATTAGTTTCAAAAGACGCGATAAACCGCTACGTGAATGAAAACTATCCCAGCTCACATCTTTCCCCAAAAATAATTCATATCGATAGAATAAACATGAAAGTATTCGTACATACCTCTATTCACGCAATTTGCTCCACATCAGCCACTTCCTAAGTGGTTAAACTTGGTGCTACGCTCCACTGCAACATTCGTAACCAAGACGTCATTGTAACGAATGTAGCGACCCGGAGTTGAATTTCTGATTTACGGGAGTATGATGGGATAGCGTATGACCTCAAAGCGATCTAGGTCAGAGACAGAGAACTATATATGAACTAGAAAGGCAACTGCCTTCTCAAAACGGCACTGTCTCCACGGCCCAAAGTTTTTTTTCTGATTGGCCAACGTGACCTGTCACGTGAAGGTGGTCAATTTGTCCCTTTTGCAGAGAGTAATGGCTGCCGCTGCAAATCTAGAACCACGACCAGAGCCACCGCGAAGTGGGTTTTGTGAGAACAATAGATGTTATGTGAAAATCAAAACAATAAATACATTGAAAAATTATTGAATACGTCTATGCTATGATTACATTCACATACTTCAATAATGATTGTTGTTTATTTACCATCAGTGGTTTTGCAGTCGGTGATCCCAAACGCTTTTTCAAGCTTTCCGTGAACCAGCCTTGCCCGGCTAATAATCGCGTGAAGTGTTGCCTGAATGATGTCGAAGGCTAACGTAGAGACTTGTTAAAATCGCCTCACAGCCTAACGTTAGTGCAAATTCATATAAATGAGCCGGGAATAGTTAACGTTACGAAAAATGTTTAATATCTATGTTGTTAGCTAACTACATTATTAACAAGCTGTTTGGTTAGCATTAACTATAACGTTACTCGTCGTTATGTTGTTCGATGGTCTCACGCTTTTTCGTGCTCATAGTCACAACAATTAATCTATTGAATCGTCACCCGGAGCACGATTGTCAACCGTGGTGTCAGGTTCAACCTAGTTCGTTTTCAATGCGATTGACTGGTAGGGCTAAATGTGTCAAACACTGTTGTATGTTTTGCCCGAAATACTATGATTTGTACAGTTATTTGCCATTATTCGCATAGTTTTGATATGGAGTTGATAGTGCAAAGACTTTTATTGCAGGTGGCAAATAAAATATTAACAGGTATTGACAGACAATAACAGATCAAAAACGTGGCAGGCTTTAAGTTTACAAAGCACTTATCCAAAATGTTCTCTTTTCTCGTCTGATTTTTCACATACTGATAGAACCCAGGCATTGTGCTGTCCAAACAATGCTATCACATATTTTATAACTCTAGAGATGTATACCTTGCCAAAAATCACTATGAGCATTATTCCCTTCAGATGGTACTGACCAACCCTACTGGCTCACGGATTACTAGGTGTACGAATTATATATTATAATTTTTGAAAAAAATTATACCTAACACAAAAAAGAGAAAACCTCTGTATCTCTCTGTATGTCTGGTGCACAGCAGCCAGCAGGTGGCACGCAATGTGCGCACACACACGCACGTACGCATTAATTAGGTATAGGGCCGACTAAATGGCCAATTAGTGATTGTGCGCTCCAACGGGTATCAGAGTTCATCTGATTATCAGCTCATCACCCATGGTAAGGATAAGCCACAAATCACCTGTGGAGACTGCCACCTACAAGTTCATAACAGTGTCATCTTCAGAGATATATGTAGGAAACTTCATCTGTAAACAGAGGGATATTGAGGCTACAACATTATATAATCCTGACCATGTAGGACTATTCAGGAGGTTTGGGGGAGGGGCTTAAGCGCTTCAAAAACAGCATATTATCTAACCCTAACCCTCATATGACAACAATCCAGATGTATTTGGTAGGTAAAATAAGGTCTACACTAGCGCAAATCCAATTTTTACCACCAAATAAGAAAAAAATCAAAAGACTTGATTTTATCCAGGCTGGAGTCTCAAAGGGTCTCAGAAACTACACCTCAAAGAGGCTGTAGCCAGACAGGTGAAAATGAAAGTTTGTCGTAGGACAAAACTAAAGACGTTTTTGGAAAGGCCTTGACCTGGAGAGTAACATATGTCAATTATTTTGCCCTGACACCCCGGGGGACTCAGTAGCGCCCCCTAGAAGGGCAAAACTGGCCAAACTTCAAATGCTTCTAATTCTGGAACCAATAGACATATCGGGTCATAGACAATAGACATATAGATATTTAACAGGATGATTAACTAACTAGTCTTTCATAAATAATAATAAAAAATAGAGCCAGCCGTCAAGCTCTAACAGAAGGGCCTGAATAAAACGTTTGATGCTTAATCATTTGATACGTTGATGATTGAATTAGATGATCAATTGGGATTTTAACTGATGTTATATTGAACATAAATTTTAAGCCCCAGGTCAATAGGATTAGTATTTTTTTAGTTGTTGGTACTAATAGTTTAGAACTACAATTCCCCCAAAAACCCGACAGCTCTACGTAATGGATGGCCTGTGAAAAGATGGCGCTGTCTGTTGTCCGTTCTGAGAAATCCTATGCATGGGTTTAAATTTCGTTCTGTGTAGCACGATAAAATTCGGACAATCGAAAGAAAGCCGCGTTAAGCCATTTTTTCTGATGTTACAGTTTATGGTTAATCCTAACTGCATTGGACATAACGTTATTTATGCTAACCTTCCAATATCCAGTAGGCTATCATATCGGCTGACCAGACTGGCTTTATCCGAAAATATTCGTTTGGACGGTTCGGACAGACGGACACTTGTGCTCCGTTTATGCAGTCTTAAAGTGCAGTAGCTATAACATTATCTGGCTTTGATGCTCAACTTCGGTTCCTTAATGCATTTGATTTATTTTGAGTGATGAGAGAGTGCTGCACACATCGACATAGCTACAGAGCAACATAAAATGGTAAACGCCACAATAACTTTCCACGTTGACCTAAAGCTACAATGTTATATCCTACAATAAACGGGAGCACTTGCTCTTCTTCGCAAACATTTATCGCATAATGCAGTATTGTGTCATGCTGCTAGACAAAATATAAGCTATTTCTGCACGCCATGGATTGAAGGTGAAACATATGAACGGCTAATGTTTGACCATCCTTCATATTAAAACATTTCTTTCCAGTCCAGCGCCCACCACAGACCCACTGAACAATCGATGTTATGTGAAAACCAAAACTAAATACATAGATACATTAACGTTATGTGCATGATTACATTCACAAAAATAATGATTATTGCGTTCACTTATTTTGCTTAATCCGCCGTCCGTGGAATAGGCAAGCTACACCGGTAGATCCCGGGTCCCGACCGCTCTCTCAAGCTTTCCGTGAACCAGCCTTGCGCGGCTAGCTAACGTGAGGTGTAGCCTAAATTATGAGCCATCGTGATGGAAATGGCCACTGTGAAAATTTTACGTTAGCCTATTTTGCAAGTATAGGAATGTCTGTGTTGGACTGATATATTTAACTATGGTGAACTATTGTGTCTACGTTATAGATTAATGTTGAAGGCTTCGTGGGCTAACTTTACCTTGTTGAAATCGCCTAGCCGTGAAGTTACTAAAATGTTTAATAGCCATCTCGTTAACTAGCGTTATTAACAAACTTTGATTAACGTCGCCATTATGTTGTTCGAAGCTGTACGTGAACAAAACAGGCTTAGCCAACAAGCTAGCCTATATGATAGGCCTTCATATGCATTGTCGAGAGGGGTGTAAATTTAGGTTGACAGACATGTCAATTCAATTCAATTTATCCCTAATTTAGCCAATTTTACCCGGATATAGCCTGGCTAGATCCTAGGACTAACGGTACGATGGTCGTTTTTCATCAAGCGTCAGCGGGGCAATGTTAGTAAAGCTGGAGGATTGCTTCTGTTGAGTTAGCAGTGGGTGGGTCTGCGAGCGGAGCCCTCAGCTCAGTGTACCAGCGAACGCTACGCCGGCCAACTCGTCTGCTGACCCGCTATCCTCTGGCTATCTGGGCGGTTTTTCACGACACGAGACGGCATTTCATCAACTTTTCAACATGTTCACTGGGGCAGGTTACTAGTAATGTAACGCATCTTGAGATGTGAAGTCTGTCCTTAGAAATATTACACATTTGAAAGCCATTTAATTATTATGCACAAGATAGCTGTTAGCTAACCAGCTACAGTCAGCTACCGCGCTGTATGCTCCTTGCGAGCTGACCAGCATAGTTCAGTGGAGATGAGATTTCATTTGAGGCGATAATGCGAATTGGCCTCCTCACGTGATTACCCTGTGACGTAACTAGAATTACCACGTGACCATGTTCTTAACCAATCAGAGTTCAGTGTGCCTACTCAACACTCACCGATGAGGTTTTTTAAATCATGCCTCTCTTTTTTCTGTGAAGGCTAAAAAAAATTTGAACCCAGGAAAAATGTAAAATGTGATTGCCTGCTTCTATTGACTACCATATTGTGAACTTTTGATACCTAGATTGCGCTGGGGCGACTATATTGACTTTCACAACGCTCCATTGGAAATACATGGCACAGCTCATCTGTACTACTATTTCCGGGCCATGGCAGCCATCTTGCGGCGGTGCCATTGCGGTAGAACCAAATTGAATAGGGCTGAATGGAACCACGTGACCGCGTTGCCTTTCTAGTTCTTATATAGTTCTGTGGTCAGAGACCCTCCCCCAGGGGGAGACGTTGAGGTGAAGAACCACCCGACGCGAAGCGGAGTGCGGTTAAAACATAGACTGTATAAAAATATGGACAAAGCCACTGTGACGTCACCCATTGCCTTTCCACGGCCTCGTAAAAACTGAATTGAAGCTCGGAAGTCTTTTTCGCCGGCCGTTTGTACAAACTGCACCTGCTCCGTGGAGCCGAAGTGACCTTGGCTTGGAGCAGGGTCAACCGGATATGGCCCGGGCACAGTATGATTGACAGTTCGGGGTGGAGAAGCCACAGAACTATAAAGCCCACAGAACTATATAAAGCCCATGACCTGACCAAACCCACCATTTTGCAAAACAAACTTGTGGTAAACTTCCTTAAGTTGCTAATGTTTTATAATATAACATTTAATTTTCATCCTCGATTTTACTGTGTCATTTATTCTCATTGAATGTGTGGTATTCGTCACATAATTAACGTTCATTCAGTTATCTTCAATTTATATTCAGCTAACATCAGCTAATTTGATACCAGCTGAGCTCGGTAGCCAAGCTAGACGCAATGCATCACCACCACACTGGACGAACAGGGTAACGGTATTGCCATCAACTATATTGACGGTCAATTACGTGTTATTTTGTTAGACTACTTTTATTATAAATGTCCCTAGCGCCGCTAGAAAGGTAGCAAGCTGATCCCATAGTCTTAAATGAGCAAACCACCACAGTCTTTTTGGCTAACCGCTAATTAACTCGACTGTGGCAGAGCAGTCTGTCACGGTTTGCCGCAGCAAGAAACCCTGTTCTGAAAACTCTTCCAGATAAAGTGGGCATTAAGGTTAGTGGGTTCACACGCTAGCTAAAAGCACAGTAGCTACATCGTAGCTGGCATTAACTTTCATCTGCATCCTGTAACCTAATCACAAACATTGCAAACATTTACAAACGCAGACTACGTATTCTTTTCCGATAAATTATTGGTTTTAATTTAAACATCCTCGTATTTAGTCAGTACAAACATACCGCTAACACTTTGGCTCTATTCCCCGCATTTTCGTAATTTTTGGGACCTAAAAAAATGATCCAGGTGTAGAAATGTCCGGTTAGATTTCTAGCTAGAGCAGCTGGTTAACGTTAGTAACGTTAGCTAGGCAATCACGGTAGCTAGCAAACTTATATGGCCAGCCAGCAAGGATGACTTTAAGGAAGTCGAATAACTGTTAAATTAAAATGGCTTGCCATAAGCTATCATTAGCTTGCTAGCTAAATGTTAAAACGACTTGCCGTGAGATATCGTTAGCTTGCTAGCTAGCTAACCCAGCATTGCTAAGCAATGGTAACGTTCATGACAGGGCAGTACAAGTACAGGGGGAGTACATGACAGGGGGCGATTGCGTACGGGAGGGGTTGGAATAGCTAAATTAATATCTAAATTGATAAGGTTATACAGGTATGGAGCAATTGATTTCAGATACTTAACCTCTTAATGCCAAACGCCCCCTAGCGGTAACGCGGGCGTGACGGAAATTATTAAATTATACATTTCATTAATTTAATAATATATAATAAACTGCTCACCTCAATATTTTGATTAAATATCCTTATGATATATCCATTCCTTCTGGGAAAGTGGTTTTTAAGCCCAAAACGTCGAGATAAAACTTTGTAAATAACGTTGGAAACTCTGACCTAATTCTCAAACATGTATTGCAGCTTGATGTCACACCATAAACAATGTGCTGGTAAACTGTTCTGCTTAATTGTATTTCACAAAACTTTGGTTTAAAAAATCATTATACCTTTAGGCTTCAAGAAAAAATACTTTAAAACTTTCATAAGGCTGTACATGATTTTTTTCCAATTTTAAACCGACTTGTGCTTTTTTGCACTTGATTACGACTCGTTCGGCTGTGTTCACTTTGGCGTTGTGAAACTCAGCCAGTTTCTGGAGTACCAATCCAACGGCTTAGTATATGTTAGCCAGAGTGGTTTTGAACATGCTTGCAGAGAATTATGCAAAACCGTCGTCAATTGGGTGTATTTCTTTGACTGATAGCACAATAGGCCTATCTGAAGTGGGAAAAACTGTCTTCGACCTGCCTCCACTCCGAGTATTATTTGCTTTCCATTGGGTTTTAAAACTGTCTGTCAAATATTCCAGCCAATAGCCAAGACTCTTATCTTTCAAAAGAGCCATCATTAAACACATTTCCTTTGTAAATGAAGGCGATAACAGCACTGCGTATGAGGAAGTGGCACTCATGCGTAATTATCGAGCCAAGATGGCGCAGTGTTTTTACCTTGTAGCGTAGCTCGCTACATTCCGTTTAGCAAAGCACAATTAATTAGGTAAGGCCCGCAGTTACATTTTTTACTTTAGAGTATTTTTGATACAGTTTTTGTGTAGTTATGTCGAGATTTTTGAGGCGTTTATCCGTGCACCAAGTGCTAGACGAACTGGATAAGCCAGAAGATGTTTTTGCCGAGGGAGACTCATCCTGTCTCAGTGACGCTGAATCCACTGATGACCGAGATGATGTTGCTGACATGTAAGTTGTTTTATCATACTAACAGCGTTATGCTATAAACGCATTGAATTTCGCCATGGCAGGTAACGTCGTTAGGGCTGGTGGTATTACCGATTTTTCGATATACCAGTGTGAATTCACGCAATGCCATGCGGGTTCGTAATTACATTGTCAACTGTATTTTATTGTTTTTCATACAATTAATATTACAAATTGCACATTCCAACGGTATGATAAATAATTTATGAAGTAAACTTAGGGTGTATTGTCTGTGTTGACAAACTCGCACGTGTTACGTGGCGTTGCCAACAACACAGATGTTTGGTGTAAGCATAGAAGGAAATTTAGCTGCAATGCGTGAATCCCTGTGTTTCTTCTGTGAAGCTAACTAACCTTATATACTTATGCATAAAATCGGTCCCTCTCAGCTAAATTAATATAGATAGTATTGCCTTTACAGTGGCAAGCTAGCAAGCATCCCTGTGTTTTCCTGTCTGTTTATTATAGTTTATACGAGTATTAGGAATGGAAGTGTGGTGTTGCTGATTTGCCCACAGCTTACTGTGAACTACAGTCGACGTTCATTGCTAGGGATAGCTGCTACATTATGCGAAGGATGTGCTTTGCCTTGTCTGTTCTGTAGTGATCTTGATGTCTCTGTGCGCACTTACTGTACGTCGCTTTGGATAAAAGCGTCTGCTAAATAAATGTAATGTAATGTAATGCAAGCAAAATTACAGGTAACAAGCAGCTAGCTATCTATTTGTGTCTGAGATGAGCTACTAAAACAATTTTTTTGAGTGTGAAATGGCTTCTGGAAGTGTTTAGTAAAGTCATTGTTCCACCTGAGTAAATTGTTCTGTATGCAGTACAGAAGGCTGTGCAGGTAAACAAAATGGTAATTTATGCATGGTATGAGGGAGAGAACATGATAACATGAGGGAGTACTTGTTGATTATTATTATTGTTGATTGTTTTTGTATAAGGGGGACTAATGGGTATATCAACATGGTGGACAATTCCATGGACAGGGTTAGTGGGATTTGTAATGATGCAGATTGCTCTTCTGAGGGAATGTGTAGTCTAAATGGCTTCTGTATGAATGGTTAAATAATCTCTCCTCAACCTCCACCCCCATGTTTTGATCCTTTACCTTTTTTTGTTTTTAGTTCATTTTTTTTTAGCTTTTTGGACCCTGCCATTTTGTACTTTCTTTGTGTAAATACGGTAACTTCAGCAATTAGAGGCAAGGATCTTTGTATTTGTTACAGCAGGGGTGTTTTTATTTTTTATCTAGGAAACTGGTGGACTTTTGATTTTTTATCCACTGCACTTTTAGTAGTACACCTTAGTGCACTTGTATATAGTTGATATATGTTTGTCATGTATAAAGTTTTGCCTCCTAAAACCCAACCCCAACGTCCCTGTCATAGGAGGTGGCAACAGAATAAAGGACAGGACTGGCAAGCATTAATGTGTAGGGAAGTTTCATACTATTCCCATTATTCATTTGAAAACCTGTTTGCACATTCCTGGACTCATTTCTGGCTAATGGGGCTCTGGTGAAATACACAAGATTCACTGTGCTGCTACATGGGTTTTGACAGCTTTTTGTAACCTTGGGTAGTTAGTTGTGTAATATGCAGAACACCAAGAACACGTCTAAAAATGAACTTTTATTGCCAATATTGACAAATTATCTCATTTTATTGTAAAAACCTAAAAAATAAATCATATTGAGACCTTTCTGGAACCTTTGGCACCATTTGGCACCATTTGGATAACGAAAAAGGTTCACCTGAAAAAAACCCTGTAAAATTTGAATGGTTTGAGATATTGACACCAGATTGTTACCAGAGGTAGGCAGCATATTGATGAATCAGATAGAGGAGTCATTTCCTTGATTGCATTTGTAGCTCCCCAGGTAAAAATTCTTAAACTTGAATGTAGGTACCCGTTTTTTAGTTTTTTTATATTTTCTGTACATAAATTGTTGTAGTTAAGTATCAAAAACTGGATTTCTATGAGTTCTCACTGCTTAGTCGTAATACTGCAGGTGTCTGCTTTAATAAAAGCCATGAACCATATTTGTACCATTTATAGTTTTTGAGATAACCACCTTTGTTTGTCACTAGTGAAAACAGGCAAAATTTGGCCTATTTTGCCCTCGGTAGGAAGAGGTTAACCCACAGTTTGGCTGCTTGCTCCGAGACACTGGGCCTGTATAGCTGCAACATCCCCTTCTGTCTCATCTTACGAAACAGTATTTTTTTCGTAGTAGACACATCATAGCTCAACCAAAATGAATATGTGATGACAAACATGTTGAAGATGAGCGGGTAAGGCACTCGATTTATTATGTTACGAACTGCATCCACAAAACAACAGCTTGTTCATGGTAGGCTACTAAGGGATGTTCTCCATCGACTTCCACTCAAAAATACAGCATGTCTCTCTGTCCAAGCATAGACTGAATAAAAATAGGTCCCGCCCCTCAGAGTGAGGGCAGTGAGAACCATATAGAACCTATATATGCCAGTGATTCCAGGACTCAACCTGTCCCTCTGATTGGTCCTGAACAAATGTTAATACCCTGTCCAAACGACACAATATTTTAAAAAATCAGCACATGCACAGGCATTAGATGAAGGAAAGGCACCTATTGCAATTACATTTTTTTGTGTAAAAATTTATTGACTGAGTATTTTGACCACATTGCTGTCATTGACTTACATGGGGAAAGACCTATACTGCAGCCAACCGCAGTGGCGCTAGTGAGCAACGGCACCAGGAAGTGAGCTTCAGAACGAAAGCCCAGTCTTGGCCCCTTGGGTTAAAACCGTGTAATCCACACCTCGGAGTGGATTATTGCGCTTATACCATGGTTACCAACAATGATTATATATATGTAACAGGTAGGACCTTAGGACCCTGTAGCCTAGAACAGACGGCGGTGGGAGGGTCTTTAAGGGAATGAGATCCCATGAGATTTCACCACTTCACGTTTGTCAGGAAGTGATCCATGGACACCACATGTTGTCGGCGTTGAACCTTGTGAGGGAACTTGAGGTAGGAACAGCGTGTTTGTAGCGGGTTTATGGGTTTTTTGACAAACATTTAATGTGTATGCACTAGTGTTGCACGGTACACCGAAACTTCGGTACTTTTTCGATACTTAAAAAAAAAAACGGTTCGGTATTAGAATTTTCCGACGTTCGGTACTTAAAAAAAAAAAAAAAATTTATATTATTCTTTTTTTTAATATAATCCTTTTTTTCTTTTTCTTTTATGTAGCTGCAATATTTCCCTTACCACAGAATGCTGTTATGATCAAAATAGCATATGGAAAAACCCTTGCCAAAACAGCTTCGGTTTCCCGTTAGGCCTAATTAAAATGTTCATTGGCAGCGCTGATATTATGAGGGTGTAATTATAGTTTCCGCCTCTACGCAAAATGGCGCACTTTCGTCCGTTTCGCTATCTGACCAGAACTCTTACATTTTAGTGTAGAGTAAAAGCTAATACTGCAGAGGCAGGAGTTTGATTCTGCCTGTTTTTAAGGACTGATTATGGATCAGCACTATGGAGGAGTCTCAAAAGCAGCTCTACAGTGCTGCAAAGATAGCTGATCCAGAAACAGTCCTTAAAAACCGGTAGAAACAAACTCCTTGTCCTGGGTTTAAGTTGTATAGTTCTGAATATCATTTGTGAAGCTAAGGGGGGTTTATTGTATATAAGTTCTGTTTTAAGTTTATTAATATTATAAATAACTAATATTTATTTACCATACGCCTTTGTGAGCAAATGTTATTTTAGCTCAGAATGGAGAAATGCACCACTTTGTTACCAACACCCTCCCCATGTGTGCGACGACTCTCCGTACCCCCGACCTGCGCGATGATACTACCTCGGCCCCGCACGCGCGTTTGATGACACCGTGTACGCGCAACAACACTGGTAGTTTCGAGGGGCCTACCACCCGGCCTGAAAAAAAATCTAGGGGAAACACTGTACTGTATGTGACTATTCTGAAATAAATTTATTCTGTAGCAAATTTCTGAATGATACAGCTTCTTCTTCAGTTCGAACTTAAAACCATGGATGTGCAGGGAATATTTTTTTAGATATTGACATTTAAATAAAACTAGTAGAAACTAGGAGGAAATTGCCTCTGAAGGGCCAAAGTAAATAGGGTTAAGGTAATTTCAGTAGAGGTACCGAGTATCGAATCAGTATCGTTTCAGTTTCAAGTACCGTTTCAGTATCGAGTATCGTGATACTAAACCTGGTATCGGTATCGAAGTCAAAATTTTGGTATCGTGACAACACTAGTATGCACTTACCTGCCCATGTGGTTTTTATGAGTTTTATCTTACATTTATTGCTCATGTTATGTATTTTAGACTTACCTACCCTAAGTGTCATTACCACCCTTTTGTTACTTTTTAATGCATACAAACCCTCCCGTGTCACCTTGTTTGTGGTTCTTCTAAAGTGTTGTCAAATAAACTGTGGTAATTTTGTTGTACAAAAGCCTCTGTTCCTTTTCTTCCTTTAGTGGAAATCTTGTGTGGGGATCTAAGCTAGAACGGTTAAACTATAAGTGAAGTTCGGGGTCTCTCACCCTAAAGAGAGTGGCGTAGTCATTTTGTATGGTAATCTAAGCCAGTGGTTCCCAAGGTGGGGGCCGCGGCCCCCTGGGGGGCCGCCAGGGGGCACTAGGGGGGCCGCAGAAAATTGGAAGGAAGATGAGAAAAAATTTAAATATTTTTTTTAGCATTATTATTATTAAATATAATTTCTATCAATATAACATATCGAAATCTTATTTGCCATGCTCATCTTTCTAACTTCCTGCCAGTCAAAACATCATTCATGACATAAACTGTTGTTGACCTGTGACCTGTGACTGTGTTAGTGTTGACCTGGCGGTTTGCACCGGACATCAAGCTGCTCGGCTTACTAGCATGTAGCTAGCCCTACAAAAATGGACAGATTTTTGAAATGGAAAACACCCGATACAGAAAAAGACTGCTAACGTTACAAAAAAAACGAAGAATGCCTGGCCAACTAAAACTCGCAAGTATGAGGCAGCATACATCAAGTATGGCTTTACCTCCACTCTTAAAAATGGCTACGAGTGCCCGAAATGCGTCCTCTGCCTCGAGACCCTCTCAAATGAGTGTTTAAAACCGTCGAAACTTCAGCGTCACTTGACACAAAAACATCCAGCAGAGGCCGAACAACCAGTAGACTATTTCAAATGTAAAGAGGAGCATTTGGCCAGGCAATCTGCTACATTCACGCAGCAAGCTACCGTCCCCGAGCGGGCCCTGAAGGCATCATTTTTAGCCTCGTATCACATTGCTCGCGCTAAAAAACTGCACACAATTGGAGAGGATTTGATCCTACCAGCTACCAAAGACATTGTCAGAGAATTGCTTGGTGAGGATGCTGCAAAGAAAATCAACGCTGTACCACTCTCTAATAACTCCGTGAACCGACGGATTGGTGACATGGCCCAGGATGTCGCTGCTCAACTTTTGGAGCAGGTGAGAAACAGCGAATACTTCGCACTTCAGCTGGATGAGAGCACGGATGTATCCAATGCTGCCCAACTGCTTGTGTACATCAGATTTATTTCCCAGGAAACGCTCGTTGAGGAAATACTATTTTGTAAAGCACTTGAAGGTCGTACCACTGGGAAAGACATTTTTCAAGTTGTGGACGATTACATCGAGTCTAATGGACTTGACTGGACTCGTTGTGTGGGGGTGTGTTCGGACGGGGCCGCAGCTATGACGGGGAAGAAGAGTGGAGTGACTGCACTCATCAAGCAGAAAGCCCCGCATGTAGTGGCCACACACTGCATGCTCCACCGCGAGGCGCTTGTTGCGAAAAGGATGGATGACGAGCTTTATCAGGTACTACAGGAGGTTATACAAGTAGTGAATTTCATTAAAGTCCACCCCATGAAACACAGACTGTTTACTCTGCTATGTAATGAGATGGGCGCCCGTTTTGAGGGGTTGCTGCTTCACTCTAACGTGCGCTGGCTGTCACGGGGAGCAGTTTTGAACCGTGTGTATGAGCTGCGGAAGGAGGTTGCAGAGTTCCTCTCATCTGAAAAGCATCAGCTGGCAGACCAGTTCACTGATGCAGCCTGGATTCGCAAACTGATGCAGCCTGGATTCGCATCTAAATGTACTGAATCAAAGTATGCAAGGGCGTGACACGTACATACTTCAGGTGCAAGACAAAGTGCGTGCTTTTTCCAAAAAGATTATGCTGTGGTCAAACAAGCTCCAGGAGGGAGTTACAAAAATGTTCCCACTGCTTCACAAGGAGCTGCTGTCATGTGATGATTTGGGGTCCATCTTTCCATTGATCCAGTCCCACCTGGAACACCTCCAGGGATATTTCAGAGACTATTTCCCTGACCTTGAAAACACCCATTTAAACTGGGTTAGGGACCCCTTTGCCCCTGGTGTAGGTTCTGGTCTGGACTTAAAGTCACAGGAGGAGCTGATTGACATGACAAACTCGGGGGATTTAAAACTGAAATTTGAGGCTCTTTCCCTTTCTAACTACTGGCTACATGTAAAAAAGGAATATCCCGCCTTGGCTGAGAGGGCTCTGAAATGCCTTCTCCCTTTTGCAACGACCTACTTGTGTGAGTCTGGCTTTTCAACTTTAAAAGTACTTAAAACAAAACATAGAGCACGTCTAAACGTGGACAATGACATGCGTATGGCACTGACTGACATTAAGCCCAGGCTTGACAAACTGTGTAGGAGCCACCAAGCCCACTAGTGTGCTCTCTGTCTCACACTCCCAGACCCAAATGCACAGAGCCACAAATGGGGACACAAACACACACACACACACACAGTTGAGAGGTTTGTTTTCTTTTGTTCTGTTCTTATCTGTCAACAGTTTGTTGAAAAGTTTATTATTGAGTGTGAATGTACTCTGGATTGGAAAACATTTTAGTAAATAATATTCTTGAATGTTAGCAGAATAAGTGTCTGTGTAAAGTTTAGCTTGGCTTTCCTGTGTGATGCCTGTTCATTTTCCCTCATTTATTTTGGTCCAATACTGCTCTGTGGTGGAATTCAGCACAGTGATGCTGTACAGTGTTCAGTGTTGTTTTACCTTGTTTAAACAAGAACAACTGTGAATGTTCAGTGCTTATCAATAGAAAGTAATCAAAACAGATGTAATTTGCATCATTAATAAAAGTAAGAAAATACATTCAAAAGTTGTTGTTTCTTTACATATTCCGTATATATTGTATATTGTCAGTGGGTTTGCAAAGGGGGGCCCCAGCCAGAAGCTAATGCTATTTGGGGGGCCTCGGCATGGAAAAGTTTGGGAACCCTTGATCTAAGCTATTGCTAGTGCTGGTCACATATAGTTACTTTCATATTTATAGATTTTTATCGATTTAATCAGCTGAAATTTAAATATACTTCCGCAGCTCTTTGGGCTTGTTGTTTTTGCGTTGTCAAGCAAAACAGCTGGTTGGTAGTTCTAATTGAACAGAAAACATCTCGTTGCTAATTCTATTTCTCGTTACTAGTTCTATTTAAGTGCGTTTCAAACCCTCTCGTCGTTAGTTCTGAAAACAATTGATTCTATCGGGGGAAAAAATTGTTCCTTCTCGGTTATAACATACAATTGGCATTCATTTTGGTTATTTTTGTCATTACATTATTTAAGAAAATTGTATGAAACCATAACTCAATCAGATTCAACATTACCTCCCTCTCTTTGTCTTATTGCTTTTTAAAAATGGTTTGGTCACGCAGTGTGTAGCAGATTCGCATCATGATGTCCTATGCATGGGACCATCTAAAAAATACTACGGAGTTTGTTAGATGTAACTTATCAAAGAATTTTCGCTGGATAAAAAGTTTTCTACATATAGCCTATAGGCTACTGATTAGCATGCTTTGTGAAGTAGCTTGCATTCACAAGCAGTCAGCGTGTTGCCGACGTTAATTTACATGCAAATTCCTACTAGGCTATGATAAATTTGTATTTCCAAACTGAATAAATACTGCACTTCTAACCACAAAAATGTTTTGCTAGATTAAAGTAGTTGTAACTAAAATATTTGCAGAATACAAACTTTTTTAAATCTGTAGATTAATGTTGTTTACCGATTTTTATAAATCAGATGTATGCTGTTGCTATGGCAACGTTAACTTCTACCTTAGAGACGGATTTATGGCTCGCAGTAAAAAAAATGATTAGGCTACGCATTGCACATAAACACCATGCGCTTTGCTAACTCCGTGATAATGTAACTATGGCTAGCTATATACAGATCCTTTCCAAAAAATTTGAATATCATGGAAAAGTTTTTTTTTTTCCATAATTCCATTCAAAAAGTGAAACTTTCATAGATTATAGATTCATTACACACAAAGTGAAATATTTCTAGCCTTTATTTGTTTCATTTTTCATAATTTTGGCTTACAGCTCCAGAAAACCCCCAAAACAGTATTTCAAGAAATTAGAATAGTGTGTCGAAAATCAGCATTTACTTCAGTTATTTCAGAGAATGAATGTTTTAGACTGAGTGTCACACTATCATCTAATTTACTCAAAACACCTGCAAAGTTTATCTCAGTTTGGTTCAGTATGGGGAAGACTGCAGACTTGACAATTGGCCAGAAGACCATCATTGACACCCTCCAGAAGATGGGTAAGCCACAAAAGGTCATCACTAAGGAGGCTGGCTGTTCACAGAGTGCAGTGTCCAAGCATATCAATAGAAAGTTTAGTGGAAGGGAAAAATGTGGCAGGAGAAGGTGCACAAGCAAAAGAGGTGACCGTAGGCTTCAGCGGATTGTCAAGCAAAGACGATTCCAAAATTTGGCGGAGATGCAGAGGGAGTGGACTGAGGCTGGAGTCAGTGCTTCAAAAACCACCACGTACAGACGTATCCGGGACATGGGCTACAACTGTCGGATTCCTCGAGTCAAGCCACTCCACTCATTCTCTGAAATAACTGAAGTAAATGCTGATTTTCGACACACTATTCTAATTTCTTGAAATACTGTTTTGGGGGTTTTCTGGAGCTGTAAGCCAAAATTATGAAAAATGAAACAAATAAAGGCTAGAAATATTTCACTTTGTGTGTAATGAACCTATAATCTATGAAAGTTTCACTTTTTGAATGGAATTATGGAAGAAAAAAAACTTTTCCATGATATTCTAATTTTTTGGAAAGGATCTGTAGTTACCTTGCCACGTATTGCATTTGCATTATCTTAAAAACAATGACAAAAGTTTATCGTAGCCAAAATTAGCCTACTAGTTGCAGCATACCTACGAGGCGAAGTAGCCGTCTGCCGTAGGCTACAGTAACGTTAGTCACTGAGGAAAATAATGTAGGTAGGCTACATTCGTTTACTTTATTAATTCACTTTATTTATTCCACTTATTTTCTAGAACGTCTTGGACTCTGAATTGACCGGTCATGTTTGCCATTCCCAGGTTGCGTAGTACTAGCTGGCCAGGCAGGCAGCGCATTCATTTAGAACTGTGATTAAACTTGTGACCTGGATGACTGACCGGCAGTGTTGGGAACGTTACTTTAAAAAAGTAATTAGTTATAGTTACTCACTACTTGTTCCAAAAAGTAACTGAGTTAGTAACCAGTGTTGGGAACGTTACTTTAAAAAAGTAATTAGTTATAGTTACTCACTACTTGTTCCAAAAAGTAACTGAGTTAGTAACTGAATTACTCTGTAGTAAAAGTAACTAGTTACCAGGGAAAGTAACTTTTTGCGTTACAATATAAAAAAGTTGCTATATGTCAAAGAATTTGGATTTTTCTGAGCAGTTTTCTCAACAGTTGAAATGAGTAGAACAGACAGGTACTTGAACAGGACAACCGAAAAATGTATTTCGGGAAATCAACATAAATATTGTGCTTAAAATGTCAGTTTAACCTTAAATAAACGTATTATGGACAATAACTGTCCTCATATGTCATTTTAATGTGATATACGGACTGTTTTTGCGCCTTTTAAAAGCACATTTTCTCAACATTCGATCAATGATAATAGTAGGGCTCTGACGGCACCAAACACAGATCAGCGCAGCCATTATTCTGTTCTATTCAGTGTCTCGCGGTCATTCTGGCCGTTGACTTGATCAACTGTTAGAATTCTGAAAGACTGTCAGGTCAGTATTTTCGCTGGCCACTCTGTATATCCCGCCTTATAACTTAAAAGTCCCAGCTTATTGGTGAAAGGTTTAAACGTATTCTGAAGATTGACATTTCAGGCTCCCAATCATGCTAACGTTGACGAGCGGACTAAGAAGTTTAGGTAGCCAATAACACGGCTGAATGTTTCTGACGTAATTTACATAGGCACTCTATGTCCAGATCACAATGTACACTCGACAGTGACCAAGGGAAGTTGATAACGATTCAGAAAATATATAACTTTTAACGATTTAATTCCATCTTCTACTGGGACTTTTGCCGTTTATCGAGAGTGAGACAGAAATTTTAGGTGCCACTGACCACGATCGAACGCTTTCACTTTTAAGATTCGATTGAACAAGTAACGTTAGAAGTCAATTTTTTATGGATTAGTGCTATTGGTTTCTGTTAGCTTCACCATTCTAGCCTCATATGGCGAACAATAAAGGCTAACAATAAACTAGCATTTACTTCTTGTAAGTTTTATCACCACAGCAGTGAAGTAAAAAGTCAATAAATTACGTTTTCTGTCAGAAATGTATTGTCAAGCTCACGTGAATTCACTGCTGTCTACGTTCTAAAGCTCCGGTTTGCCCTCCCAGTAACGCTCCGCATTTAACGTTCAGTAACGGTAACGGCGTTGTAACGATGGAAACAGTAATTAGTTAGATTACCCCGTTAGTGAAAAAATAACGGAGTTACGTAACGCCGTTCTTTTAAACGGCGTTATTCCCAACACTGCTGACCGGTTATACATAATAACCACCAGTCATTGACCAATCAGAATCGAGTATTCACCCATACCATGGTATAAAGGCTAACAATACACAAGCACTTACTTCTTGTAAGTTTTATCACCACTGCAGTGAAGCAGTTTCTATCAGGAATGTATTGTCAAGCTCACGTGAATTCACTGCTGTCTACGTTCCCTGTCAATCAGGGGCCCTTAGAATCGTCCTAACCTTTCCCCCCCCTTACGACGCCCCTGGCTCCATGCTATGAAGCAGGTTTGGCAAAAACCAGTAACAGCATAGCCTTTTTCTTTTATTTTTATTTTTTTCAAAGGGTATTTCCCAATATAATTGCTGACTTGTGGCGAAAGTGCCACTGTGGAACATATTTTCCTAACATTTGTCAGAGAATGTAAACAAGTCCGAGATTTTTCACAGTAATTTTATCACAATGGAACCCAGCTAGCTAGCTTTGTTAGTGACAATGTTATAGCTTATGTTGACACATCCAATCAATTCACTTTATTTGTAGACGGCGAGACAAGGGGCGCGTTAAGTAACTGAGCGGCTCAGCTTCCCTCTGAGCGAAGAACACACTTAACGGGTTGCCCAGTTTCGCTCACACTGAGCCGCTCAGTGTTGCTGAGCACTTTTGGATGTGGATCAGAGAGGAGCAATACGGAGGTACGTCATTAGCTATAGACCCAAGTACACAGACGCTTATATACATGCAATATAAAATTGCGATTTAATGGTAAAATCAACATGATAAATAAAGTAAATTTGACTGTCACACAATCATTTTGGTGCTACTTTGAATAATTTTCATTGAATAATATAGCATCAGTGTGTGTAGGCCTGTGTGTAGGCTATGTGAGCGCGCTCTGCTGACAAAGCTGTCAGTACTTACACGGTTGTTGACTAGGGATGGGGAGTCAGGAGACAGGGTCGGGGTCAACTCTGGGGCCGTGAACTCAGAGAGTCACGCCTATCAGAATCGATTCTTTAAGTCATTCTATTCTACTGTAGTTCGGGGTCAACGATCGCGTTCATGAATCATTTAAGTGGGACTCGGGGATACACTGTAGCCTATATAGGCTACCTGTTAGTGGTGTGTCGTTCACGAACGAGTCGGCTCTTTGAGCCGGCTCTTTTAGGTGAACGTTGGGAGCGGACTCGCATATCTGAAGAGCCGATTTGTTTTGTAAATGAACACAAGACAAGTGCTTGTGGTTTTGGTGGAACTTTTATTCGTTTTTTTTCTTCAAGTTCTATCTGTAATCAAAGAGAATAATTTTTTAGGCCAAAAATAAATAAAACCACTATAAGAAAATAACATGCTGCAGTTTTGCACATTAATTTTTTTATTCATTTACTTATTTTTCTTTGTTATGACACAATATTATGTTCTATTTTATGAGTGTCTATTTTGTTTTCAAATGTTCAACTACGCACTGTTTATTGTGCTATTTATTTCAAGACATAAAAATGCCGTACTTTCAATGCACATGTGTAATAGCATCTTACTGTTTTTACATTTATTTAAATAGTTTTAATAACAAACAAAATGCAAAAAAAATGTTATTTTGGTCATTAGAAGGTAGAGTAAGATTCCTTTGAACAATTTAAGTGATAGATGTGCACAAACACCAATCATAGGTCAAAATATCGCTAACTTTGGCCGATTTTGAAAAACCGGAAATGCTACTGAATGAAGAGCGGTTTGGGAGCTGAAAGAGCCGGCTCTTATTGGTGAGCTGAGCCAAATGATCTGACTCACTGAAAAGAGCCGGAATGCCCATCACTACTACCTGTAGCTACACTGTAGGCTATTATTACACATACGTCGCCTGTGTGTAATAGTGTGTAAATATTTCACTTTAAGTAAAGATTAAATAAAAGCGACCTGTGACTTCTGTAAAAGGTGGCAGAAATATTATAAAAGCACATTGGTGATGTGGAAGCATTTGAGAGCTTTTCATGTTTCCAAGCTTCAATCTAAGTTACATAGACTAGCCTAAATATCTAACGTAGGCTAGCCATCTGACTACATTTCAGAGAATTTAGAATTTAACACCAAATTGTCACAGCTCAACAACATGTATAAGTGACACTGAAAATGGGCTAATCACAACAAAGAAAATGAGAGGAGAGAGATGGGGGGGAAAGCACTGGCTACTACGGAAGACGGATAGGGCTATAAAACACTATTTTTTCACCAATATCCGAGATTTTAAACTAGGAAATACGAGATTTTAAAGTTGTATTTACGAGATTTCAAAGTCGTAGCCTATAAGACACAGGGCATAAAGTTGAGTGGCAGAATTCGAGGAACTCATTAGGCTAAACATTAAACTCTCATTAGCTGTTGGATACGATGGGTCTTTGAAGCAATTTGAAGGATAAGGTGATCATTATTATTAGTTCTATGTTTTATTATGGGTTGGTTTGTTTCATCATCTTGCAGCCTATGTCTTGTATTTTAACGTTATCAATTGCTAACTGAAACCGCCTTGAGCTCTGGTTCTGAACAGACTTCTTTCTCTTCAAAGTACTAGTACCGAACATGTCGTCAGTTGCAGAGTTCCTAAGAGGAAGGGGGATTTCTGTGGAGTGATTTTTATTATTAGGCTACATGTGTTCATTTGTTTTTTCATCGTGCTTCTGGCTAAAT
Source organism: Synaphobranchus kaupii (assembly GCA_029718625.1). Lineage (NCBI taxonomy): Eukaryota > Metazoa > Chordata > Actinopteri > Anguilliformes > Synaphobranchidae > Synaphobranchus > Synaphobranchus kaupii. The sequence goes on along the minus strand of CM056379.1, from coordinate 49,694,050 downwards.
TGTAGCAGTGGTGTGTTCTGTGCTACCGCTAGAGGGAGTTCCGTACATTAGTGCCTTTCTTACTACAATAATGAAATGCATATCAAAAATGAATTAAATAATAGCTATATAAATAAAGTTCTCAAAGTGGTGTCCAGGGGCTATAGTCAGGGGGTCCGTGATTTGTTTGGGAAACTAAATATTACATTTCTGTGTCATTAACTCTATAAACTTCACCCCTAGTGGTTGAGACGTATCCGTCTCAATTACAGTATTCATGTTTGTCTGAAATTATAAACTGCAGCTTTAAGAAAACCCCATCAATTTTGACGCAGTATTTTTTAAAAGGGTAGCCACTTGCGAAAACCTCAGCTTCTCGTTACACTGCAGTGCCATAAAATAGGACGATGCAATTAATAGCGCAAAGCACTTACGACCCTCCTCTCGCCACAGACTGTAAAATGCATAAAATGCACTGTTTATACAAGCTAAGAAAATCATGTTCACGTATAGAAACAATAATATTTTTTTAAAACGTTGTACAAATGAGCATTTGCCGTTTTCCCTTGCTTACTGTACTATATACAGTACCTGATGCACTTTCGGTTTAGAAGACACCAAATTTTTTTTCTCCAAAATCTCTTGCATAAATATGTTTAGGAAACCAAGTACTTACCAGTATTCTCAGCTACAGCTGTTTTCTGATTAACCCTGAAGAGTTTATCTTGTTACATTTCGCCAAAGTCCCATACAGTCCACATTGGGTCGCTGTGGAAATATGCTGAAATACGTTGCTGTTGTGTAAATACACGCGCACTTTTGTACGTTTCAAAAAAAATGTATTTAAATACATTAGGCGATGTATGTTATGGTTATTATATATATACTGTATGTCACTATTCTGTTGCAAATTTCTGAATGATACAGCTTCTTCGTCAATTCGAACTTTAAACCATGGATGTGCAAGGAAAATTTTTGAGATATCGACATTTAAATAAAACTAGTAGAAAGCTGGTGTAAATTGCCTCTGGATGGCCAAAGTAAATAGAGTTAATAAAAACTGCATAGCCTGTAGTCGGGGATCACACGCGCCGCATAATGTGCAATGCATAGGCTGCTATTAGGCTATATCCATCACTCCCACTAAAAAATGAAATATTCTGAGCCAATAGAAACACTGACATGATATGACAAGATGCTCTGTGCAAACGGCCACTGATGTCTATGATACTCGATTTCCACGTTCTGTGTTAAAACCAATTAAATGACTCAAACCCTATTGGAAGTAGTGATGGGCAAAACAGTTCACTTCAGTGACACGAATCACTAGAATCAGTTCATTAAAAAGATTTGTTCAAAAGATTCGTTCACCGAATCGTTCAGTGCTTGGGCGGAGCTCCGACTGCGTACTGCGTAGTCCGACTCACTCAGTGAACTGACGGCCGAACAGTTCATGCGGAAGTGCTGTCGCTTTGACAAATGCGCCAAACTCCGTTTACAAATCTTGATATTTTAAAAGTTTCCTCGTTGAATATCAATATTGGAGGTGAACGCTGGTTTTCAATGACTTTTAAGTCTTAACTGGCTGGGCCTGATTCTGGCAGTTTGAGCCGCTGATTATCACTCAGGATCACGTCACGTTAACTCACTGTGTCTAGTAGCTTCAGTGAACGGATCACTGAACTTGCACCGTTGCGTCACAGTTCGTTCACTCAGTGAACTGTTCGGCCGTCAGTTCACTGAGTGAACGAACTTGCACCGTTGCGTCACAGTTCGTTCACTCAGTGAACTGACGGCCGAACAGTTCATGCGGAAGTGCTGTCGCTTTGACAAATGCGCCAAACTCCGTTTACAAATCTTGATATTTTAAAAGTTTCCTCGTTGAATATCTATATTGGAGGTGAACGCTGGTTTTCAATGACTTTTAAGTCTTAACTGGCTGGGCCTGATTCTGGCAGTTTGAGCCGCTGATTATCACTCAGGATCACGTCACGTTAACTCACTGTGTCTAGTAGCTTCAGTGAACGGATCACTGAACTTGCACCGTTGCGTCACAGTTCGTTCACTCAGTGAACTGTTCGGCCGTCAGTTCACTGAGTGAACGAACTTGCACCGTTGCGTCACAGTTCGTTCACTCAGTGAACTGACGGCCGAACAGTTCATGCGGAAGTGCTGTCGCTTTGACAAATGCGCCAAACTCCGTTTACAAATCTTGATATTTTAAAAGTTTCCTCGTTGAATATCAATATTGGAGGTGAACGCTGGTTTTCAATGACTTTTAAGTCTTAACTTGCTGGGCCTGATTCTGGCAGTTTGAGCCGCTGATTATCACTCAGGATCACGTCACGTCACGCAGTGAACGAATCAGTCCACTCTGCACGCTCGCTGCCTCGCTCGGCGCCCGCCCGCCCGTGAATTTTTTTAATAATTTTTTTTTAAAATATAAACTTTATTTCGAACAATTTAGGAAACAAATTAGAGAAAAAAAAGAAAAAAAAACTTTCTAGTATACAACACGCAAACACGGTACTCATTTCGGCTATACAATACTTAGAACAATACGTCCGAAATGGAATAGGAAGAATAGGGTTGCCAACCGTCCCTTGAAATAAGGGACGATCCCTTATCTGTTCAATAAGCCTTATTGAACTGAAAAGGGATCGTCCCTTATTTCAAGGGACGGTTGGCAACCCTAAGGAAGAAGCAAATGCGAATGATTCGTTCAGCACAGCAGAACTGGGCTGGGTTGCACCTAGGGTTGCCAACCGTCCCTTGAAATAAGGGATCGTCCCTTATTTGGACAATAAAAGACCCGTCCCTTATAAGGGATCGTCCCTTATTTCAAGGGACGGTTGGCAACCCTAGTTGCACCGGTCATACGTAAGTTTGTGACTAAGTTTGCGCGTAAAGTATTTACTAGGTCCTTAGTTGCTACTAGTTAGTTTCAAACTATCGCTTTACTAAATTCGGTTGCACCACCAATACGTAAGTAATGTCTTAGCTAGTGAAAACTAAGTAATGCTTAGTTCAATACTAAGGTAAACATTGTCGCTTTATCATGACGATAACAAATCCATAACCAATCAATCAATAAGCTACAATGTAAACACGGAAATCAACTTGCATTGAGTTTAACAGGCTACTTATTTTGCATTCCATGGGAAAAAAATAGAACATTGAACAGAATTACAATGTGTGCATGTTTATGTTTTTACGAATAAAATTCAAAATATCCTTATTTGTTTGTTTAGCCTATTTATTTATGTTACAGCCATTATGTGCTTTGAAAATATATGGAAACTTAGCCTAAGTTACGGGACTGTTCTGTTTGCCTCTCTTTTGAACTATAAAGAACTTTGTTTTGAAACTGAACGTTTTCCACGCGTCAACTATTTTTACAGTGTTTGCTGAAGAAACGGCGGAGGTAGCCAATTAGATGAACAGACGGTTACAGTTTGTGTATTTTTTTTATACCTAGGGGTAGGTGTAAATATTTAGTAGCTACTAAGCTCAACGTACAAACTAGTTTGTGTGGTGCAACCCATTTTTATTTAGTAATGTGTAAACCTTAATTTAGTAAACACTTACGTTATAACTAGCCTACGTTTGAATTTACGTATAGCTGGTGCAACCGGCCCCTGGTTCGCAAGGGACGAATCACGTTCGCTCGCGGCAGTCCCTCCCCCTCCCTGCACGGTGCACGCTCGCTGCTGATCAGATCCGTTCGTGAACTGAACTGAGAAATGAACGGATCTTTTCAGTAAGTGATTCAGTTCAGTTCGTTCACCCAAAAGATTCGTTCTTTTGAACGAATCGTTCGCGAACGACACAACACTAATTGGAAGGGCTATGACATGCGTTCTGGTTTCAACTGCCAATCAGCGTCGGTAAGCTATTTTGTTTTACACATGCAGTTTTCAATAGTTGTAACGTTGGCTGATAAAAACAAAATGGCTAGTAAATAAACAAGTACAGTGTGTGAATAATTTGCCCAACATAACAAGGAAATAACATAGGCTTCAGTGGAAGAACTGTGAGATTATCTCAGATATAGAGTATTTCAGATCCCCACAGCTGAATAAACCCACAAAATACTGTAAATAAGATACTGATTTAATTTGACACAATGTAATAGCCTACAGTTAAAAAGTACAGAACAGAGGCTCAGGGGCGGTGATGGAATTCAATCAATCCATGCCTGTCCATCAATTGCTCCAGGCCAAATTATAACTGATTCAGGCATAGATAGGGCATACTGCTTGCCAGCCTATCGATATCAGATTTCTCTTGAACTGTGAGACCACCACCATCACCACCACTACTAGCAGTACCACCACCATCACCCCCAGCACTACCACCCCACCGCCACCACTACTATTCCTTATTATGCAGTCACAAGAAAAATAACTTAATTCTTTAAATTTACAGATTGACAGTGAAGCTATCGTGCTAATGGATGATGCAAGTCTTGCAAATTACCTCCCGCCTTTTGGGGACAGGATTGCCCTCTTCAATTTCAAAAACAAGGGCTTTTTGAAAAGCTGCGTGTGAGGGTTCTTTATTCGGAGAACCAGGTGCGAACGTAAGTGGGGACTCAAGTCACTCAAGGCAGTGAGGACCACAGAAAGGGGCCGCAAACGGAGAGGGGAATAAATTAAATAATGGGAATAAAACTCCCGGCGTAAGCCAAATCAAATACAGCCCCAAAAGAGGGTGAGACTCAAATACCCGGCGCAATCACCTGGAACAGGTGAGCAAATAGACAGATGGACGGAAAACAAAACACTGAAACCCAGCAGCGTTCCTCAGGGCCATAACCCTCCCAATCGACCAAAAATTGAAAACCTCTGCCCACACGTCTCTCTGCTAAAATGCGGCGGACCGTATACACCGGACCTCCCTCCACGAATCGGGGAGGAGGCGGTGGCTCGTCCTCAGGAGCGAGAGTGCTGATAAGTACGGGCTTAAACCGTGAAAAGTGAAAGGTTGGGTGTATGCGCATGGCAGTTTTAAGTGGACCGTGACCGGTTACTATATCATTTATAACCAATGAAGCTGCTGTAATGGTGCTATGACCAGGCCTGAAGCCAGATTGCTGTGAATTAAAAATATTGTTGAAAGTTAAAAAGCTGCATAGTTGTTGCTTAACAAGTGATTCCAAGATCTTATCCAGGCAAGACAATTTTGAGATGGGCCAACAGCTGTTTACCGAACTGGTATCACCACCCTTGAATAAAGGAAGAACATGAGCAGCTTTCCATACACTGGGAATAGTCCCGGTCGATAATGACAAATTAAAAATATTAGTTACCGATTGTGCAATCAGTGGGGCAGCGAGACGTATAAGATTTGGGTCTAAATGATCCTCTCCAGAGGATTTATTCACATCTATGCGTTTTAATGCTAATAGGACCTCTTTCACTGTAAATTCCCTAAATGTAAACAATACTCTAGGTTTTGGAGAATTTGTGAATGACCTAGAGTTGAGGTCAGACGTGTCTCCTGTAGAGGACTTATTTTTCAGATTTTCAAAAAGATTTCCAGCCTCTATAAAATGTTGATGAAAAAAAATCACAGATCTTGTGTCTATCAGTAATAGGTCCAGAATCAGTGTGGATAGAGTGTGGTATTGATGACGAAGGACTAGAATTCAGGGACTTGACAATTTATATAACCACATGGGCTATAACCACATGGGCTCGGGAATACTTCAGAAAACCATTGTCAGTAAACACAATTTGTCGCCGCATCTACAAATGCAAGTTAAGACTCTACTACCCAAAGCGTAAGCCATATATCAACAACATCCAGAAACGCCGCCGACTTCTCTGGGATCATCTGAGATGGACTGACGCAAAGTTGAAACGTGTGCTGTGGTCTGACAAGTCCACCTTTCAAATTGTTTTTGGAAATAATGGACGTCGTGTTCTCCTGGCTAAAGAAGAAAAGGACCATCTCGATTGTTACCAACACAAGGTTCAAAAGCCAGCCTCTGTCATGGTATGGGGGTGTGTTAGTGCCCATGGCATGGGTAACTTGCACATCTGTGAAAGCACCATTAACGCTGAAGGGTGCGTATGCATTTTGGAGCAACATTTGCTGCGATCTAGACCATCGCTTTTTCAGGGACATCCCTGCTTGTTTCAGCAAGACAATGCCAAGCCACATTCTGCACGTGTTACAACAGCATGGCTTCATCGTCAGAGAGTGCGGGTGCTAGACTGGCCTGCCTTCAGTCCAGACCTGTCTCCCATTGAAAACGTGTGGCACATTAGGAAGCCCAAAATATGACAATGGAGACCCTGGACTGGTGAGCAGCTGAAGTCTCATATTAAGCAAGAATGGGAAACAATTCTGCTTTCAAAACTACAACAATTAGTTTGTAGTTCCCAAAAGATTACTGAGTGTTGTGAAAAGGACAGGTGATGTAACACAAAGGTAAACATGCCCCAGTCCCAAATTTTTTGGGAGGTGTTGCAGGCATCAAATGTAGAATGAGCTGAATAAAGAATGAAATGTAGAATAAAGTTGATTAGTTAAAACATGAAATATCTTGTCTTTGTACTGTTTTCAATTGAATACAAAAAGGACTCGCAAATCATTGCTTTGTTTTTATTTACATTTTATACACTGTCCCAACTTTTTTGGAATTGAGGTTTGTACATGTGCATTGATTGTCTCACTATTTATTGTCTTTAATAAGAATTTATGGACAAGTGTCACCAACCGAAACAGGCCTGTCAAAACAATACCATTTGTTTCGGTAGTGACTGTTTCGGTTGTGACAATTTTGGCTCATTTCGGCCACAAAACAAATGATTTAGCAAGCACATGGTTAGCAACCAGTTTTCTGTGCAGGTGCACCTTCCTTTTAATCAAATCTAGTTATGAAATCAACTTTTCTTCTTTAATATGAAAACTTGGGTGTTTGGGTGTGACGTCTCTTAAAACCACAGACTAATTTTCATACTCTGAAGGACAATTACATCAAAACGCTAAAACCTAGCTACTCTCCATGTGGCCTTGATTCATATGAAGGCTGTCTAATTTCCTGGTTAAAAAAAGGGGTGTGTGGCTACAAACAGGTTCACTGCACAGACTCAAACAGTATACGTTTTGGTTGTGATGTAAAAATTGGGGACAGCATTTTTTCAATAGGTTTTTTGAATTATAAAATTTATTACAAAATAGATTGCATTATTTTAACTTATATTTGATAAAAATGAATATGCTTTATTGAATGAGACAAGTCAAATAATTGGCAAAAATATTTTGGGTATTAATTTTTAATGCACCAGTTTAAGGGTTGACAGTGGGGACAGCATCTCCCAATAGGAATTTATACTCCCAAGAGTATAAGTGTTGATTTTGGATAAATGTAACTATTATTACTGCAATTTATATCTTGGATTATATTAAAACATAACATGATCTAATGAATTATATAGCATTGAAAGATTTTATTGGTCAATTTCTTACTTTTATCAGAGAGGGACAGCAATTTGCATGACTTTTGTAGAATGGCCCATATATCCAGCTGTATGAATGGATAAATGTAATAAGAAGTTGTCTAAGTCACTCTGGATAAGAGCATTTGCTAAATGCCATAATGTAATGTAATGTAGACCAAACTAAACTTGAAAGATTTCTGAGGTTCTGTACATAATCTGATCTCATAGTTACAAACGGCATCTACATTTGAAGTCGAAAGTTTACATACACCTTAGCCAAATCCATTTAAACTCAGTTTTTCACAATTCCTGACATTTAATCCTAGTAAACATTCCCTGTCTTAGGTCAGTTTGGATCACAACTTTATTTTAAGAATGTGAAATGTCAGAATAATAGTAGAGAGAATGATTTATTTCAGCTTTTATTTCTTTCATCACATTCCCAGTGGGTCAGAAGTTTACATACACTCTGTTAGTATTTGGTAGCATTGCCTTTAAATTGTTTAACTTGGGTCAAACGTTTTGTGTAGCCTTCCACAAGCTTCTCACAATAAGTTGCTGGAATTTTGGCCCATTCCTCCTGACAGAACTGGCGTAACTCAGGTTTGTAGGCCTCCTTTTTGCCATTTTGCCACAACTTTGGAAGTATGCTTTGAAACCATGGATCACCCCTAAGATCAAGTCCTTGATCCACTAGAGACAAAAAGCCTTCAAGACTGGAAAATCATGTGCCCTGACAAGGTTCTACAGAAATAAGGTCCAAAAGCTAATTCTAGAGCTTGGCACAATAGAGTTAAAGCGAAAAAGGTGGACCAAATCAACGTCCCTGGAATCAATCCCCAGGACTTTGTGACAGTTGCTAATTGTAAACGCTGAAGAAGGCTTTATTGCCTTTATTGTGTGTAGGCCAATAAAAGAAAGAATCTGGCTAAGAGTGCTGTCCTTTTCTTTCTAAATTTATCGATCTACCAAGGATTCAGCACCTACTACAGTATAAAGCAAAGTAGTTGAGCACGTTATCATTTTTTTGGCAATTGCTAATGCAATCAACAGTTTGTTAAAGTGTCCCAGTCGCTTGCACCTCTCGATCGTTCAGCTCTACCTCCTTTCCTGCCACCCCCCCCCCCCCCCTTTGATGAAGAGGTCATCCCTAGTCAATGGAAAGAGGCTACCAAAATCTTCCCCACCAAACATTGATGAACTGAGGCCGATCTCATTAACAGCTCAGCTCTCTAAACTATGCGAACAGTTTGCTGCGCATTGGATCCTGAATGACATCATGACCAATTTAGATACCATACAGTTTGGCAGCCGACAGAATCGTTCTACAACTCATTATTTAGTCAGTTTGATGGACTCTGCGTACAAGGCCTGTGAAGTTCCGGGCTCAGTGTGCACACTAATCACTACTGATTTTGCCAAGGGCTTTGATGCTGTAGATCACACAATGGCAGTACAGTGCCTCCTTGACCTTGAAATGAGACCGGGTTTGATCCCATGGATCTGCAGTTTCATGACCGACCGCCGTCAGAACGTGAGATACCAGGGACATATTTCTGATTAGGAATACCCCACATGTGAAGTTGCACAGGGGACCGTACTAGAGCCTATAGTCTTCCTAGCACTGATCAACAGCATATGTGGATGACATGACTCTGGCCCAGACATGGTCGCTCCAAGTACCCTGTACTCTTGAACAGACCCTGAATGGTCTTGATATCTGGGTAGAGGAGCACAAAATGAAACTTAACCCAAAGAAATGTAAAGTTTTACATGTCACCCACATGAGGCATCCACCCACCCTGCCGACTCTCTCCACTGACCAGAACATCCTTGAAGTCTGTGACACGGTTAAAGTCCTGGGGGTCACCATCCAGAGTAATTCACAATGGGACAGTCAGGTGGACCACATGTTGACTGCAGCCAACAGAAAGGTTTTTGTTCTGCGTCGCCTGAAGAAATTCGGTGTCAGAGACCCCAAACTTGTTTCCATCTACACAGGCTACGTGCGCCCGGTGCTGGAGTATGCAGTCCCCGTTTGGCACAGTTCCCTGACTACAGCCCAGGCTGAAAGGCTGGAAAGCATAAATGGGCTTGTAAAATTATACTTAGCCAAAGGTACTCAGGGTACCCAGAGGCTCTCTGTATTCTCGGATTGTGCACTCTATCAGAGAGACGCACTCAACTATGTCTTGGTTTTGCCAGAAAGTTGCTAAAGTCCAACTTCAGAGACTGGCTACCCCCCCCCTCCCTCAGGGAGGAGCTCACAGGTCATCAGACAAGGAACTCAAACAAACTGGCCATCCCAAGATGTCGAACTGAGAGATACAGGAGATCTCCAATTCCCTATATGTGCAGACTCCTAAATGACAGCGGATTTTAGATTTCAGCTTAGATAATTGCAACATTAAATGTTTAGTCTACTTAGTATTGATGTTTTATTGTAACACCAAAATAATTCAGTGTTTTTAATGACAATTGTCTTTATGAACCTGTAATAATCCTGAAAGGTCAATAAAAATCTTTTTAAAATAAAACTATATCCATATAATTTTCCTTCCTCATGATGCCATCTATTTTATGAAGTGCACCAGTCCCTCCTGCAGCATGTTAGAACTCTCTTCACTGGTGTGGACCCAAACGCAGGACTCGGAGACAGACTCAATGATAAGCTCCATTGGAGCACGTTTACTGAATACACAAAGGGGAAACATTAGGTGAGGGTCTGGAAGCGGGGTTGGGCAATAAGGACAGGCTGGATGCCGCGGTAACAGGAGCGGGACTCATGACGGACAACAACCAGGGGTTAGCAGCAGCAGGAGAATGCGACCAGTGGCTGGACGGGAACAAGCAGGCTGGCGGGATACCGAGAAAAAACTGAACAAGTTAAACAAACGTGTAACCCCACTCCTTAAAAAACCTAGCTTAGATCCCGCTGATGTCAGGAACTACCGTCGTGTATCTCTCTTGCCTTTCCTGTCCAAAACAATTGAACGTGCTGTCCTTAACCCTATAGACTTCACCCCTAGTATTTGAGACGCATGCGACTCAGTTACAGTATTCATGTTCATCTGAAAATATAAACTACAGCTTTAAGAAAACCCCGAAAATTTTGACGCAGTATTTTTTTAAAGGGTAGCCTCTTGCGAAAACCGCAGCTTCTCCAGTTACACTGCCGCAATAAATTAGGAGGGTGCTATTAGTAGCCCACAGCACTTACGACCTTCCTCTGGCTACAGCCACAGACTGTAAAATGCATCAAATGCACCGTTTATACATGCTAAGAAAATCATGTTGACGTATAGAAACAATAATATTTTTTTAAAACGTTGTACAAATGAGTATTCGCCGTTTTCCCTTGCTTACTGTACTATATACAGTACCTGATCCACTTTCGGTTTAGAAGACACCTCATTTTTTGCTCCAAAATCTCTCGTATAAATATGTTTAAGAAACCAAGTACTTACCAGTATATTCAGCTACAGCTGTTTTCTCATGAACCCTGAAGAGTTTATCTTGTTATATTTCGCCAAAGTCCCGTACAGTCGACATTTCCGCAGTGACCACCCCTGGCACTGAGGGCTGAAATAAGTTGCTGTACTTGTGTGAATACATACGCGCTTTCGTACGTTCTTTTTTAAACGTATTTAAATACATTAGGCGACGTATGTTATGGTTATTATATATATACTGTATGTGACTATTCTGAAATAAATGTATTCTGTAGCAAATTTCTGAATGATACAGCTTCTTCTTCAGTTCAAACTTAAAACCATGGATTTTGCAGGGAATATTTTTTTAGATATTGACATTTAAATAAAACTAGTAGAAACCAGGAGGACATTGCCTCAAAAGGGCCAAAGTAAATAGGGTTAACCAACTGTCTGTTTTTCTCCACCAGAACAACCTGCTTGACCCGCATCAGTCTGGCTTCAGAACCGGCCATTCGACTGAAACTGCTCTCCTGGCGGTGACTGAGGCACTCGCCACTGCTAGAGCCTCCTCCCTCTCCTCTGTTCTGATTCTCCTTGACCTGTCTGCGGCATTCGACACGGTCAACCACAAACTCCTGATCTCCACACTCGCTGAGATGGGCATTTCTGGAACTGCCCTCTCTTGGTTTGTATCGTATCTCACTGATAGATCCTACCAAGTCTCCTGGAAGGGTTCCGTCTCTGCTCCCCATCCCCTGTCTACAGGAGTCCCGCAGGGATCTGTACTGGGTCCTCTGCTGTTCTCTATGTATACTAAGTCTCTTGGCTCAGTAATCCATTCACATGGCTTCTCATACCATAGCTATGCTGACGATACTCAACTCTTCCTCTCTTTCCCTCCCTCTACCCCACAGGTTAAGGAGAGGATATCTGCTTGTCTGACTGAGTCTCTGAGTGGATGGCTACCCATCACCTGAAGCTCAACCTTGACAAGACAGAGCTCCTCTTCATGCCGTACAAGACCTCCCCACTACATGACCTCTCCATCACCGTTGATGGGACCGTGGTGGCTGCCTCCCGCTCTGCGAGGAACCTGGGGGTGGTCCTGGACGACCGGCTGGACTTCAAAGAGCACATCAGGGCGACGGCACGGTCCTGCAGGTTCCTCCTGTACAACATCAGGAGGATTCGATCATACCTGACCACCTACTCCACCCAGCTTCTTGTCCAGACCATGGTCACCTCACGCCTGGACTACTGCAACTCCCTGCTCGCAAGCCTACCGGCCTGCACCATTCTGCCTCTTCAACTGATCCAGAATGCAGCTGCCCGGCTTGTGTTCAACCTCCCGAAATTTTCCCATGTAACCCCCCTGCTGAGGTCTCTCCACTGGCTGCCAGTTGCAGCCAGGATCAGGTTCAAAGTTCTGACCCTGGCCTACACTGCAGCCAATAGGACAGGCCCCGCCTACCTGCAGGACTTAATCCAGAACTATGTTCCTGCTCGACCACTTCGCTCTTCTACAGCAGGGCGACTGGCACTTCCCCCCCCTCCATGTCAAAGGCTCTCGCTTGTCCCGACTGCGGAGTTTTTCCACATTAGCTCCTCAGTGGTGGAATGAACTTCCCATTCCCCTACGTTCTACTCCAACCCTGCCTGCATTCCGTCGAGGCCTGAAGACACACCTCTTCAGACTCCACCTTGACTGATATCCTCACCTAGGAATATCAGTTCCCTGTTTACTAGTTCCCTGTGTTTTCCTGTCTGTTTATTATAGTTTATAATAGTATTTGGAATGGAAGTGTGGTGTTGCTGATTTGCCCACAGCTTACTGTGAACTACATTCGACGTTCATTGCTAGGGATAGCTGCTACATTATGCGAAGGATGTGCTTTGCCTTGTCTGTTCTGTAGTGATCTTGATGATGTCTCTGTACGCACTTACTGTACGTCGCTTTGGATAAAAGCGTCTGCTAAATAAATGTAATGTAAATGTAATGTAATGTAACAAACAAGCAATCAATCAGGACACGGGTAAACACAGGCAGAGTACAAGTTTCACTATGACACAAGAGTACAAACTGGTAACGAGACAGACAGAGAAGGGTGAATATATAGGCAGGTTAATGAGGTAATTACTGACTAAAGCGTGAGAATGCGTGCGTGAATGAATGAGCAATGAGAGCGTGTGGAATGTGAGTGAGTATGGCGAGTGATTGGTTGTGAGATAATGCTAGTGGAAACGGGGAAACAAGGAGGGAAGCCACGCCCAGCCTGCACAACAGGAAGACACAAGAAACAAGAAACTGAGACATGGAATGAGAGGGAGGAGGAAAACACGGAGAACAAAAGGGAAGGTGAACTGGAAGGGCGGAGGCTATCGTGACACAGCAAAGCACCCCTACAACATGATGCTGCCACCCCGTGCTTTATGGTTGGGATGGTGTTCTTCGGCTTGCAAGCCTCACCCTTTTTCCTCCAAACATAACGGTGGTCATTATAGCCAAACAGTTCAATTTTTGTTTCATCAGACCAGAGGACATTTCTCCAAAAAGTAAGATCTGTGTTCCCATGTGTTGTCGCAAACTGTAGTCTGGCTTTTTTTATGGCGGTTTTGGAGTAGTGGCTTCTTCCTTGCTGAGCAGCCTTTCAGGTTATGTCGATATAGGACTCGTTTTTACTGTGGATATAGATACTTTTGTACCTGTTCCCTCCAGCATCTTCACAAGGTCCTTTGCTGTTGTTCTGGGATTGATTTGCACTTTTCGCACCAAAGCACGTTCATCTCTAAGGCTGGATTCCAATCCCTTGTTTTAGCTGTCCTTTTCTCCTCGGTCCTCGCCTGACCCGGAAATCGATCGAGGTCCGCCATCTTTAACCATTAAATGCTCCACAGAGGAGCGAGGAGTGGGGAAAGAGGAGGCTCCCAGGGACTCCTTCAGTGAGGAAACACGAGTGCAGCCTTTGCGGAAGTCTACTCGGAATGCGTGACGTGTTTGATCCACAACCACATCTGCTACGGTTTGAAAACATGGCCGGACCACTCCTACACAAATGTAAGTGCTTACCGTTCCTTTCTATTTATTTTATAAAGCGCTTTAATTTATATTTTTAATAATGTCACACGTTCTTTCGGACAAACGAAAGGCAAGTTTATTCATGAAAAAAGGGACAACAAACATTATATTTCAGCGTGTAAGCGTAACATTTCTGACGTCTTTGTGTCCCATATAGTTGTTTGTTAGCTAACATTACTGCATAGGAAACGCAAGCTTCAATGAACCCATGTCCTTTCAAAACTGTATAAAATTTCCCCATATGTAGGCTATGCAATAGGCTATGTCACGTTTAGCCTATGTTCACACTGTTGAATGCATCCCGGCAAGTAGGCTAACTGAAAAATAGGCTATACAATCGCTGCTCGTTTTCCAGCGCAACAACTGAAACATGAACACACAGCTGCCTTGCGTTCAAAATATTTTCTTCCTCACTCTTGTATGACTGAGAAATAATAATGTAATTTCAGTCTATGTTTCTGCATTTGCTGTCTTTGACCGATTAAATTCATAGTAGGCTAGGTTATTAGGATATCCTACTATTTTGCATCATGTACTTACATATTTCATGTCTGAAATATGGGATTGTGATATGGGCTTGTGAAGCCCCTTAACACATGCCGTTGTGATTTAGGGCTATACACAGACATTACTAGCTGGTTTTACTTGCAGGTCTGTTGTGTCATTTACAGGGACAGATGAGAGAGCACACAGCCTCATTCGGCTGAGGTCTGAAAATTAGCAGCTGTTCACGGAGAAGAGGCATACTGCAAAAACCTTGGGGGTGAGTCATCAGAGACATTCTATAATGCATGATGTCACATATAACTAAAAGATGTTACACAGCAATAAGCAAAATGGCAATAAGCAAAACAAATGTTAATTTCTTATTTTCTTGCAGGACCACGTCACTGTCCATATTGGATATGCTTGCCTATACTCTTATATTTAGCATGTGACTTGTTCCCAATGTATGATAATCACCATAAGATATCCATAAGGAGTTACATGTGGGTATCCCCTTAATGTTTAGGCTGCTCTTAATAAAACCATGATTGCTTTGTCATTGTAGTACAGTTTTGTCATGTGAAGAACATTGTGAGACTGCGGGTGGGGTTAGTCTGTATTTACAGAGCACTGATGCTTCACTTGCAACCTTCTTCTCTGAGGTGTTCCTACATGTCATAGGCTAATGTTGACGGAATCACTCCTCTGCACCGTGATTCATGTCTTGTGTTGAAGTAGTCAATTGTATGCAAATGATAACTTCTGATATCCCTAATGTAAGGTGGTTTTTGAAGCACTGACTCCAGCCTCAGTCCACTCCCTCTGCATCTCCGCCAAATTTTGGAATTGTCTTTGCTTGACAATCTGCTGAAGCCTACGGTCATCTCTTTTGCTTGTGCACCTTCTCCTGCCACATTTTTCCCTTCCACTAAACTTTCTATTGATATGCTTGGACACTGCACTCTGTGAACAGCCAGCCTCCTTAGCGATGACCTTTTGTGGCTTACCCATCTTCTGGAGGGTGTCAATGATGGTCTTCTGGCCAATTGTCAAGTCTGCAGTCTTCCCCATACTGAACCAAACTGAGATACCTGTCCAATTTAACGAAACACCTGTAGAAAAACTAGGTGTTTTGAGTAAATTAGATGATTAGAGTGTGACACTCAGTCTAAAACATTCATTCTCTGAAATAACTGAAGTAAATGCTGATTTTCGACACACTATTCTAATTTCTTGAAATACTGTTTTGGGGGTTTTCTGGAGCTGTAAGCCAAAATTATGAAAAATTAAACAAAGGCTAGAAATATTTCACTTTGTGTGTAATGAATCTATAATCTATGAAAGTTTCACTTTTTGAATGGAATTATGGAAAAAAAAAACTTTTCCATGATATTCTAATTTTTTGGAAAGGATCTGTACATCTTTCCTTGTAGGCACTCAGATGCCATGCTACAGGGACGGGGACAGACAGGGGAGAGGCCACAGCAGCCACATGGCCATGGTTTACTGCAATGCATGAGGCCATCGGGGGGAGGCCATCTATCTCCTGTTCTGATGGACTCATGTGTTGCAGAAAACTCGGCACATGTGCTTGATGAGACCTCAGATGGCACTGGCTCATCTCTTCCTGGATTTGTGGTGGTCACTTGTAGCCGGGCGTGTGTGGAGGAGGAGGAAGAGGATGCACAGCCTGGCTCAAGTAGCCTCCCACTGGAGGATGGGCCATCCACCTCTGCCTGTCCCCCTACACCCCAAAAGGAGAAGGACCAGTGAGCCGTTCTGTGGTTCCTGAAGGAAGATGCTGCCAGAGAGGAGGAGCGATTCCAGGCCACACAGGAAAGCTCAAACCGATTACTCAAAGTGTTTGAAAAGATGCTTAATAAAATGTAAATAGTTCACAAGTGTTTGTCAATTTGTTTTTTTTACTTGTGTTTTTACCTTTTAAGATGTGTATTTTTTCAATACTGGAGAGATTTCGAGGGACAAGATTATTATTCAGATTATTCAAATTATACACTGTTCTTAACAAAAACCTACCCATCATGTGAAACCTTATAAATAACAGATATAAATAAGATGACTTCCAGACCAAAAGTCAAAAACGTTTTTTCACGACAGACAAAATTTCATCGTTTTATCACCATTTTGGACACCAAAAATCTAACATAGAAAACTGTGCCACATAAACTTCATATGGCCCCTCATACATATACGTTTCGATAATGTTTTAGGGAACAATATTCATGAATACCAGAAGAAAATACAATAACATGTCTGATATTCTGCCTAGCAAAGATCCGGTAACGGTCGTTGTGCTTGGTGTCAATTGCCACAACCACCGTTATCGGGATCAGCACCTCCAGAAGCTAACCACGGAGGCTCCAAACCCCTACTGCTTTACACAAACCCTTAACTGGGTATCCTATGGTAGCAGTAATTTTGGGGCGAGTTAATTATTTTTTCTGATATTCAAATTAAATATACTAAAAACATTGTGGTGTCAAAAACGTTTTTGATATATTTTTCGACTTTTCAGTCAATAAAACATTTTATCTGGCATAAATTGGTCATCAAAACTAAGAAACTTATCCAATCTTCAAGTTGGCAACACATGGTTGCTTGTTTACCTCGCATACGCGCCAAGTCGCAAATTCATATACTTCGTGTCAACTCCGGAAGCCCTACAATGATCGTTACCAAGACGTATTACTTCCTAAGAAATCATCCCAAATCAAACCCTTTGACGAACCATCGGCCTTCGATATAGCTCAAATCCATAAGGTAATGTACCGTTTTGTCTATTTATGGATACAATTTATTGTAATGTATATTTTCTTACGTAACACGCGTCGCGGTGTCCACTCAGATGGATGCAGTATTCTACCACATGATCAGGTGAATGAAGTGGAAACAGGGTTTGCAATGCTATTGTTCCATGTGGTATTCATAAACATAGGAAGGCATAAGAAATATGTGCACTTACTGTGCCAACCAGGTCACTGGTGGACACCACGCGACAACCATTACACAAAATGCATTTGTGTATTCTAATGCCATTTTCAGAAACTTGCCGTCAATATGCTATCTTTTCTTATATTTTTGTTGATACTATGTATATTCATGAACCCAGTAAAGTGCTTGTCAGCTCTTTTGAAGGAATTTGAAATTTGACCACCTTTGTCACACTATTGTGTACCAGTATTGTAAAAATACACATAGTTTTCATCTGAGTGCCCCCTTCAGCAGCACAGACCAATTTGGGAGAAAATTGGTCTCTCATTGGTCTCTCTTTACTGGTAACTTCAAATGAATGTCTCCCTTTTTGTAAATTATAAGTAGTCAGCCTACATTCATAAATTAATGTATGATTTGCAGTCATTATTCTAATTGACTTTTTCTTTTACTGAAATTATGTAATCTTAGGCCTGAATTAGACTTTGTTTTGATTTGTTGCTTCCACCAGGTTACAACCGTCTGAGCTATGGACAAATTAGGCGATTGAATTGAGGATTGTCATTTATAATAATTATGAAATGATGTGAAATATATTTTTACTGTAGGTGTAATGGGGACGTGACGTGTGAGGTTCGAGGGACCAAACACAGCGAGGGGATTCCAAAAGCTCCGAAGACCCGTCTCAGTGGGAAGAAAAAGGAAGCGTGAGAAAACGAATGCC
Source organism: Synaphobranchus kaupii (assembly GCA_029718625.1). Lineage (NCBI taxonomy): Eukaryota > Metazoa > Chordata > Actinopteri > Anguilliformes > Synaphobranchidae > Synaphobranchus > Synaphobranchus kaupii. The sequence continues at coordinate 49,675,948 of CM056379.1, read as the reverse complement.
TAGGCGGTAAAATAACAAAGGGACAGAAATTAGAGCGGATAAAAGGGAGGAAACAATAAAACGAAAATAACTCCCTCGCTCTAAACGGAGCGAATTGCTCGCTACAAGGTGGAAATAAAGCAGTCTCCGAGTCCTTAAATCTACCGGCACCAGTGCAACACGCAACATATGAAAACGGAATAAACGCCCTGACTCTCAATAAGGGAGGAACGTGGCCCACAAGAAGGAGAGAAGAAACAGGGAACTAAAGTACCGAAGCTACTAACTGGCTCGCTGTCACATGCAAATAAGTAGAAGCATGAACGCCATGTTTCTCAGTAAGAAGAAACCAAACAAAAGGCGAATAGAACAAAGAACTGCTGTCCTATACTTCTACGAGCTAAGTAACTAAGTAGAAGCATGAACATCGGTCTCTCAGTAAGCAAAAACCACAAAAGGCGAATAGAACAGAGAACTGCTGTCCTATACTTCTAGGAGCTAAGTGACAAAAGCAGAACCAGAAAAAATAAACACCCTGCCTCAGTAAAGAGAAGCATAAGAGAAGGCGAGTAGCACAAGGGAACAAAAAACACACACCCAACAAACACTACCCAAACAGTACAAAATAGTGCAAAACAATACAGAATCCCCCTATGAAGGAAACGGGAGCTTAAGTAGCTCCGAGGTAACCACGCACAGGTGTGGATGCTGAGAGAAGCTCCGCAAAAAAAACAGGGCGGAGCAAACATCCAGTAAAAGGGCAGCGCCCTCACGTGGCTACCGAGGGAAACGACCACAAGGGAAGAAATCGTCAAAAACCATGACAGGAGGATAAGTGAGGGGTTCTAGCACGCAATATCGCCTGTGTTCAGTATTCAAAATGCTGAACATTTTTACAAGGGCATTGACTGTTGGGAACGCTGGATTCAGAAAATAGACATTTTACAAAATCCTCACTTCCCCGACTGGTGGTTGACATACATTGGTGTCAAAGTGGTATGCTTATAGTGTGTTTTTAAATAAAGGTTGTAATGAAAATGTGGCACAGAAAAGATTTATGAAACTGATGTGTTAGTATCCAAAAATTTTATTAACATTACCATAAGAAATAAAACATGTGGATTAACACTATGGACAAAGACAGGGGCTGCAAGGGAGAATATACAAACATAACAAGAAACGAAGACACTAACAAAAAGCTCTCCTGTATAAATTATATTTCTAACAATTGACTAATTACATATAATCATGTTCATTCAGTGCTACTGGACACACATTTGGAGCAGACAGTTGCCCCGCCAGTCAGTCTCGCCGGCTATGTCCGCTTTGTTCCCTCCTCACTGGACGTGGTAGAGCCACACCAATATCACTAACATCCTCAACAGTCTCAAGGATGTCCCCCTTTGTCAGGCAGATGTTATTGAGCACAGCACATGCGGTGATGACCGTGGGTACAAAGGTGTGGTCCACCTCCAGAGCCTTGAAGAGCATGCACCTCCAACGCATCTTCAACATGCCAAAGGCCCGCTCAATTATGGAATGGGCCTTGGCATGGTGGTGGTTGAAGCGGCTCTGTACCCTCCCTTGCAGTGGCTCCCGATATGGGGTGATGATGGCCATAGGATGGTCGATGCAGGGGTAGCCACCATCCCCCACAATGAAGTAACCTGGAGGTAGGGGCAGACAATATGGACAAAATTATTAGTGCGATAATCACAGCAGTACATCACAATCGATGTGTTAGATCATTTGCAAGTGTTTAAGTCACATTCATCTTCACACTGAATGTAATGGATATAGCCTGTGGTTCTGGTAGACCAAAATCCTATAATAGTCATAGATAAAAAAGCTTTCATTAAAGGGTAAGTTCGCTATTTTGGACCTTGGACCCTATTTGCGGTCTGTCTTCCATGAACCTGACACATTGAGTCCTTTTTTTCGCTGATCGGTCCAGTATTGAGTTCGCTGCAGATTTCCTGTAGGCTCTCACTGGGCTACAATAGAAGTCAATGGGGCAATTATAAATGTTATAAGCGAACTTACCCTTTACGTAACTTCTTACAATTACAGGACAATTGGGAAGCACGATATGTCTATGAGAATGTGGGACAATATACAGCCCTACCTGGAGGAGGATACAGAGCCTCTTTGTAGATCCTGCTGTTCTTCAAGACTTTGGTGCCGTGGACAGAGCCAGGATACCCCACAAAGGTGTTCAGAAACCTCCCCTTCCCATCACATACTGCCTGCATCTGTATGGATGGGAAGAGCTTCCTATTGAGTTAATCCCGGCTGCTGGGTCCAGGGGGGGTCTTGATACGGACATGGCAGCCGTCGATGGCACCCACACATTTGGAGAACACCGGGCTGTTGGCCACCTGCGCAAAACCTTGGCCAACCTCCTGTAGTTCTCCAGCAGTGGGCAGCGAAATGACCTCCTGGCGAAGGGCAGCAATCTGGTTTACTCCAATGTGGACCAGTCGCCACACAGTGGTCTTGGACATCTGGAAGGCCCGGCACACCACACTGTAGGACAAACCGTGTGTCAGCCAGTAGACGGTTGCTAGGACCCTTATGTGGTGTGCCCAGCCATGTCTCCCCCCCACGCGGTAGTAGCATTATCAATGCTTCCATGGAGCCACGGCTCAGACGGTAGTCTACCATGAGGTCCTCGTCCCCATTAAAATACAGCTGGAGCACTGGCACAGTGGCATTTACTTGGGCATAATGCCCAGCTGGTGGGTCGTCGACCTAAAAAAGAATAAAATGAAAAACATGAAGTGTATACATGCTGCCTACAGTTCACACAAGTTGATTGATTGATTACCACCAAACCACAGTAGCCAAATGTACAGTTTGTAGGCCTCCATGCAGGTAAATGTGGTATTATATAACATGCAATTACTATGTGTGCATGACATAACTTTGCTGTATATTTATCCAGGTGAATTCTATTCCACCCACTGTTAAAAGTGCTTCATGCTTATCGATGTCCATGTTTGATGAGGAGCACTGTCTTATGACTACTGTTGAGAATACGTGATTCTTACCTGACTTAGGAACAGGATGGCGCGACGCAGTCGTGATCTACTGAACTGGCAACACCACCGTTCCTGCTGAAGCCGGTGCCATGCGGTGCCATGTAGCCCATTGAAGTGCGCGATCTAAGTTTTGAAATCAGTATCTGTCGCTTATATACCATCGGATCATACATGCTTGATTAATTAATTAAATGGCATCAGCTGTGTTATTGGCTGGAAGCTCTTTAATAATTGGATACCGCAGCTGATGGGACTGCATGATATGGAGCCAAATGACTTAAGTGTCATTAGTAACGTGCTCCGATTTTAACGAACAAACATGCGTTCAAGTCCATTGATGAATTGCTGGAACTGGCCATTGAGCATGTGGAATGTAGGCCTATTTAAAATTTAAATTATGCTTTGTGCGATCTTTATTCACACAGTTGATAAATAGCCGTTTGTTGTGTATGTGTTCATGGGATGCACTGTACGTCAAACACAAACATGGGCTATGTAATTGAGAGACAATATCCATATTTCACATCTGTCAAATTCCATGGGAGAAAATCATTGCAAATAATTGTGATAACTTCACAGTGAAATATAGCGTCAAATAAAACATAGCATATACCATTTCAGAGATAACAACAGAACAATCAGTTTGCCGACATGGCCACTGACAGGTGATACAGCTGTGCAGCACATCATTAGTAATTGACGTCGCTTCAGCTGACGCTTGACTGAGCAAGGATGTTCCATTTGCCTAATACATGTTTCCTCGGTTGCTGCGTCCTCGTATGTGATCATTGGATCCTTTCCTACTGAGCGAGGAAAGGACGCGAGGAAAGGATGCAAGGAGTAAAAATAAGGGATTGGAATGAACCCTAGGAGACAGAACGCGTCTCCTTCCTGAGCGGCATGACGGCTGCGTGGTCCCATGGTGTTTATATTGCGTACTATTTTTTGTACAGACGAACGTGGTACTTTCAGCCGTTTGAAAATTGCTCCCAAGGTTGAACCAGACTTGTGGAGGTCCACAATTTTCTTTTTGAGGTCTTGGCTGATTTCTTTTGATTTTCCCATTATGTCAAGCAAAGAGGCACTGAGTTTGAAGGTAGGCCTTAAAATACATCCACAGGTACACCTCCAGTTGACTCAAATAATGTCAATTAGCCTATCAGAAGTCTAAAGCCATGACATCATTTTCTGGAATTTTCCAAGCTGTTTAAAGGCACAGTCAACTTAGTGTATGTAAACTTCTGACCCACTGGAATTGTGCAAAGACGGCAACAGCTCCCGCTTGTTATAGTTAATGGTACCAACCACGTTGGTGTTTTTGGAAAGGAGCTTGTTGGCGAGTGGGAGAGATGTAAATAAATTGTCTGTGGTGATGTTCCGCCCCTTTCCCAGATAGGGTTCCACAAGCTTCAACACCACGTTCTCTCCCACACATTGTGCGGCAGGTCTGCTTTCATCCTTACCAAGATATGAGAAGCCATTCACCATATATTTGGTCTGGACATCAGCTGCCAGCCAAAATTTTATGCCAAATTTATTGGGCTTGTTTGGCATGTATTGGGTGAAGCGGATTCGCGCTTTCGTTGGGAACAGCTGCTCATCCACTGTGTCTGAGCCCGGTTTGTAGCATGCAATGCCGTTTTGCACAAATCTCACCCACACCTCGGCCATCAGTGCAAACTTGTCTGTAGTCAGACGGCAACGCCTGCTCTCTTTCCGATCAAAGTGTAGGAAACGCATTACCTCTCGAAACCTGTTCCTTGACATTGTCGAGATGAAGAATGCGTTTCCCCATTGCTCGGACCAGAAACTTTCCACGTCAATGTTCTTGCCACAGTTCTTGATGATTGTCCACGTATCCTCCGTAGGCTACTGTAATATACTATACTACTATAAAATAATAAATAATTATTATGGGGGTGAAAATACTATAGTGATACTATTGTACTATAGTGACAAATACTATAGCATTATTATAGTGGGCGAAAAAACTAATATTCTTATAGTTTTCTAGAAGATATTGCAGTTGTCCGATCAGACAAGCAAAAAATTTGGTAATGTATCAGCAAATTAATTTAAGCTGTAGATCTTTGTTTGCGACGCACAGACTGTTTTCCCAGCTGTGTCTGCTTGCTAAGGCATAGGATTAGGTTAACGTTACAGAATAGGCTACTGAGGAGCAGCATTGGAGCTGCGTGTTCGCGTGGCTGTCATCAGCAAGGGACCCTCTAAATAGGATAAATATTCACAAGGAGCTAAAATAAATAGGTACAATATAAGACTATTATTGTTATTGTAGTATTTGTTATTATGAACGAAACACAAATAAATTCATTCTTTAACTTCTGTGGATTAAACGGAGGCGTTATTTACAAATATAGCCTACAACTATCCATTTTTCACCGTTTAACAGCGAGCTGCTTAGATGCATTTTAGTGGGTGCACACACTAATTTGTAGAGTAAGTTATGTTAATCTTCTGGTTTCTATCAACCATTTTTCAATTCTAGTGATGTTACGGATGATACCGAAGCTCCGAGCTGTGTGTCGAGTATGTAGGGCAATTTCTACAGAAGCCTCGCACCGAAGCTTGCATCACTTTCAGAGAAGCACGTGATCGATGACAAACGAGGCCTCGGGTGCTGTAGAACCATGTGATCGGTTTGTTTTGCGTTTTTGGTGGAATTAGGGGTTTTGAATTGTAGATATACAGGAGCGATAACCCCCTTATTTCGAGGGTTGTTGCGGAGAGTTTGTTATTATTGGTATTATTGCTATTAAAAGATTTTGGAGTATTTTTATATTTTTTTGTACAGCTTTTGTACAGTTTTGTCATTTTTGTACAGTTTTCGTACAAAAATAGCCTAATGGAACCTGCATGGAAGCGAAAATCTTCTCCTGCTTGGGAATATTTTGACCTGATATCTCCCAATAAGGTAGGCCTAAGTGGCGTAGATATAAAAACACACTGAAACGCCATTCGAACACTGGGCTAGCAATCGACTGTGCTACAGCAGATTATGACCATTTGTTTAATATTATTATGATTTGATTGTTAATTCTTATTCTTTCTTATTATCATTATTATCTGCATTCCCTCTCAAATGGCATATTATTTAATTTTGAAGGTAAAGTGCTTGCTGTGCCTAAAGGAGCTGGCTTACAGCAATAATACCTCGTCCATGCTGAGGCATTATCGGGCAATGCATGAAAATGCACCTGCCAATGAGCAAGAAACCAGCGGAGGTTATTTATTTATTTAACTTTTTAATAACAGTTATGGTTGCTTTATCATAATCATACTGACATACATGTTGATAAAAATACATTTGCATATTGTTATTTTGCCATAGGTTCCAGAAAGCAAGAACTTGATGAGGCCGTTAATAAAAATCAATAAAAACTTCCCTTGTCAGTCAAAAAAGCACCTTCCCTTTCACTGCCCATACTGAAGCACATTCACTTTCACTGCCTGGTTACAGAAGCACTCCCAGTCCCCAGTTCCAGAAACACTCACTCCCAGTCCCCAGTTCCAGAAACACTACCAGTCCTCAGTTCCAGAAACACTACCAGTCCCCAGACCAGAAACACTCCCAGTCCCAGACCAGAAACACTTTTAATGCTCAATAGAACCCCACACAAATGTTGTCCCCCTTTATATCAATCTTCCTGTTTTTTTCATTTTGAAAGTTAATATAATATTACATATATTATTTTATAATATATCTTAGTAGAAAACAAATCTAGCCTAATGTCAGTTACAAATATAAATTATATGTTAATCGCCTGAGCTGGGTTTTGAACTTGTACTTTCTCTTACACCAATGGCTCTGAAGTCCGACGCATTATCAGTGAGCTAAAGAGTCGCTTGCTGTTAGCTCGCGGCAACTTTGTTATTTTTAACCTGGGGTGGAATTTGTAATTTCGTTGCTCTACATTATTTTTACCAGCAGGTGTCACTAGTGTACACTGTGTTGAATGAGGCTTTGAGTAATTAATCTATTTGTGATACAATTGGCTGCAAAGCCTCAGTGCTTCAGGAAGCCTCATTTCGCCATCACTAGTCAATTCCATCATTCTCACCTGTGTGTCTGTCTGGCAGCTGGGCAAAGGGGCGCGCTGCGCAGAAGCCGTGTATTTATGGGATTGTGGGTATTGTAGTTTCCCGCAGTTTCTCGCAGAGGGAGAAACGAATGTACATTTTATGTGATTATTATGTACAGTGAGCATCATAATTCATTGGACAGTGACACATTTTTTGTTATTTTGGTTCTGTACTCAAGCACTTTGAGTTTTAAAGGAGACAATGACAATGAGGCAGACTGTCAGCTTTAATTTTCATTCACATCGGATGAACCGTTTAGAAATTATAGAACCTTTTGTACGTAGTCCCCCCCATTTTCAGGCATCAAAAAATATTGGACAGTTTAACATAACGTAGAATAATTCATTTTTAATATTTAGTTGCATATCCTTTGCATGCCATGATTTCCTGATGTCTGTGACCCAACAATATCAAGACTCTTGATATCTTATTTTCTGATACTTTCTGATTACAAGCGATACTATAACTCTGCATTAAAAGGACGTTTTACAAACAGTTTCTAACTGTTCTGAGAAAATCGAAAATCAAGTAACCTGTGTTATACATAAATTTCTCACGTTTATAACAAGCTAAATTTCACAAAATTAGTTGAGAAGTAACCCTATCCACTGTGCCCCCATACATAGTCTATAGTGGTAGTCATATCGTTCCCAATTACAGTATGCATGTTTCTCAAAAATTGGGATGGCACATATGCCATCCGCCAAGTTACGGCTTGGCGGGGCATACCCCATACCTATACAGCACCGAGAGTTTGGCACTTTTCAGGGTTTCCTACAGAAGTAACCACAATTACCATAGACTCTCAGCCCTTAAAAACATTAACTTCTGTATGTTCTGACCTCATGTAACCACACAGCATTCAGATACAACTTCACACATCCACACAATAAAGCCCCAAACTTGGGTTATTTTGCCGTTTTTCTCCTTCTTCCTATTTTTCCTGCCAAACTGCCTGCCTCCGTCGCGATGTTATCCAATGGGGAGAATTATTCCTTGAGGGTATGGTCCGTATACCTGCTCATCAAGCTTATCGCCCAATAACAACACTTCATACTAATGTTTTTTAATGTCAATAGAGCTAATGGCTTCACTCTTTCCAAGAAGCTCCTGCAGCCTAATGGTCAGAGTTGCTGTCTCTGACACAGAGGATTGTGGGTTCGAGCCCAGCAGTGCACATGCTTGTTTTACACAAAAACAATGTGCAACTGTTAAGTACCTTTCATTTATTACACTGTTATTATTTTCACATTAACACATTAACGTATTTTTATTGCAAAGGCAAAAGAGGTTTCCAATATTTCACTTGTACTATATCACAACCTCCCCAAACCGGACGCTCGCTGTTGTCTGGTTTGGGGAGGGTGTTACGCTCTGCTCTTGCGGTCAAGACTGACTGAAGTCCGAACCTCAACGTACCCTTGCCTCGGCCAACATTTCTTTATTCATTCATTTCTTCACTTCAGCTCTGTTCACTTTATCCTTTTCACACATAACACAATGTCACCATTAAATGAACTACTAGGAAAATTAAGAATTTATGATAATACATTAAAGGGTAAGTTCGCTATTTTGGACCTTGGACCCTATTTGCGGTCCGTCTTCCATGAACCTGACCCATGAAGTCCATTTTTTCGCTGATCGGTCCAGTATTGAGTTCGGTACAGATTTCCTGTAGGCTCTCACTGGGCTACAATGGAAGTGAACGGGGCAACCAGAAATGTTCGATAAATGTGCTTTCATGTACAATAAATGAGACGGGAAGCTCAGGGTGTATTGTTACCAGTCTCAGTATGCTCTCCTGTGAAATGTATCTCAATCCGAACATTTTTACGTGCTTGGCATGGCTTGGAAGTAAGCATTTCTCTGTTGCTTGTTTTCGCTGCTCCCGCGAAGTACTATGTGTCGGGGGTAGGGGAGCGGGAAGGTGTGCCGGCCGTTTACGAAACTATCTAGCTGAGCAGTCTGCGTTTGTTTACCTGCATCAACGTAGGCTACAATTTCCACAAAAAAACTTGGATGATGGATGACTATAATGATTACGAAGACGAAGAATTCGATTTTGACTTTGACGTTACTGGCTACAGATTTGAGCCAGAATACACGGACACGGAACTACAAGAGATGGATGATAAGAGAGCAAGAGAAGAGAGAGAGGCTGAAGTTGCGCAGGTAATGTTATCCGAAGTCGCTGCCGAGGCTAGACCAAGAATTTCGGGGGACTTTTGGTGTTCTTGCAAGAGGTGCAAGCAGATGCCCAGAGAGGAGGAAAGTTTGTGTTGTAGGGAGTGGGATCTGTTGCTACCGAATGCCATTGAAAACCTGGATGTATCCGTGGATGACACTGGATCATCTCCATTGATTACCATTACACTATGACTGCCAACAGATATGTGATAGATGAGAACTTTGGACAGGACACCATGCGTCAAGCATTTGTAAATAAAACATTATAGAATTGTAAAAAGTTATAGTTGATGAACGTTTCCGACAGTTTTGTTACAAGAAAAAAAACTTATGTCAAGCTCGGATTTTGTTAGTTGGTATTGAGTGCTGGGTCAAATGTTAGTAACGTTATAGCTAAATATAACTTACCTCCGCTCCGGTGCTTGATAGTGCTGCAGGTCCGACACGAGGAACAGCTGTGTTCTTTAGAAACCAGTGTTTTGCTTCTGATTTGCGGTTACAGAAATCAGTAGCGTCGAAATGCGCTCCACAAACTCGCGAGTCTGCCAAACGGAGTTGATTGACTGGAGTGTTTATGTCGATCCGTAAGACAACCAGCCAAAGTCTCAATCTTTCTGGGTCAGAGAACGGAAGCCTGTGAAAACTGGTATTTGAGCGTCCAGACATTTTATTCCCACAACCGGGGACTGCACATTCGCGCACCATTGCTGTGATGAATTATTACAAATGATGATTACAAAAACTGCGTTACAAATATTTCTGCTGTAGGCTACTAGCTAGTAAACTCCAACGGGAGGTCAGGATTTGTGATCAACTGCTTTTCAAGCGCCCCCCCCCCCCCTCTCTACAACGTAGCTAGACTGCGGAAGTTTACAGTGCGAGGTAGTGCGGTCGGAGAAATAGTTCTGTTTCAAATGGAACTGTTGTTTCAACGTTCGGTTTGCGTTTGCGATAGCCTACATTTCACAGGAGAGCATACTGAGACCGTAAGAATACACACTGAGCTATAAAAGCACATTTATCGTTGTTTTTCCATAACATTTCTGGTTGCCCCGTTCACTTCCATTGTAGCCCAGTGAGAGCCTACAGGAAATCTGTACCGAACTCAATACTGGACCGATCAGCGAAAAAATGGACTTCATGGGTCAGGTTCATGGAAGACGGACCGCAAATAGGGTCCAAGGTCCAAAATAGCGAACTTACCCTTTAAGAATCGACGATAGCCTACTATAAGCTGCAATCCCTTAAGACATCGGATTTATAAACCTCCAATTCCCCAAACATATCTGATTCATGGTTAGTCACTTTAAAAAAATTACTATAGCCTCCGAACATTGCTCTAGTCTACGCTACTCTGCAGACAATGTAGCTTACTGCAAACACTTTTAATTATAATAATAATAAGAAGAAGAAGAATCTCTGGTAAGCTACTTTCTTAGTAGTATCTATTGTTTTCTTTCTGGCTAAGATGGTTAGCGTCAAGCCTTAGTATTGCGAGAGACGTGGGTTCATACCTCGCCTGGTTGATATTAAAGTGTAATTTCATTTTGGACTCAAACAGTGTGCACATGTTCTGGTTTTCTCATGCAAGAATGTTTTTTTATCGCAAAGGCAAAGACACGTTTACAATATTAACTGTTCACTTGTAGTCTGTTAGTTAAACAATTCAGTCACTGGACACCACAACAGTAATGCAATGGGCTAGCTAACGTTATGGGAACAGGCATCCCATAGCCACTTGTCAAGCAAAGAAAAAAGTTTCTACGCAGAATATCATCTGGTTAACATCGTGTTCTTGCATTAATGTAAAAAAATAACTGTGCCATTGGCTACATGTTTGAATCTCACAGAAATGCCGACAAAAATATTTGTCTGTGTGGAGCCTGCTGTCCTCTTCCACTGCGGTCATGTCTGACTTTGTGGAAACCTTCAATGCTCGCCTCGGCCAACATTTCTTTATTATGTCTTCATTCATTTCTTCACTTCAGCTCTGTTCAGTTTATCCTTTTCACACAGAACACAATGTCACCATAAAATTAACTACTAGGAAAATTAAGAATTTACGATAATACATTAAGAATTGACGATAGCCTACTATAAGCTGCAATCCCTTAAGACATCAGATTTATAAACCTCCAATTCCCTAAACATATATGATTCATGGTTAGTCACTTAAAATAATATAGCCTCCGAACATTGCTCTAGTCTACGGTACTCTGCAGACAATGTATCTTACTGCAAACACTTTTAATTATAATTATAATCAGAAGAATAATCTCTGGTAGGCTACTTTCTTAGTAGTATCTATTGTTTTCTTGCTGGCTAAGATTCCTGGGAAATATGCGTTGTCCAATTAAGTTTGTTAGCCAACGTTAGTTTTGCCAGAGAAACATCAGTCAGCTGCTAGTCAGGAAGCAGGTACAAGTTAGGCTACTACGAAGCGAATCAACATGCCTTACATCCATTGCACTACTGAAAACTAAACTAAACCTAGCTACATGGTCCGGTACCAAAAGATTTCCCACAGACAACGTTAGACTACACTACCGGAAAAAAAAAAACGAGAAGGTATTATGCTCTGCTTATGAAGTTCGGCAGCCGTAGCCCAGACATGAAAGCTTGGAGTTACGAATCCGACAAGCCAGTGTTGAATAGCTAAAGTTATTTCTATAGAATACTAATACGCCTATTTTGCAACTGTATTTCCATATTTTAGGCTGTATTTCTTTCAGATACAATGTGTTTGCGTCTAGCCTATTGTGCATGCATGTCTCCATATAGACTTGGTTAATTAATTTACATGCTTCGTCATGATCCATAGTTCAGGTGGTGCTGTTCATTGTATTTCATTAAACATTAAATACAGCTCATCTACAAACTCTTTTAATGTAATTGTGGGCTATCGCTAATAGGAGAAATGTTATCATTCTCGTCAGTAGAGGGCGTTATGGTTACGCGAATGTCTGCATGCATTTATTTGGAATGCACGCACTATTCTGTATGCATGTCTCTCTCAATGTCATTATCTTCATGCATTGTTCATCATTAGTTAGCTACCAAAAATAAGTGATATCTGTACAAAAACGTCTCCGACGTAAAAATAAAAGCCAAGTTACTCACGCATAGCCTACAGAGCGCTGTCTATAAGTCCTTAATTCCAACTTGCAAAAACTAGGCCTGCCTTTAAAAGTATTGATATCAAAATGTGGCCAAGTTACAACTAACAATATTGCCTATCGTAGCTCACACTAAATAAAGTAGCTCTATTCCAACGCAATGCTATCAAAACTTTCCTAAATTATTTAATGCAACTTGGCCCTGTGTTTCTTCATCTTACAGTTTCATTGACCACATTCTCTTGAGATGGTATGTTCCACATGAAACTGCAAAATGAGAATCACTTATAGTGGAAATACTCTGATACAGATGTGTTGCACTTAGAAATTAAACAGAAAAATTACGACACTATAGGGCATGTTTGAATAATTGTCTGCATCCACTGCTTTGGGTCTATGAAAAGCACAGAATGAATAAAATGTATTATTATTATTATTATGTATTTATTGATTTATTTATTTGGAATATTTGGATTTCTATCAAAACCTGTGTGGTCCTACAGAGCATAGATATCCTTGTGTTCACAAAATTCTGTTTGCAAATATCATAACTATTATTATGTTAAGAAAATTAGTACTATTACTTATTTTCCATCATCTGACCCACAAACATGTCTGGATACGTTTGTAAAAATGCTATATGTACGCTATTTTAAAAATATTACTTATTTTTATCTGCATTTATTTATTCATCCCCCTTTCTCTATTGTACATGATGTTTCTTGATATAAATGTCTGCTTGTGAATTGTAAAGATATCTGTAGCAGCAGTTAACATTTTAAAACCTGTACAATTTCTAAAGTAAACTTGCCAACAAAGTATAACCATATCCTTTCTGGAGTGTAATTATTCATCAACTGTTAAAAACATTAATTGAAATCATATGTTGTTCCATGAGGCACAATCTCTTCATATGCTAAGATGAAGAAACACAGGGCCAAGTTGCATTAAATGAAGTACAATATATAATCAACTCAGAATGAAAAGGCAGTTTTATAAAAACATGAAACCATTCCATTACACATTTGAATGGAAACTATTTCCACAATAATAAACCTTTCTGCCTGTTGTGATTTCATATGGTACTTTTTTTGTTAGTTTTTTTTTTTTTTTTGCTATATGAACATGAAAACCCCCCACCCACACACCTCAATGGTTTGCCCCTGTATTGCTCCTAGCTCGCTCAGCCTGCCCTCTCGTTTTGTTTTTGCGCTATGTGAAATGATTATTATGTTAAATGCGATGCCAAATTCACGATGATTAAAAATATTCCAGATTGCAGGTTGCACGAAACGGGAGGCGAGGGTGTGTGTGTGTGCATGTGTCATTTGTGTAACCGCAGTGACAGTGCTTGTTGCGAACTGAGCCCACTGGCATTAACGTTAGCCTTTGCGTTGAGCACTGAGGTTTGACGTTAATGGCGTAACATTTGCACTTGCAGCAGAGCAAGCAATCAGCGTAGCTAGCCAGCCACTCGCTTTTGCCCTCGATACGAGAAAATGAATGACAGACTGCCTAGTGGAGTCGAGAGAAATATCCGTTTTCAACCCACTATCCGTTTCATTCATTAAACTTTCAGCTTAGCTACCTGTGTTAGCTTGCTCCAGCTTGAGCCAGCTCTTGGCTGCTGTAGGGGGAGAGCGGGGTAATGTGATACATTTTTTACATTTGCTCCCCTCTAGCCAAGCTAAAATGATATATCAGTAAAATTTACACATTTCCCATTAATTCAGGATGTTTCCTAGCTATGGAAATTATCAGAATGTCTTCAGGACAAAGGGCAATGAAAATATGATTGTTTTTAAAAAAGTGGTCTTGTGTCTCACTTTACCCCAGCTAAGGGGTAAACTAAGACAGACCAGAGAAATCAAGGGGGTAAAGTGAACCAGTTGGGGGGTAAGCTGATCCACTTACTTTTTCCACTTTTAAACTACCATAACAACACATGTTGTAACAATTAGAATCCTGACAGCTAGATTGACAACCACACATTCCAAAACTAATGTCGGACTAGTAACAGAATCATGGGGATTGATCAATTAAGCACATTTTTTTAAACACTTGAAAGTAACCCAAAGTACTTAAAAAGTAAATCAAATACAACATAATATAATTCAAAATGTTTTATTTAATTAACATTCACAGTGTGGGGATCTGAACACAGGACCTTTAGAGCCAGCTAGTGTCTGGGGGTCAGAGCAAAGGACAATCAGAGCCAGCTAGTACACAGTCTGGGGGTCAGAACATGGACCCATAATCAGAACCAGCTAGTACACAGTCTGGGGCTCAGAACATAGGACCATCAGAACCAGCTAGAACAGCCTGGGACTCAGGACACAGGCTAGACCCACCTGGATTAGAACATCAGCCTTATACTCTATAACAAGGCCTACTCTACATTCCAGCCCTGAAGGTTACAGGGAAAGGTGAAGAGTTGCTCTCTCCGTGTGGTTCCTCCAGGCCTATTAGGTTGAGGCAGCTTCTTCACCACATCACCTTTAGGAACATGTGCCACATCATTTTCTTTTATAGCAAACGTGGGTCTCTCCCACTGTTTCTTGTTTCCCTGGATTCTTCTGAGGAATTGTGTAAGTATTTCGTCATCCTCAACTTTCTCAACCATGCCAACGTAACGGAGACTCCTGCGTTTGGTTGCAAAGTTAACTAGGACAAAGTCACCCACGTTCAGATCTGTGTTTCCAGGATCACTTCTCTCATCCTCAGAGCTCTCTTGGTCAAACTCATCAAGTGGGACTGTGACATCACTCTCCTCAGAGCTGCTATCTATGATTTTCTTTTTGGGTGCGTTCTTTTTTGGTTTTCCCTTTTCTTTGCTATTTTGCTTTTCCCCTGCCAGTTTCTTTTGTCTCTCTTCATGAGCCTTTTCTATTGCCTGCTTCTCTGGAGTATCAGTAAGGATGGCTGTCTTCACACGTTTTCTTTTGGTTTGAGCTCTGGGGGGACATTTGGGAAGTGGTAGGATTTCATGAGGAGACACATATCCAGGTTGGCTGGGAACACGTGGCACATCTGAGTCAGCTGGTGAGGCACATCCATCTGGACCACGCGGAGTGGATGGATTAGCATCAGCGAGTGGATCATCTGTAGCAGGTGGTTCATCTGCAGCAGGTGGATCATCTGTAGCAGGTGGTTCATCTGCAGCAGGTGGATCATCTGCAGGGAGTGGACCATCTGGATCATCTGAAGTGGATGGAACAGTGGATGCAGGCTGCAGCTCAGGGTTTGGCCGGTCTGACACCATGGATGGTGCAAACGCTTCCTCAGGGAAAATATCTCTGTTATATGGAAAAATCCCAGTGGACTTGAATCCAGCAGTGATATTCCGTGGTGTCACTGCTGACAAGAAGGCCTCATTCACAAGTCCTGCAATCTGGAAGATGGAGACTGTTTTGCCAGGGTTACATCTCATCCACCCATCAAGTGCTCGGCTGTATAGGGTCTTGAACGGGCCATACACGGTCACGTCGAGAGGCTGCATGCGATGGGATGTGTGGGGTGGAAGGGTGAGCAGAACAATACCGTTGCTCTTTGCTTTTTCTACAGCCTTGAGTGAGATGTGAGCTTTAAGATTATCCAGGATTAGCAGCATGGGACGGTCAGGAGTGCACTGAGTGTGCTCTATCAGGTGATCAAGGAACTCAGGCCAGGTGTCTTCATTCATCCATCCTGTTCTGGTGGAGGCACCTTTGGCTCCTGGAGGTGCTCCTACCATGAAGTCGTCCTTAAACTTAACTCTGGGGAAGACAAACATGGGAGGTATGGCATTCCCAGCAGCATTCACTGCACACACCACAGTCACCAGTTCTCCTCTCTCAGCTGATGTGATAGAACCAACTTGCTTTTTTCCTTTCTCTGTCACAACCTGAATCAAATAGAAAGTTTAGAATCAATGGCATGTGCAATCAGTAGGCTACTATTGGTCTAAAGGTACATTGCATTTCATTTCAGTCCATTCATTTTTTCCAGTTCACAGGTTCACAACACTATTAAAAGCATTAGTTTCAGCATTCTGCCAATAGCTAGTTGGTCATTATCACAAGCCACTCAGTATCAGTCTAGTGCTCGCTAGTGTATCATGTGTAGCTTACCTGCCGTGGCTTTTGAACTGTAAAGACGCCTGTTTCATCCACATTGTAAATCATGTGTGGAGGGAATGCGTGCCTGTTAAAGAAGAGAGGCAAGGGAAGAACCTTATCAGGATCAAAACCAAATCTTACAGGTAAAGCCTCCATAAAACATTTGCAACTAAAGAATTAATTCTGTCACCTGTCCATCACTGCAGCCAGATTTTCGAAGAACTCCTCCACTGTAGTTTTATTGAAGGCTGTAGCCCTTCCCAGGGATGTTGCCTCCGGAGTTCGGACAGAGAGATGGCGACGTGCTAGGAAGCTGCCAAACCAATCTTCTCCTAAAGAGTAGAGAATTCATTATTATAAGATTTAGCTTTGTGGCAAGATCAGTTGGCCTGAGTTAACCTACAGAATCATGTGATCTCTTGCACACCCTAGCCTACCTGCACATTGTTTCTCTGTCCAATTGGCAGGGACAGGGATATTGTTTCTCTCTGCGTATTCAAATGCCAGTTCACGGCACTTAATTGGAGCAAGGCCATGGAACTGGTCAGCTAGTTGTTTCAAGTGTTTGGCAAGCTCCTCCTCCATCTCATCTGTTAATATTCTCTTTGCCTCAGCTACTGCACCCCAGGCTACTGATTTAACTACCCCTTTCTCTTTTTTCTTTATGAATCTTTGTAATGTTGTCTTGTCAATATTTCTATCCCTTCCATCTTTTCTTAAGGACTTCTTTCCTTGCATGACCTCAGCAGCTGCACTCTCCATCTCTGCGAGGGTTGTTTGGCCCCAGGTTGTCTTCCTGGTGTAGCTTCTTGGCATGATGGCTTTTCTACAATGTTTATGACATTAAAAATAAAACATATGTAATGTTATATTACACTAAAATATGTGTAAGACTAAACTTAACTTGTGCTTCATGGTGGGGTAAAGTGAGACAGTTAATGGGTGGAGAGAAAACAACATCAAAAGTGGATTCGCATGTAGGTATGTATTTGCAACAATCGCACTGTGGTAATTTAATTAAAATGAATATTTAGCCTATAACACGGATTCTGTGAATGCTTGTTTCTACCCAGATTGTTTAACATTGAACTCACAATTAATCCACACTGTGGACTTGTAACGTTAACGTAACATACGCTAGTCTATCAATAGCATACAGGAGACCGTAGTAATACGTTAGCATAATATATAAAAGTCACAGTTTGGTTTTATAATGCTGATTTTGATACGGCATTTGTGTTAATCACTCCTGTTAGTGGCTATCTCAATTAATTAAATCTCTAGCAGATAGCTAGCTGTGCCGAATTGGTCTCTCTCGTTTTTTTTTCCGAATCCGAATATTAACGAGCAACTTTGGGTTAAAAAAAAAAATCTGTTCCGACGCATTATTCATGCTTTCCCGAATACGGTATTCGGCTCCGGATACACCCCGATTGTCTGCTGCTTAATGTTATTGGTTTCAACATTAAATTGGCATCATTTACCTTGGTGGGAGATGTCGGCTCGTTGAAATCCACTTATTACGAACAGAACAAACTTGCATGGACAAACGAAGATGCGTCCGGCTCATTTTCCGCAAACAGAATGGCGAAGTAACGAAAAGGTCCTGGCACGTGGTCGGAAGTGACGTCAGGGCACATGACGCAACTTCCAGATCAACGCTCAGGCCCCAAGGGGCCTGGCGCTTGACGTGGGGCTTCACGGTTGATGTCTGCAGGAAGACTGTCACTGCCCGATCTGTCCCCCCCATTGAACTATATATTAACATATTAACTAGAAAGGAAACGTGGTCACGTGGTTCCATTCAGCCCTGTTCAATTTGGGTTCTTCCGCAATGGCACCGCCGCAAGATGGCTGCCATGGCCCGGAAATAGTATTATTATGAGCTCTGCCATGTATTTCCAATGGAGCGTTGTGAAAGTCAACATAGTGGCCCCAGCGCAATCTAGGTATCAAAAGTTCACAATATTGTAGTCAATAGAAGCAGGCAATCACATTTTACATTTTTCCTGGGTTCAAATTTTTTTTAGCCTACACAAAAAAAAGAGAGCCATGATTTAAAAATACTCATCGGTGAGTGTTTAGTAAGCGCACTGAACTGTGATTGGTTAAGAACATGGTCACGTGGTAATTTTAGTTACGTCACAGGGCAATCACGTGAGGAGGCCTATTGGCATTTTCGCCTCAAATCCATTCTCTCAACCTCCATTGAACTCTATGGTTAGCTGACTTGCTATGAGCATTCAGCTAACTGCATCCGTTGCTGTAGCTATAGTTAGGTTATCTAAAGTTATGAAGTTCGCTTACCAGCTATCTTGTGCATAATAATGAAATGGTTTTCAAATGCTTTCACGTGTTTAATATTTCTAAGGTCATACTTAATATCTCAAGATGGGTGTTGTTAGATTACACTAATTAGTAACACACCCAGTGAATATGTTAGTGTTGAAGTCTGAAAAGCCGCCCGGATAGCAAGACGCTAACGGTAGCGGGTCAACATCGGGTTGGCTAAAAAAATGTTGTCCGGCTCCCGGCGTATTATGCTTGTTAATAACGCTAGTTAACAAGACAGTTATTAAAGATTTTTAGTAACTATTCGTGGCTCATTTATCTGGATTTGCAGTTTTGATCACGTTAGGCTGAGGTATTTCAACAAGATATCCGTGGCCTATAGCCTAGCCATTAATCTGTCTAACGTTACGATAACACAAGATCACCATAGTTCATTCTAACAGTCTAACAATAACATTCCTGAGAGGATATACCTGGAAAAATAGGCGACAAGTTTCACTGTGGTCGCGATTTCTAATTATTTAGGCTACAGTTACATGGCTACACCACACTATTAGCTAGCCGCGCAAGGCTGGTTCACGGAAATCTTGAGTCAGGGACCGGTCCGGATGTAATGTAATGTTACCGCTGGAGCTAGGCTACTGCCTAGCCATACCACAGACTAACTTTACGGATTAAACAAAATAAACAAGCAGATGCAATAATCGTTATTTAATTATGTGAACGTAATCGTATCATAGACCTATTTAAGATTGTATCTATGTATTTATTGTTTTGCTTTTCACATAATATCGAATGTTCTCACGACATCCACTATACGGTTAGAGTGGATCTGGGGTAGGCGCTGGACCCAGGAAAGCGGGCTGGAAAACTTTGTTTTAATATAAGGGAAAGGTTGGTGGATCCAATATGTCATTAGCTGGTTATATTTTTCGAAATAGCCTATTTTGTCTAACCGTGTGACACAGTAGGCTATGCGGTAAATGTTTGCGAAGAACAGCGAGTGCTCCCCGTTGTCTAGCCCAGCTAGGCTATAGGACATTGTAGCTTTACATAACATTACATATTGTGGCTGCGTTTACTATTATGTTGCTTTTGTATGTCGATTTACACGTGTGCATCCTCTCATCGCTCAAAAGAAATCAACCGGATTGAGGAACTGAAGTTGCGCATGAAAACCAGATACGGTAATGCACTTTTAACAGCGCATAAACGAGTAAGTGTCTTTGCTTACAGACACCTCTGGATGAGTTTTGCTAGTAGGCTACCACTTGGATCCCACGTAAACCTGTAAATGTTTCCTTAATGTGACCTTGTCATTTTAATGTGTCTTGTCAGGGTTTGTCTTGTGGATGTGTCTTATCCTGTGTTCTCACGTTCAGCCTGCACCTTGATGTGGTGAGTGGGCTTTAAACTGAGACAGGCTGCTGAACTTTGCTGTGTCCTATAACAAACTCCTATCGTCTCTACGTTTTTTCCCCCTTATCCAGGACAACGTTGGAGACGGTGATTAAACTTGCTGTGAATGAAACGCAGCATATCGAAGAATACAAATGTTTCCCTTATTCATGATTCATAATTTGAATGGTGTACATTTGATTATTTAGTCTTTACAAATGAAAAAAAATAGCAATTTCTCCTTATAGGCTACCACTGTATGACTTATGCAAACAATGAACCCTTCAATAAAAAAACAAGTTTTATAATTAATTGAAACTTTTTATTACTGTTTCCCCAAAATGTACATACTAGACAGCTACATCCAGCGTGGGGTGGGGTGGGGGGGGGGGGGGGGTGTGTTTGTAGGGAAGATAAGGGACAGGGGTGAGGAAGAGCAGAGGGTGTTGGGTGAACAATGTCATGGCTACAAATTTAATTTAAAAATAATCACATAAATTTTGAAAACCTGACTTAGTTCATTAAAAAAAACCCTGTTCCGTTAAAAGCCAAATCCAGGATTGGAGAAACTGCCAGAATTGGGCAGGGAAAACCCGTAAAGGCAGAAAATTACAGTAGGCTACATTGTCAATGACAATATGTAGCCTGACAAAGATGACTATTCATGAGTATACACTTATTATTGTACTATAGTACTGTACCCTTTTGAGTTGCCTGTCACTGGTCTCGTTGGTTTATAGGGCTGGGCAATAACATTGGTGATTACTGATTATCACTGCCATCCAATTGCTATGATATTGTCATAGTGTGACATCATGACAATGAATTGCTACTAAATTTAAGAATGACAAATAACTCGTATATGGTAGGCCTACTCACTTATAAGAATGATAGCTATATTTCGTACTGTATCTTGACACGTGGGTTAATCCCCAAAAGCAAGGAAACATTGTATCAACATTGAATTAATATCAGATGAAGCATTGATTCAATGTTGATCTCTGATGTTGATTCTGCGTCCAGGTGCTCATCGAGTTTACGTTGAATCAACATCTTGAAATAACGTTGAAACGATGTTGATGTTAACAATGGAAATCAACGTAACTGATGTTAAATTAATGCATTATCAATGTAATCTATCATAGCTCATGATAAATCATTTTATGACTACATTTTACAAATTCTTGCTCAAAGTAGGCTAGTCAAAATCTACAAAAACAACTACTTCTGTTACTAAAATAGATAACACATTGACATTGATTTTAAAAAGGTATACATCTTTATTGATTTTAAACCTCTGCTGAATGAACACAATACATGCTATAGCAGTAGAAAATACTGCATCATATACATATTAAAAAATGTGTTTTAGGAAGCAAGTGGTGGAGTTCAGGTAGCTATGTTGAGGCACACAATTTGCAAGATCACCAAGAATGAGTTTCCGGACACACATCTTGAGTCTTCATCCCCATCTGGCTATGAAGCATGGATAGGGATATGTCATGTCTTGGTCTATTCAACTTCAGTTGGAAAATGTATGGTTGTCTTTATATCTGAAGGAAACAAGATAATAATGATCATGTTAAAATAAATACAACAAAAGGCTAAAAGGAAAGACATAAAATTAAAATCAACACCAAATAAAGGAGAGCGCCGCAGTATTTTTAAAACATTAACACAAAGCGCTAGTCGCTCTTGCAGCATTTAATGCAATGAGCTCACAATATAAACTGGCTGTCCCATTGGCTACCGAGACAGATGTTTTCTCTCAAAACAATGTCATTAATTTGATTTACGTTAATCCTCAAATGTGCACACAGAGAGAGGGAGAGAGATTGCATATGTATGTCCACTTTCTTTAGATCAACAAGAAAACATGACACTCACCTCCATGACCCAGGTAGTCAGCTCACTCACAGCATTTTCTCCTCCTCAGAAACAATAATAAAGGGAGATGTTACAAGGTGCCTGCACACACATAGCAAAGACTTCAGCAGAACCCCAGTGAATTCAGAAATTTCGACTTTGAGCAGCAACTGACACATACAGTACTTACCAACAGCTGGGTATACAGGTATAGGTGGATGAGTGGTAGCAATGGTTCTTGACATAACTGACAGAGAGACAGAGAAAGGAATAGAAAATAGATAAGATGGTGACCATTAGAGGACAGGAGAATAGCATGATCAGAATTGTGTTCGCGCAGGATGATTCACACAATAGCGCAATGGACTTAGCCTTTAGGTTAAGGTACACTTTGTTATGTTAACAGGTGAAAAATCAACCCGGTCTCACGCTTTTTCATGCTCATAGTCACGACAATGAATCTATTGAATCGTCACCCGGAGCACGATTGTCCGATTTTTATCGTGCTACACAGAACGAAATTTAAACCCATGCATTTTCAATGCTAGCATTTCTCAGACTGTTTTCGTGCTACATAGAACGAAATTTAGAGGCATTACTGTGGGCTTGGCTACTATGCTACTTTTCGGTTGTTAGCTAGCTAGCCGGCTAGTGAATTTTGTTTACCAGACGAGTGACTTTTGAGTAGCTAGCCTACTGGTTGATGGCGATAACCGCTAAATATGTTAATAGGGACACAAAAAACATGTGGAAAGGTTTATTCAGTCACAAAAAAAGCAAACAGTTTATGTCGGATATGGTCAAAATCCCACAATCTCAATTCATTTTAATACTGTCCCCTACATGGGGCGACCCAGATTAGCCGTATATATTTATTATCCGAACCCTAACACTAAACGGACTACAGACGGCGCCATCTTTTCACAGGCCATCATTACGTAGAGCTCTCGGGTTTTTGGGGAATTGTAGTTCTAAACTATTAGTACCAATAACGAAAAAAATACTAATCCTATTGACCTGGGGCTTAAAATTTATGTTCAATATAGCATCAGTTAAGATCCCAATTGATCATCTAATTGAATCATCAAAGTATCAAATGATTAAGCATCAAACGTTTTATTCAGGCCCTTCTGTTAGAGCTTGAAGGCTGGCTCTGACATTATTTATGAAAGACTAGTTAGTTAATCATCCTGTTAAATATCTACCCGATATGTCCATTGGTTCCAGAATTAGAAGCATTTCAAGTTCGGCCAGTTTTGCCCTTCTAAGGGGTGCTACTGAGTCCCCTGGGGTGTCAGGGCAAAATAATTAACATACGTTATTCTCCAGGTCAAGGCCTTTCCAAAAATAATTTAGTTTTGTCCTACGACAAAGTTTAATTTTCACCTCTGTCTGGCTACAGCCTCTTTGAGGTGTAGTTTCTGAGACCCTTTGAGACTCCAGGCTGGATAAAATAAAGTCTTTTGATTTTTTGCTTATTTGGTGGAAAAAATCCTTCAAGGTATTGATGTTTTTCCTAATCACAGTCATATGTTTGGATTTGCACTAGTGTAGACCTTATTTTACCTACCAAACACATCTGGATTGTTGTCATATGAGGGTTAGGGTTAGATAAAATGCTGTTTTTGAAGCGCTTTAGCCCCTCCCCGAAACCTCCTGAATAGTCCTACATGGTCAGGATTATATAATGTTGTAGCTTCAATATCCCTCTGTTTACGGATGAAGTTTCCTACATATATCTCTGAAGATGACACTGTTATGAACTTGTAGGTGGCAGTCTCCACAGCTGATTTGTGGCTTATCCTTACCATGGGTGATGAGTTGATAATCAGATGGACTAGTTCTGATACCCGTTGGAGCACACAATCACTAATTGGCCATTTAGTCGGCCCTAATGCGTGCGTGCGTGTGTGTGGGCACATTGCGTGCCATCTGCTGACTGCTGTGCACCAGACATACAGAGAGATACAGAGGTTTTCTCTTTTATGTGTTAGGTATAATTTTTTACGTCAAAAATTATAATATATAATTTGTACACCTAGTAGTCCGTGAGCCAGTAGGGTTGGTCGGTACCATCTGAGGGAAATAATGCTTTTGTGATTTTTGGCAAGGTATACATCTCTAGAGTTATAAAATATGTGATAGCATTGTTGTTGCTGCATACCAGTTTTGCCAAACCTGAATCATAGCGCGGAGCTTTCAAAACCATAACAGCGCAGAAACCCTGGGGGAAAAGATTTAATATTTTCACGGTAAGAATAATTTTTTTGACAATGTTAGGTTAGCCTGCTTGTCTTCTTCGTCGTCCTGCTTGAGCTAAATTAGCATTAACCACAAATATGCTTTGCTGTTAGGTCTGTTTATTTTCCTGCATCACCCTTGTCATAGTAACTGAACTGAACCAACCAGGAAAAAATGTATTCACTCACCACATAATGTAGGCTACACATACAGCGTAGCTATATATAGGATGTCTATGAACATAGACACAGGCTATATAACATACATTATATATATATATATATATATATATATATATATATATATATATATATATAGTTATCTTAAAGGTTGTATCAGCGATTTTGGGTGGAAACATAAATGATCACATTCATCTGATTTTTCCTCACGATCCGCTAGCTGCCCGCCCCATAAGCAGGCCGTCAAAAAACCGCGTCTATGTAGGCAGCCTATGCTCCGAGATCGTACACAAAAACAAATGGTACTACCAACCACTCAAAACCAAAATAAACAGTATTCCAACCAATCACAATGATCTGCACAAACGCTAATACTCTTATCTCGCTGAAATCTTGACGAATTTACAAACGGTTTGGTTTCTTACAAACGTTATTAACGTGGTTATAATTCTGGATGCTTGAACACTATTTTTTAAAACATAACATAATTATTCATAAGTATGTTTGTTTGGGATTTCGCTTCAGAAGTGACGTCACCCAAAATCGCTGCTACAACCTTTAATCAGTTCAATCAATGTTTGTTGTCTGAGGCCGCTGCAACAAAGTTTATACATACATATTTTGAAGGCAGTGTATTGTTTGAAATATGATTTACAATATGTTTTTCGTATACTTGTCAGTTGGTTTAGAACGAGGGTAGCAGATATAATAACGGTTGTAAACCTCAAAATCGATCCAACTCTGTTCACTATTTCTGTTCGCTAACATGAACGTTAGTTGGATTTTTTTTTAAACTGGCGGCAAATTAATCCCCTATCTCCCTCCACATATTTCCTTTTGAGAATAGTAGAAGAGTAAGAAGTCAAATCTATAATACTGGTTGCCTTTTTTTTACTCGTTGCTTTTGCAAATGCAAATGTCTAGTAATGCATTAATGAGATAGAAAATAGCCTTTTCTAGTATATAATGAGTCCCTATTTGATAAATAACTAATTTTGTATTTTGAAAAAGAAAAATATAGCTTATTTGTTTTACATTCATATGTACAACAATTAAATTTTTCCAGACTCTGTTCTATTTTTGAAACAACATATATTTTTTATTCGAAACTATTATCTGTCCATTAAAAATGGTTTTGCATTAATAGGTGTTAAACTCTATTATCTTTTATTTAATATTTCATAAATAACAAGTTATTTGTTCCAGAACGTTCTTTATAAATACAAAATATTGTTATACTGAATTAACGTGGTGTTGCAAAGTAAGTAGGCTATATGTATTTTTGTTGTTAGTTTAGGGCAGTATGAGCTTAAGGTATGCTGCTAGGAGAAACTGATTTCTTGAGCAACTGAAACTCTTTACCTATATATTTTCTTTTTAAAAATCATAATCATTTCTAGCTCATTGATTTGTAAATGAAATAGGCCTAAATGAAGCCTTTCACTTTCCTTTTTTGATATTTTACTTCCTGTTTCTTTTTGCCTGTAACACGCATTAACATAGTCACTCAATCATTTAAATTAATTCATATTAGATATTCAAGTGTATTAATGATTAAATAGTTTTGATAGGGTCCTTTTTCCTAATCTGTGTGTAAATAAGGTCAAATAAATTAATATGTCTGACAAATTAAGTTTTTGCGTCTACTGTGGGACTACTGTGCTCTGTCCTATGTCGTCAACCTTGTTTGTCAGCCCTGTTATAACAGAATTAACTAGGTTGACAATAACAGGGTTGAGTGCCCTAAAACTTATAGCTAGCCATGTGGTGAAACAAATGGAAAGATAATTGCATTCATATCAGATTTTTATTACATTTTAACAGATATAATTTTACAAAACCCATGTTCTTTTCTGCATGAATTAAGCGTAACAGGGGTGATGAGTTGTGCTTGTCCCCTTATGCCAAAAACCTCTTCTTGCACGCTGTCTTATCTATTTGAAGAAATAATGTAAATTCCTCAAGGTTGTAATACTCAAGGCGTGATGCCATAATTTCCTGCAGTTTTTCCCATCATTATAACAGGGTTGACTGGAATTTGGGGACATTTAAATTATAAAAATTTTTTTAAGTAAAATCTTTTTTATATTGAAAGTTGTAAATCAAAGTCTTGATTAAGCTCAGGGACATGCTTGACTTGTGACTTTACAAAATGTTTTTAATATCTAAAAAAGACAATAGGATGACAAATATTGAGTACTATATGAAAGAACAACATACAGAAGTTGAATGAATTATTATTTTCATGTATTTGTGTACCATTTCAGTTTTATTAATCAAAATGTCCAACAGACAAAAGATGTCCTCCAAAGCTGAAATGACCCAAAGGTTAATAATAAAATATTAAGAAAAAGAATATCAGATTAGACCATTTTCCAGAGTATATAGTCATTGTACGTAATTGTATTAATTTCTGAGGATCCACAAAGTAAAAGGGTGAGAGAGAATCTTTCAACTTAGGAGTAGGCCTATGCTTTATTTGAAGAATATTGCCAAGAAATGAGGAGTCTCATATCTTTGCTGATACAGCACAAATGTGAACAAAAACTTAAAAGATGTGTAGGCTACAACATATATTCCACAGGTCAGTGACAGCTCAAGAACTGTACATCTTTGAACTGATCATTTCTCTTGCGTCAATTTAGTTTATTTTTAGTTATTTTAAGGAGAATATTCCTGTTGTTTGGATATATATATATATATATATATATATATATATATATATATAGCTAGCTATATTTTATATATATATCTAAATACATATAGCTAGGCTACTGGACAGTGGCAAGCAAAATTAAGTGACAGCACAATATCATAGCAGCTTGATTACGTTTAAGGGAATCGGTTGTGTTCACAAGTCTTACACAGTTCAGTAACCATGGAAGTGCGAACTACTTTACGACTTGCTACTTGTAGGCTATTCATCAATTGTTCGCGTCCCCACTAATCAGCGAATCAGAGTCATATGTTGAGTCATATTTTGACCAACCAGAGTCTCGTATTGACTCGCGGAGAGTAAAACAACGAAAACAACGGAGGCTATAACTTCGTTATCGAGCCGCGTCAAGTAAAATCACGCATTGATTCGTATTCTTATATGTATTACGGGTATAACTGGGTTGAAAATATGACTGTAAACCACTTAGTTTGATATAAAAAGGCAGGAGTTTCTGCATTATAGCCTATGGGGAAACTGAGAGGTGCGGTGCACTGGACGCCATATTGGTTGCTGCAACTTCGGCGATAGAAGCAAGCGGTTACGTCCATTCCATGTCATTGAGTTCAGTGGGGGGGACAGATCGGGCAGTGACAAAGGCTGTATCCCAAACCGCATACTTCCATGCTCCGAGCACGCATAGCGAGCACGCATCCATCTTGGCGTGTGAGTCCAAAAAGTGCCGGAGTACGGAGCACAGATAAAATACCCGGATGCGTGCTCCGTTTGGTCAAAATTCGAAGTATGCGTGCTCCGACCACTGAACCAAAGCCAAAGGCTGTATCCCAAACCGCATACTTCCATGCTCCGCACTACCGTGCTCCCGAGTGCGCACTCAAGGTTTGGGAGTTCGCACTCTGGAACATGGAAGTACGGTTGCAGTTTTGCACAGTCGTGGGACGCACTTCGTGGCGACCTATAACCTTTA
The DNA here is from genome assembly GCA_029718625.1 of Synaphobranchus kaupii. Classification (NCBI taxonomy): domain Eukaryota; kingdom Metazoa; phylum Chordata; class Actinopteri; order Anguilliformes; family Synaphobranchidae; genus Synaphobranchus; species Synaphobranchus kaupii. Next base: position 49,647,804 of record CM056379.1, on the reverse strand, counting down.
ACCTTTCCCGTAGCTATCGGGGAAATGCGGACGAGTAAGTAGGGTAAACCTGAGAGGCATAACGTCGTTCGCTGGCATTGTACTGTATCGGCTGTTATTATATTATATATTTGTATAACCGGCAATATCCGCAACAGTTGAATTATCATTTTTGCTAGCGTTCTTTTCCAGAAAAGTCAGTGGAAGGCAACGATGGCTAGGAAGACAGCCATTACATCATTGGATACCTTTAAAGTAAACAATCAACCCCATAATAAAATTGTCTTCGCATGTCTTCGTCTGTGTTTTGATTATTTTCGCGCTGTTTACCAGAGCGTGAACAACTGGGTACGCAGTTAGTAGAAATGGAGCCATGTTTGTGGCGGTGGTGTTGCTTCTGGGGTGGTTTTCCATTGAAACGGAGAAAAGACGGGCTGCTGCCAGAATAAGACGGCGGATCATTATTGAAAACGGCATCCGACGAATGCAAGCCATCCGGAGAGCTGGGGTGAAGAGGAGGGCTTCTCTTCGTAGAACAATTGCGCTTGTCAGCACCGACGTAGGTTGTCTGCCGACTAGCTAGCTACACTGGTTAACATTACATATCATTAAACTTAAATGTATATGAAAAAAATGATTATTTTACATCGCATATTGTGCTGCTCATTCACATTGTAGCACTTTATTCATTTACAAACTCCTAATGTAGTTTTCCCCGTTTAAGTTTCCAATCTGAGGTGTCAATACTACACAAATAGACAGACGCACTGAAGTTAGGCAGAGTATATTTATTAACTTGGGAAATTTGTCTCTAGGGAGAGAGCCTTGCAACCTATGGCAGGATCATTGTCAATGTCCCCATCCTTGCCAAATATTTTGATGACGACCAGGATCTCCAGCCAGTCGCTTATCCCGACGGGCAATCCGTGCACTCGTTGGGATGCTCCCCAACAAGAGGGACCATGGCTGGGGCTACACACGTAACGTTATGTCCCTAGTGTCACAAATGGAAAACACAGAAAATATAATGCATCAATACCAAATATTAACATGAGCTAGCATTAAACACAAGTGATGTTAGTGTTATAGCGAAGTTAACTAACGATAACTAGTGCAACACTAGCTAGTAAGTGGGTTGATATCCAGCTAGCTAGCAAGTCAGTTATAGCATATGGGAATAAATTCGAATACGAATATTAAATAATGCTTCGTGCTTCGGAATAGCTAGCTATATCTACGACTAACGCCATTATCTGGCTAATATAGATATTACGTTAGTACTGTCATTTAATGTTAGCGAACGTTACCTAGCTAGCTAGCTGTTACCGAGCAAATTGCATTGCAATTTACATAACGAAAGCTAGATAGCTGGAAATAGAAGTTATCTTAATTATTGAGCTAGCTCAGTATTAAAACACTAACAGAAATAGTGCTGTGCCAGATGTTTTCAAACTTGTGAAAATGTTCATATAAAAATGTTGAAATGACTTACATTTGTAGAAAGCCTGGGGAGAGGCACCGTCAATATTCTCATCCTCCATTACGATAGTAAATTTTTGGTCTTGAGTCTCTTGACCTTTTTCTCGAAAGGAATGATGGGATGTTTTTCTGGTCGGAGCACGCATACTTCGAATTTTGACCAAACGGAGCACGCATCCGGGTATTTTATCCGTGCTCCGTACTCCGGCACTTTTTGGACTCACACGCCAAGATGGATGCGTGCTCGCTATGCGTGCTCAGAGCATGGAAGTATGCGGTTTGGGATACAGCCAAAGACTTTTCTCATCATCTTCTTCTTCTTCTTCTTTGGGTTTTCTATGGCGGGTTGCTACCAACTGTCAGGTGCATACCGCCACCTACTGTTACGGAGTGTGGACAAGCGATAGCAGGGATTCAGACCCTCCCACCCACCCCAATCGAATAAATAAAATTCAGCACAGCTCTGCGCACCTCATATCCCACTGACCCACCGAGGAGCCCAGGCAATGTAAACTGCCCACCCTTATCCGCAATCAGTTTCCTAAGTTTCTCCCTCTCCCTGACATATGCCTGATATTCTAGCAGAATATGCCTAACTGTTTCTTTGTTATTGCATTGAGGACAATTGCCGGTATCGTGCTTCCCTATCCTAAATAAACTGTCATTTAATCCACAATGACCCAACCTAAGTCTAGTTAATATTGTTTCCTCCCTCCTACTCCTGCAAAGAAGAGGCCTCCCAGAGACCCCTGGCCGGACGGCATACAGGTGACGCCCCCTACTTTCTTCATCCCACCTCTGTTGCCAAAGCTTTCCAATCATATCTTTAGCCTTAGCCTTGACCTCCCCTTTACCATAAGGGACCTCCACTGTAATGCCGCCCAGCCTAAGGGCCCTCTTAGCGAGGGCGTCAGCCCCCTCGTTACCCCTCACACCCACATGCGCCGGCACCCAGCAAAAGTATACCCCAATACCCCTCCTATATAGCCTATATATGCTTGCCAATACCTCCAGTACCAGATCCTCCCTGCAGGATGTTGGAGCCGTTAAGCTCTCCAGTGCCGATGCAGAGTCAGTGCATATTACCGGATGACCACGCGTTGGTGTACTCCGCTGGAGACTGGCAGTCATTGGAGGGGACTTTGAGCCAGGACATGCAGACACTAGTGGCATACCTCTGGAAATGGAGGTTGAAGCTCAGCGAGGCAAAGACGGTGTCGGCGGCCTTCCATCTTAACAACAGGGAGGCTAAACGTGAGCTCCGAATATATATTGGCGGAACACCCCTGCCATGCTGCGCTGAGCCAATCTACCTCGGCGTGACATTGGACAGGTCGCTCACGTTTCGCCGACACCTTGAGTCACTGCGCAAGAAGTTAACATCTCGTGTGGCATTGATGAGGCGACTAGTCGGGTCAGGCTGGGGCGCCGATGCAAGAACATTGCGTACGGCAGCCCTGGCCCCTTGTTTACTCGACTAGTGAGTACTGCGCACCGGTATGGTGTCGCAGTGCCCACACCCGCCTCATCGATACGCCCATCAACGAAGCCTTGCGCATCGTGACAGGATGCCTGCGTCCCACTCCCGTGGACAATCTTCCCATTCTTGCAGGCATCCAGCCCGCTGGGCTTCGCCGTGCGGGAGCCACAGCACGTCTCGCGTGCCGGGCCATGGAGCCAAACCATCTGCTCCACGAAAGGCTCGCTGTAATTGCTGAGCCTCCCCGGCGCCTTAAGTCGAGACACCCATTTGTGCCTGCCGCACAGGAATTCCTGCAGCAATGCAGTGATCTTAACATCAGTGCGGCACGGTGGGCGGATTACATCTGGAGCACGGAGTGGGAGGAGAACACCTCTAGACTCCGTGACTTCATCCCAGACGTCGGTTTTCCCCCTATTGGGGTGGACCTGCCTAGACTGGCATGGGTGAGGCTTAACCGCCTCCGGACCGGCGTTGGGCGCTTCCGCTCATCGATGCACAGATGGGGCTTGGCTTCTTGCGCAGCCTGCGAGTGTGGCGCGGAGGAACAAACCGCAGACCATGTCATCCTGGACTGCCCGATTTATCGGGCACCCAATGGGATGCATAGTCTGTCGGTTCTGGATGATGACACGGTGACGTGGCTACTGGAGGTGTGCCCTGAAATATAGTCCGGGTGAACCCCCCCCTAGGCTCGGGGTGGTAAAAGGATAGCCCCTCGGCCCCGAGCCTGGGGATGTGGGACAAAAGATCCCACCCAAACGAAGAAGAAGAAGACTGCTCTATCAGGTGTGACCTCCTCGACCCACTGCAGTGCCAGGATTATTGCCACCATTTCGGCTGTAAAAACTGATAGGCCATCATCTAGCCTCTCTGACCTCCTGACTCCAAATAGGGGCACAATTACACCTATCCCAACACGACCCATCTCCGGATCCTTAGCACCATCTGTAAAGACAGGAAGATATGTCTGAAATGTTTGATCGATATAGCTATCAACCCTCCCGCCAACATCAGCCCAGCCCTCCCTATCCTGCTCCAACAGCCACCAATCAATATCAGGCTTCAGGAACAACCAGGGCGGGACCGCAGACACCGGAAAGGATGGTGCCATTGCCAAATCCATAATACCCAGTTCAGTAGCCCACTTATTAGCCGTCCACCCAAATCCCACACCCGGCCTAGCTGTATATTCCCAGCAATCACGCAGTACCGCAGACGTCAAAAAGGCACTGGAGTGGCCCTTCACTGTGGCCCAATATGCCATCATTAGTTTGAGCCTCCTCAGCTCCAATGGCCATTCCCCCATTTCCACCAACATTGCACACACTGGGGTCGTCTTAAATGCTCCACAGCATAATCGCAATGTCTTTGCCTGGACCACATCTAGGCATTTCAATGTTGACAGCGCAGCTGATCGGAACACCATACACCCATAGTCTAGGACTGATCTTATGAGTGTATAATATATGGACACAAGGGACGATCTATCCGCCCCCCACTCACAACCTGCCACACACCTCATTAGGTTAAGGACCTTCTTACATTTTGTCACCACATGATCGATGTGTATTTTCCAGGTCAAATTAGTATCGAACCACAGGCCCAAATACTTAAAGGAGCAAACCCTCTCCACAGGCTGGCCATATAGGCTCAACACTTCCGTATCAGGAATCCGCCTCCTTGTGAAAAACATGCTCTTAGTTTTCTGTACCGAAAACCTAAACCCCCACTTCATGGACCACTCCTCCACCCTAAAAATGGCCTCCTGCACCCTTCTCCTAACGTGGCCTAGGTTACGCCCCCGTTTCCATAAAGCACCGTCATCAACGTACAATGCTACCTCCACATCCCTATCAACCCTAGCAAAACCATCATCAATCATGATGCTAAACAATAGTGGACTTATTGCACTACCCTGTGGAGTACCAATATTCACTGCACAGGGTTCCGAAAGAGCAGACCCCATCCTAACTTGCATAGACCTGTTAAACAAGAAGGATAGAGTCCAATTATAGACCCGTCCAGCCACCCCCAACCCTTCCAACTTTAACAAAAGGCCTTCTCTCCACATAGAGTCATATGCCTTTTCAATATCAAAAAACACCGTCACCACCACATCCTTTATAGCCTGCGCTTTCTTAATATCCGTCTCCAACCTCACCAGGGCATCAAATGTGGAGCGACCCTCTCCGGAAACCACTCTCTGCATCTGTGATAAAAGACCCCGCCCCTCCAAAAAATGAGTCAACCGCCCCACCACCATGCGTTCCATCAGCTTACAAAAATTTGATGTCAGTGCTATTGGGCGGTAGCTAGCAGCACTAGCAGGGTACTTCCCCGGCTTCACAAATGGCAAAACCACCGCCTTCTTCCACATCCCCGGAAGGCTGCCCTCCACCCAAATTTTATTGAATACCTTCAACACAACCATCAATACCTTCTCTGACACATGCCTCAGCATCTCATAGCACACCAAATCCTGACCCAGGGATGAATTACCCGCCCTCTTCACAGCCAAAGTAAGCTCAAGCATATTAAACTTCACATCCAATACACTATCAAATACCATCTTCTTATGACATAACTCCCTGCGTTCCTCCAACACTTCCCTTGCCTCAGGCACTCCGCACTCAACCTCACACCACCAGCTTCCCCTGACAATGTCCTGGCCAACATGTTCGCCTTTTCCCCATCTGATCTGGCAACCAGATCACCATCCACCAAAACAGGCACTCGCCTCATCCCACCACATCCCCTCATCTTCTTAAGTATCCTCCACACATCAGTCATGCGAGTCTCTCTCCCTTTTAATGGTGCGCCTAACCACTGCCCTCAGTCTCTGATACTCCAGCACTGCCTGCTGAGTCATAGACACCCTCAGAGCCCTAAAAGCTTGCTTTCTCACCTGAACTGCCTCTGAGCACTTATCCGTCCACCACGGGACCGCCCTCCTAATCCCTTTACCCCTACGCACCGGAATCGCTTGATTAGCAGCCCCAATAAAAACGTCAGTCAGCCCCTCAACACACAAATCTACATCCCCCTCAACAGAGACGCCCTGTACAGCCGCCTCACACAGCTCATTAAATTTATTCCAGTCCGCTTTATTAAAACACCAAGCCCTTGTAGCAATTCCAGGCCTTTGGTCAACCCCAAAACCCACCTCACAAAAAATCGGGAAATGGTCGCTCCCCACTGTTGACTCCGCCCACACCCTCCATTCACACACAGCAGCCATGTCACTCGAAATTAATGTGAGATCCAAACAAGATGTAAGAGCAGTCCTAACATCAAACCTTGTACCCTTACCCGTGTTCACACAGACCAGCGACATATCTTCCATAAGCTCCTCAACAATCTCCCCATTCGCATCTGTATGTTCACTGCCCCACAGCGTGCTATGAGCATTAAAATCACCACACCACACCGCACAAACTGCCCTATTGCCGCATAATCCTTTAAGGGCCTCCAACGACAGAGATGCACATGGGTTATAAAAATTAATCACCATCAAACTGCTCTCCATCCCAAATACCTCCATTACCACACCTTCCAATTCCGTATTCACCTGTATTTCCCGGTATCCCAGGCCCTCCCTTATAAATGTAGCACACACACCCCCCTCTATCCCCAAACCCTGTCTTTTCTGACTGACTCATAACCAGGTAACACAAAATCCAGATGCGGTTTCAACCACGTCTCCTGGATGCATACAACCGACGGCAGAGCAGGAGCCTCCACAAGGAACCTCTTAAACTCTTGCCCGTTGGAAATCAGGCTGCAAGCATTCCACTGGAGAAGCAAAATTGGCATTATACTAACCAGGAGGCTGCGACAGCACACCTCCTTCCCGAGCACGTAATTTATCACACAGATTCTCATAGGACATATCAGTAATCCCCAGAAAGAGCTCAGCCGCCCCCAGAATTATCTTCAGTTTCTCCGTACATCTTGACGCCTGAGACGCACAGTTAACAACCGTCGCAATAAATGCTACAAAATCAAACTTCTTAACATGAAGCAAATCTGGATCAACAATACAGCTATGATCACATCCTCCCCCCTTACCACCTTCCGCTAATTCACCAGCCGGAGCCACACCCGCACCACCCGTCCGCGCTAACTCTCTGGGAAGCCTCCTCACAGCCTCCGAGTAAGAGACATTTTGGGTAACTTTAATTTTCTGCACTTCCTGGGCCTGTTTTTGCACTCTGCAACCCCCATACGCCGCACTATGCTCACCCCCCACAATTACAGCATTTCAAGCCTTTACCTTCCTCACATTCCCCAAAACCATGACCCTCCCCAAACCTCACACATCTCTTCTTCCCCTTACACACAGCTGCCACATGGCCCATACGCTGACAGTTAAAGCACTGCAAAGGCTGTGGCACAAACCGTCTCACAGGATAACATATGTATCCTATTTTGACTTTCTCTGGTAGTGGACCCCCCCCCATAATCCAGCAATACCGACAAACTCCTCCTTTTGTCCTTCCCTTGTGCGCCGCTACCAACTACAATCCAGAAGTTTACCACCCTTGATACATTTCCGTAGTTCCGCCATCTCCATAGACAGGGGGACGCCTGTAATTACCCCCCTATTCCGAGCCCCGCCAGGCACCACAACTTTCTCTACTTCATGTCCCCCCAATTTACGGCAACCTAGCGCTTTAGCTTACTGTTCCAAACTGGAGCAAAACACCAAAATCCTTCCGTCCCTCAACCACCTCGCCGACTCAATATCACCAATGTCCTTTGCCAAAATCGTAGACATTTTCACCGGGTTCGGAAGCTGCCTTTCATTCTTTTTAAATGTAATTATTACCTTAAATTCAGTTTCCCCTGCACGGTTGCTTATGCTCGGTTCCCGTTCCCTCGACTTCACTGTTTTAATGCTCCGGTGTTCCCGGTTGTCATCCCCCGAACCATCCGACAGCCCACGTTTTTTCCGGGGCATATGCCATTCCATATCTGATGGCTCAGAACCATCCGAAGACCCTGCCATCGCCCTCCAGTCACGCAACAGGCGTAGTCAACCCGCCTCAGCCCCCCGATATCCAAACACACAACAAAACCTACTCTGATTCGGCAGTGACACTCCAAAGACAGAAAAGAAATAGTCAAAACAAAACAAATCCAGCTGCCGTGCAGCAACTCAAAAGCCGCGCTAAATTTCGCAGTTGCACTTCCGCCCCTCCTACCATCGACTTTTCTCATAGATTTTGATGTTTGCTTGTGATGTTGTGGTGTTGCTAGTTCCCATTTAGTGATGGTACTTATGTAGCTTGTTAACCAATTATTTGTGGAGCCAACATAACGTTAACATGTAAAATCTCTGTGAATTTAATTAATTTTTTACCAAAGTAATCATTTTAGCTCATTGTAAGGTGCATTTCAGTTATGATAGTTATTCTGTAGGCCTATATTCTCCATCTAACCATTAATGTCTTTTATGAAACATTGTACTCGGTAGGAAAATAACGTTACGTTATTTCCTTATCCTAAGCCCTATTCGGACGGGATGAGTTTTCAGGACAATGTCTGTAAAGTAATGATTACCACAGGACGTCCGTAATGTTAATGGCCGATTCGGACGGGATAAAGTATCTCCGTAATCAGCGTCTAGAATTACAGAGATGGGAGTGTCTACTCCATGTTGTCGTCACACCGAAAATGTTCCCCACGAGTCATACAACGTTACACATCCTATCTTCACTGCAAACTGATTGCTTCTGGTAGAAAATCGCTGTCAAGGAGCAATTGAAAAGATGCAGGCGCCAAAAAAAATAAAATACGTGGAGACAATGTTGGCATGGCAAACATGTCCACAAAAAGCGTGAGGAATCCTGCATTACACCTCTTTATTAACGTTAGCTTGAAAAAAACAGTGTTAGGCCATAACATGTATGTAGCTAGGCTACAATAGCTTACCTAAAGCTGCCACAAGCGTTGCCCCACTGTTGCCTACTTTTGAGCCTGTTTTTTATTTATTTATTTTTTTGCTCTTTGTCTTCTCATTTAATGTAACGTTACATTAAATGAGAAGACAAAGAGCCTGTTTTTTATTTATTTATTTTTTTGCTCTTTGTCTTCTCATTTAATGTAACGTTACATTAATTTAGAGGTCGGCCAATAGTTGTGGCTTGCACTTGGACCGAAGAGAGCACAACCAAAGGCGTCCTCGAGTGCTTACGTGAAAAACTAGGAGAAAAGACTGGGGAAAACAAATTTCTCACAGGAAATAACAGAATTTTACCGGACATGTCAATTCACATGGGATTGCATTAACCTGGGGTAATTTTTACCGGACATTTAACACTAGGTAAAAGACTCCGGAATCTTTACTGGCGCGGGAGCGCGCAGTCCGTAAAAGTTACGGACATGGCAGATTCAGACGGGACTAAAATAGCGGAGCTCCTCCGGTAATTATTACATTACCACACCTCCGCCTGTAAAACTTATCCCGTCCGAATAGGGCTCTAGCTGACGTTAACTCATTAAAATACACTATCTCCACCCTCACTATTTGTTGTCTTGGTACCACACTTGCTACCTGTCAGTACCAAACACCTAATTTTCCCATTTACCTACTGTTATTGGCTTGCTTTTAAGAAGTGTCACAAGTGACAAGATATGTCTCTTTTTGATAGCCTGTTGGTAGAAAAAATCTGTTTCTCCTCTTTACATTATAATAACAACATACAAATCAGAGCCCTGTTTTAAAAAGATTTGGTTTCAATGACTTCTGTTACCTGTTATTGGAACTGTGGTTTTGACAGTATCAATTGGAGAAAATTATGGTTATCAAGACTCTTGATATCTTATTTTCTGGTACTCTTACAAGCGATACTATAACCTCTCTGCATTTGAATGGATCTCTATGGGAATTGGGGGGTGGGACAAGATTTAGCTGTAAATGACACTGGAAAAGTATGGAACACATGGTTGGCTAAATGGCTCTAAGTCATCAAGGATCTGACGTATCAAACAAGCCTTAAACCATCACTCTGCTGCCAGATATGCAGTAGATATGGAAGGATAACTTGAAGGGTTTCATATTTTTCCATATGGGGGGTTTCTTCTCTTGACTTATTTTTCTATAGAGTTCAGTAGGAAAATTTGTCAGGAGAAACCACCGTTAAAGTGATCCATCCATATCTACTGCATATCTGGCAGCAGAGTGATTGTTTGAGGCTGGTTTGATACCTCAGACCCTTGATGACTTGCAGCCATTTTGCCAACCATGTATTCCATACTGTTCCAGCATAATTTACAGCTAAATCTAGTCCCACCCCCCAATTCCCATAGAGATCAATTAAAATACAGAGAAGTTATAGTATCGCTTGTAAGAGTACCAGAAAATAAGATATCAAGAGTCTTTTGATATTGTTGGGTCACAGACATCAGGAAGTCATGGAATGCAAAGGATATGTGACCAAATATGAAAAATTATTACTTTATTCTACATTATGTTAAACTGTCCAATATTTTTTGATGCCCAAAAATGGGGGGACTATGTACAAAAGGTTCTATAATTTCTAAACGTTTCATCCTAAATGGATGAAAATACCCTCAAATGAAAGCTGACAGTCTGCACTTCAACCTCATTGTCATTGTATCCTTTCAAACTCAAAGTGCTAGAATACAAAACCAAAATAACAAAAAATGTGTCACTGTCCAATGAATTATGGTGCTCACTGTAGATTAATTGTTAAGTGTTGTTTTTGTAGAGAACATCCAGACACATTAGTCAATTATTCTGGTATTGTGTATATTCTTACCAGCTTTGGAAATATATTTGCAAAATTATTATGGATAATTTATATAAAGTTTTGGTATACAAATATGAAAATCTTATTTTTGGTTCTATGCACTACAGGAATACCCTTGAAAATGTATTTATATCATATTCATAAACAGAAATTTAAGCTAAACCCCTATTTATTATTTTTATGAACTTTATATGAAAACAGTGCAATTTTCTAAAAACAAGAAAGCAATGAAAACTGTTCATCATTGTGCTGCTTACGTTTAACATCTTTGTATAAAAACATTTAACATCTTTTGTTCAGTTATATGTACCCCTGGCTGTGAAAAAAAGTAAATGAAGGGTCAGTCCATGTTATTTCATACCCTATGACACCCAATATCTCAGATTGTTCTGAAATGTTTCCGGTAGTTAGAAACTGTTAAGATAAGCATTCATGTAACATTGTTTTGTGGAAATAACTTTTGATCTCAGATAAATCATACTAATTGATTTCACCCAAAGCAGTTTGGTGCAAAATGGATGTTGGGTAGCTGCAATTTACAGGATATTATGTGAACCCTACCAAAATAAAATGTCCAACTTGGGTGCCTCAATTAGCTTGATTTCTCACAAATCAAATTATATTTCTAGAAAATAATGTTACATGAATCCTTATCTTATCTGTTTCGAACTACAGGAAACATTTCAGAACTATCTGAGATGGCGGTTTGTCTAAATCCACTTTTTTTGGGTGAAATGACATGGAATGACCCTGAATATTAAAGTAATAATTAACAAGTCATGAATTATTTATGTTTTCATGTGTTTTATTATGTATGAATACACTAATAAATATAATTATTGATTAATTTTCCTGTAGGTCTTAATGTTTGAGTAACTGATGATTTTTTGCTTGATTGTGAACATTTGTCTTATATCCCTACTTTTTACAACCTACTTGTCACTGGTATGTACAACATATATGTCTAAACATAGTTTTCTTATGTTCCTACATTTTGTAACTCAAGTCTCAAAACTGTGTAGCTCCTGTCTGACCATACTTGAATTGTATAAGTATTGTATATGTGTGTTGGATAACATATATTTAACCTACATGATTCAGACACAACAAATAAGAATCATATGTGATTTTACAAAAAAATTTCCATATGGGACCATAGCATGTATGTTAGAACGTAACTCATTTTCCTTCCTTCCAGGAAGCCATTTGTTTCAGTGAGTATTAGTACAAGTTTACTACATTGAACTACATTCAAGAATGACTGCCAAATATGAAGCCAACTATATGTTCAGTAAAGTAACTTCCAGTTGAAGTAACTTAATTGTATTGCCACAAACTGAAACCAGTGGCTGCCAGGAAGGTGGGAAAGGGCTAACTTACATTACACACTATGGTTGTCTGATTTGTTTTAGCTGATTTAAAACTCTAAAATAAGTGTCCTTTATATTTTTTCCTCTCCAATGTTCAATTACACTGTTTAACTGCATAATATTCACTGGCTATAGCTGGTTAAAGGCGTTTCTGTATAGGTATAAGAAAGACTCATCACCCAACTCTGTTGGCACTTTTTCATAGTGGTGTGATAACACTGTGTTGAGACTGTTATGCATATTATGCATATTTGCATAATACTTTGTTGCACTACTTTGCACTTTGTTGACAACTTGTTAAATCCATATTTAAGCAAAATAGCATTTGTGGTCCTAATAACTTATGCATGTTGTGCATATATATTTTAGAAAAAAAGGACATAACTGATTTAACTTTATTATGCATTTAATGTATAATGTGTTGGTCCAAAAGCCGTGTTGGTGACCGTAAACTTAATGGTATGTTTTTTTACATTTATATAATAAAGTATAAAAAAACGTACGGGTTATGGATGTAACCCTGGTTCTATGAATATGGTCAACACGCCACGGTATGGGTCATCCTCGCCGAGAGGAGGAGCTGCTAGGAGACTGTTTATCAAATTAACCACCACTATGGGCGGAACCACGTCACGCCATAAATATGGCGCTTGTACGCCGCCCGACCTCTTTTGCCGACTTGAGGGCACTTGCCGTCCTGAGGGCGCAAGGTTCCCCGCCTGACCACGCAGCGTGGCGTGTTGACCGTATTCATACATCCGTAACTCGTACGTTCTATTTCATACCGGTCAACACGCCACGGTATGGGTCACAGAGTACCAAATAACGTCAGGCGGGGGATGTAGTGGGGTAACCAGGACCGCAGGGTCATAGCATGAGTGCGGATCCCGTCAAATAAAATACACCACTGGCTGCTGTTCTACCAGAAGAGCAAGCTCAAGTGGGAAATGTGGAACATAACCACCGGGTGATAAAAACCCTGAATCATCACTAATTTACATATGAGGTTGCTCCGCTGCCCCGAGGACAGAGGAGGCAACCGATGCTGATGACACTACGTCCAGGTCATAAAACCTGGCGAAAGTGAGTGATGAGGCCCAGCCCGCCGCTGCACAAATGTCAGCGAGTGGGGCACCACGTAGTAAGGCCCAGGAGGTAGCTACACCCCGAGTGGAGTGAGCTACCACGCCTGAGGGAGGGGGCACGTCAGAGCTGCTGTACACCATGGAAATCATCTCCGCCCACGGGCCAAACATGCAGGTTGAAAAACTCCGGGTTCGGATGCCACAGCAGGCCCTGGGCCTGCGACAGCATATCCACCCTGGTTGGGAGGCGACGGGGGGTGCCCTGTAGCGACTCCCTTAGGTCCGCCATCCATCTCTGCTGGGGCCAGTTGGGGGCAATCAGCAGAACCTGTGCCCCTGAGTTCCTGATCCTTGCCAGAACTGTGGGCAGGAGAGGCAAGGGGGGAAAAGCATAGAGCAGGGCTGGAGGCCACTGGTGTGCCAGCGCGTCCACGTCCAATGTCCCCGCCGTGCCCACCATTGAGTACCACAGGGGGCAGTGAGCATTCTCCCTGGATGCGAAGAGGTCCACCTGTGCCTCCCCGAAGCGGGACCAAATGGACTGCACGATATCTGGGTGCAGGCGCCATTCCCTTGGTCTCGGGCCACCCCTGGAGAGCATATCGGCTGCCACATTGGCCTTGCCCGGCACGTGCACTGCCCTCAGGGACATGCCTTGAGCATGTGCCCATGGCAGGATCTGGTATGCTTTCGCATGCAGGGTTGGGGATCGAACCCCACCCTGGCGATTGATGTAGGCGACTACCGTGGAGCTGTCTGTCCGGACGAGAACATGTCTGCGCCAGACCACTGGGCGGAAATGGATCAATGCCCGAAGCACTGCCTCCATTTCTAGCAGGTTTATATGTTTGCCTGCCCATGATGGGCTCCACGAACCCTGCACGGACTGGCTCCCTCTGACGGCTCCCCAGCCGGTCTTGGAGGCGCCCGTGGTGATTGTCACCCTTAAACCTACTGGCCCCAAGGGAACGCCCTCCTTGAGGCCAGGGGTGGTGAGCCACCAATCCACTGATTTCAGGCACTTCTGGGTAATAGGGAGGAGTCGCCGCCCATCTTCGTGCGGGCTCACTCCTTGTGCCGTTGCCCAACGCTGTAACGGGCGCATATGCAGCAGCCAAAGTGGCACAACCTGGGCGGCTGAGGCCATCAGGCCAAGCAGCCTCCGGCAATGTCTCACTGTCACCTGCTGCCCTGCGGCAAAATGGGACAGACTCTTCATCAGAACCTGTTGCCTCTCTGGGGTTAGAGAGGCCCGCATGGACCCAGGAAAACCCTCTCTCTGGAGGGGGTGAGGTGGCTCTTTTCCCTGTTCAGGGTCAGGCCCAAGCTGGCCAAGTGGGCCAGTACCGACCTCGTATCCTCTCTCGCTCGCTCCACTGACGGAGCACAGATTAGCCAGTCGTCCAGGTAGTTCGCAATGCAAATACCTTGGCGACGGAGTGGGATCAGCGCGGCATCCATGCACTTCGTAAAAGTGCGTGGGGCCAGGGCTAGGCCAAAGGGGAGGACCGAGTACTCGTACCCTGTGCCCTTGAAGAAAAAGCGGAGGTACTTCCGGTGATCCCGGTGTATGGGGATATGGAAGTACGCATCCCTCAGATCCACAGAGGTGAACCAATCGCCATCTCTCACCTGAAGGAGGAGACTGGCGAGGCGGAGCATGTGGAAGGGCAGGTGCTTTAAAAAGCAGTTGAGCACTCTCAGGTCTAGGATGGGGCGGAAGCCCCCATCCTTCTTGGGAGCCAGAAAATAGGCTGAATAAAACCCCCGTCCCACTGCCACCGAGGGCAGGGGTGTTATTACTCCCTTCTCTAGCAACACCAGAATCTCGTTGGAGAGAGCTCGCGCAGCAGCCCCATTTCTCACCCGAGTAGGAATAACCCCGCAAAAGCGGGGGGGCCTGGTGTTGAATTGGAGCCAGTACCCCGACTCCAAAGTGCTGAGCACCCAAGGACATCGGGTACATAGGCGCCACTTTGCGAGATGAAGAGGGGAAAAACGCGGTGCCGGAGGCTGGTAACCGTCAGCAACGGGACCGGCCTCGGGAAGCTGACTTACCGGGGGGTTTTCGGAACCGCGCCCCGTCCCGCCAAGAATGCCGGGGCCTCGGCTCCGGGAAGTTGGATGAAGGCCCCTGAAAGGCCCTGTGCACCCCAGTGGGGGTGGGGCCTGAGGCTGGGGGAGCTCCGCGAAAAAAAACGGTTCCCGAACGCCCCGCGGGGCTGGAGCCCGTCCTACTGCCCCCAACATCTCTCTCGCACTGCGTGACTGCTCCAAGGCAGCCTCTGCAGGCAGCCCGAACACCTGCCCCGGAACTACTGGGGCGGTAAGGGCTGCTACCTGTTCCTGGTCCGCTAGACCGGACTGAGCCAGCCACACCTGGCGGCGTGCCAGGACGAGTGAGGACATGGAGTGCCCCAGGGCTTGGGCATGAGTACTAGCCCCGCGCATCATAATGTCCACCACACGCAGCATCTCTCTTGCTGAGTCACTGGGGGCAGCGGAGGCCGTGTCCTGCAGCATACCCTCCAGGTACACCAGCAGTAGTGCGTTGGTGTTGGCCAGTCGGGCCACAAGGGCGGCGGACTGATAAGCCTTACACACCCGTTTGTCAGTAGCCCTGCATCGCTTATTGGGATGCTGTGAATCACTATCAGACCTATAGGTAGCGCCTGCGAGCAGCGAAAACATAGGCCCAATCTGTGGAGGGGCCGCCAACCCATAGGGCGCGGCACCCGCCATATTGGCCAACTGGGTCCTGGGGAGCACATAGGCCCCAGGAGACTGCCAGGAAGCCTGTAGTTCTGTCAGAAAATCGGGCAGAGGTGGTAATGCCTCTGCCCTCGGCCACTGAACGCCGCGGCTGAAAAGTGAGGGAGCAGGAACCGCCACGGGGGGGAGGCGAACATGCTCCGCCACCCTGAGAATCACCGCCCGGTCGGAGGGATCCAAGGGCGGGAGCTCAGAAGCGCAGTTGCTTTCCTGGCCAGACACTGACCCCTCCTCAGTCCCAGACTGTTGGGGGTCCGTCTGATGGTACAGGCTATCCGACGCCGTCGTAGACAGCTCGTCGGGGTGACAGCAGGAAGGTCCAGGCAATGGGCCCCAGGGGTCCCGGGGCCTGGGTGTCTGCTGCTGTGATGCTACCAGCCCCTGAAGGGTCTGCTGCATTGCCTGCACCTGTAGCTGAAGCTGATGGAACTCCAGTTCCTGATGCTTACGCTTTCTAGTGCGCTTCCTGGCCCCAGCCCCCCGAGCATGTGGCTCCATATCATGCTCCACAAACGCTGATTGCCCAGGTGGGACGTCCTCCCCAGACGTCCCACCCTCTCCCGGATTCTGTACGGCTTCCGACATGCTTAGCCCGGAAGTGTGTCCAACACCAAGCCAAGGGCCCGAGTCAGTGGTACTGAAGGACCGCGAGGGGGTGTGGAAGCCTCAGGCAGCATCTGCTCTCACGAGCAGAGAGGCCCCTTTCGGCTGTTTTTAAAAAAAAAATTTTTTTAGCTGGAGCGTCACGTGCTGCCCACCACCAACAGGAATAGAGTATGTCCGACACCAAGCCAAGGGCCCGAATCAGTCCCCGAATCAGTCCCCTACCCTTCCGGCTGTTCTCTTTTTTTTTAGTTACTGTATTGTTGCTGTGCAACTAACAGGTGAACCAACACAATGCCTAATATGGCTAGCATAAACAGAAAGATATTAGTACAACCAATAATAATTTCTGTATGAAAGAAAAACGACAGCCCTCTGCCTTCCACTTATACCGACAAAGGAAAGAATTTAATCCTTACCGCGGCTGAAAGCAATCAGAAGGATATCGGATGTAGCAAACGAACAGCAACAAACCGCGTTGCTGGGGGAGGGAAAGCCCCGGAAACGTACTCCGAACAGGACGTAGCTCCGGGCGCTCGGGAGAGGCAAGAAAAAAGATCGCAATTATCGCAAACTAAACAAACACAGTCGCAGTCTCAACCTCGAGGAGGCAAAAAGAGGTCGGGCGGCGTACAAGCGCCATATTTATGGCGTGACGTGGTTCTGCCCATAGTGGTTGTTAATTTGATAAACAGTCTCCTAGCAGCTCCTCCTCTCGGCGAGGATGAACCATACCGTGGCGTGTTGACCGGTATGAAATAGAACATCAGATTTGAGTCTGTTTTTTTTCCAGCCAACTTAAAATTGTAGTTGTTAGGACTAGGGGTGTCACGATACCGATTCGAAATCGAAAATCGATCGAAATGAGTGTTCGATTCCGAACTTCGAAATCACAAGCTGGTTCGCGATTCTCCAAGTTTTTTTTTCTCTCCACCCCCGCCCCCCGCGCGCTCTTCTTAGCCTTTCATGTGATGGGTAAAATGTAAAAAAAGTAGCCTACTTGGCCATCTCTAATGTAAGCGTTTCCGACAAAACGAAACTTGACGCCTTCCACTGCATTTTGTTCGTCCACGCAGGCGTGAGTCCGAAGAAAAAAAAACAACGATATTTCAAAGAAGACACAGCTGCTAGTTAACGTTAGCTTACCGGTAGCCTGCATTACTTTTCGACACAGCATGGCCACTGCCGGAGTCGGAGATGGAGAAACAGAACTGGAAAATCCTCCTGCTTCCCTCAAGTCACCGGTGTGGCAACATTTTCCTTCCCCGTGCCTTCCCCGTGAGTTATATAAACAACGAACGCGTCATTGTCAAAAAAACGACAGTTTGTCAGCTATGCTACACGCGAGTACCATACACCACCTCAGGCAACACGTCAAATATGGCAGGACACATTCGCAGGCATCACAAAGAATAATAGCGTGGTACATGTTCAACTGTTTATTATTTCAGATATTAGTTTGTTAAAGCTCTAAACTGTTCAAAGAATGTGAACACGCTCATCTTTTTAAAGAAGAATTTGAAAATGTAAATGACCGTTGTCAGGGCATAAAACCAATGTGTAAATTGTTAATAGCGTGGTAAATGTTCAACTGTTTATTCTAGAGTCTAGTTTTGATAAAGCTCTTAACTGTTTAGGTGTGTTTAAATATTCTCATATTTTTGTTATTATTTTAATTGTTATTATTCAAATAAAAGTTACTTATTGAGAAACAAGTATTTTTCTTTACAAATCAAGACTCGATAGTCTAACAATGGCATAGCCATTAGCTAGACCAGGGGTTCCCAAACCGGTCCTGGGGGACCCCTGTGTATGCTGGTTTTCGTTGCAACCACAGTTGCAATCCCAGAATTTTAACAAGCTGTTAATTCTTAATTAGGTGCTTGTCATGTTTGGAGGAATTATTCACCCTCTTAAGACACATTATGTCAGAAATAGCTATGCATGCCATGTAGAATAAACACCCCATGTTCACATTGTGCTTATTGTGCTATATTATTTAAAAAAGATAAGAAAATTATTTAACAGATCCATTTAAAGACTGATTTGAATCAATAGGCTCCTAATTGGTGAAAGTGTGGACACATGGCCACTAAAACTAACCATTTGGTAGATAATGAAGAATTCAAACACAAAGCAAATGATAACGAGCCAAACCTGCATTGTGTTAATAAGCTTAAAGAAAAAATTGAGTTAAACACATGTGTTCAACAACCTAATTAGGAGCCTATTGATTCACTTCACTCTTTAATTTGAGTGAAAATACATTATTTCTTAACCTCTTTTTATGTAATTGTTGCAATATAGCACAATAAGCACAACGTGAACATGGGGAGTTTGTTCTACATGGCATGCATAGCTATTTCTGACATAATGTGTCTTAAGAGGGCGAATAATTCCTCCAAACATGAAAAGCACCTAATTAAGAAAAATTAACAGCTTGTTAAAATTCTGGGATTGCAACTGTGGTTGCAACGAAAACCAGCATACACAGGGGTCCCCCAGGACCGGTTTGGGAACCCCTGAGCTAGACTATAGTGCTGGGAAAAAAAATTGTGCTGGAAAAAAATCAAGAATCGAATCGAATCATGACCTTAAAATCGAAAGTCAAATCGAATCGCGGATTTGGAGAATCGTGACACCCCTAGTTAGGACAGTACTTTAATTACATCTAACAAACTAAAATTTCACACTAAGGTTACTACAAAAATGACTTTTCCTGAAACCATACTATTAGGTTGTAAAGGAGCAGTATTTTACTTTTGGGTAAAGCAAATAATTGAGTTGGAAAATTTAAGTTGACTTGCCTTAATTTTAAGTTGGATTCATGCAAACTGTTGATTTGAAAGCAATCAAATTATTAAGTACATGTGACTTAAAGCAATTGTGTTAATCTAATTTGTTAATTTTATTTGAAAAGACTAAATTCATTTGTGTGTTACCAATTGAAGTAATTCAATTAAGTTGGTCCAACTATTCTCTTTTTTCAGTGCACCACGAGGGAGACAAACAGGAAAACGTGAAAACAAGACAAGAAACGTGAGGAACAGGGTAAAACAAGGAGCACAAACGGGGACGGAAACTGGAAGGAACGGAGAGTGTAACAGTACCCCCCTCCTTAAGGAACGCCTCCAGGTGTACCACCCGGCCTGATCTTCTGGGGGTGGCAAATATTTGTCCAAACCCAACCCGAACACGTTGGGTCCCGCCGGGTCCGGGTCGAGGAGGGGAAGTAAACTTAGGGCCCAGTTTTTACCAGCTGTAAAGGGCTTGGGAGCCAGTTGGGGGGTGGGGTGTGTGTGTGTAGGGGGGGGTTTATCCTTAAGTTGCAGGAGGCGTTTCACAGCTGGAAGTAGGCAGAACCCCATTGGATGGGCTGAGAGCACACCGTGACCTGTATCATGGACCTTAAACCAGTGCCCTGCACAAGGAGCCGCACTAGGTATGCAACAAAATAAAGAGTTTAAAAATTATACTTGGGTAATATCAAGTGTTGAAAACTGCAGCATATTTAAAAAATATGCTTCCCATAGTGCATTACATGCTTAGAATTAGGGAAACGCAGGGTGAACACATTTTAAACTATGGCAGGCTAAATGCTTTTACTTTTTCCCAGTTTGATTATTATTGCTGTTTATTGATTTTTTATGTTAAACGCTTGTATTGCCCTAGTATCTTATGACCTAGAAATTAGAAGAACAGGAACAGGAACAGGAAACGCTTAGGAACACCATGCCGCCTCCCACTACCCCCCCCCCACGGACCCCCCTCTTTTTGGTACTTCTGTCCTCCCCTGTTTGGACTGGGATTATTTAAAAATGCTACAGTAATATTCCTCCCAACTCGGGTGGCACGTAGATGAGGATCTGTTTTGTTATAAAGAAAAGTCAAATGTTTGAGACCTAACTTTGGGGAGAAATTTCAGTGCAATTTTTCACTTTGTTCAATAAACCTGTATTGGCTACAGTAATATTTCACTCAAATCGGTTCTGAGCTACCTCAGGTCCTGTTCTGTTATAAACAAGTCTCAAAGTTTAAGACCTTTAGAGAATTTTTTTTTTTTTTTTTTTCAATAGCCTATATTACTGCATTGGTTAATATATAAATTTTTGAGTGGGATTATTTAAAAACAGTGCAGTAATATTTAATTCAAATCATTTCAAATGTATATTAGTACCCGGTATCTCATATACAAGTGACAGAATGTTCAGACAATCTTGTGGAGAAAACTTTGTTAATATATATATTATCTTTTGAAATACATATATTATCACATTCCATAGCATTGTTGAATTTTGAGTCATTGCTCACTTTTCAAAGCATGTCATGCGGCTTTTGCAAAGCGCATGGAAGATCTTGAAAGCATACAATCGCATAACGTGACCGATTTCAGGTGGACTGGCAATTTCGAATTGGGAGCTGCGAATCGGGAGCCAACTTCAACGTTGTCTTGCGAGACATGTATCTCACCCTCGCGCCATAAAATGCAATTTTTCTGGTACAGACATTCAAGGTCTATTGTTGTGACATCTTTCAGCTGCCCCTCCCCCCCTTAATTTGCACACATGTTCAGAGGTGGAAAGTCCTGCCATGAGTTTCTTCCACCCATGAACTCCACCAGCTGACTTCACAAATTAGTTCTTCCTCCTGACTGAAGAATTGTGCTAATTAGCAAATCCAGGTGATTGGAACAAAGTACTGGGGAGGACTTTTACTTTCTGAACCTGGACATTCCACCTCTGCCCATGCTGACATGTCACCCCCCTGCTCATTGACCTCCACTGGCTACCTGTGATGGCTCGCATCAAATTCAAAACATTGGTGCTCGCCTTCCAGGCAGTCCGAGGATCAGCCCCTCCATACCTCCAAAAGCTCATCAGACCCTACACACCTACCAGATCCCTGCGTTCAGCCTCCTCAGGACGACTGGTACCCCCCCCCACTTCATACTAGCACCCGGTCTCGACGTCTGTCTGTCCTGGCCCCACGGTGGTGGAATGAGCTCCCCGTGGAGGTCAGAACAACAGAAAGTCTGACCGCCTTCAAGCGCAGATTGAAGACTCACCTCTTTAAGCTGCACCTCTCTCCACCCCTCCCTACCTCCTTGTGACCTCCCTTGATTGTGTTCTATAAATCCTTGTTTAAGTGGTTGAAGCTTCTAGTTTAATACTCGTGAGGTTACTTATTGGCTTACTGTTGTGCACGCCAATGATTGATATCGTGTGGTCCCCCCACCCCCCCCCCCCAAAAAAAAAAAAAAAAAATATATAATCATACTGACTGCGCCCGGTGTTTGAATTCGTATTTACCTTTTAGGGTTGTTTTTAACGCACTTGTTTCAGGTTGGAAAATGCACTAATGTACGTCGCTCTGGATAAGAGCGTCTGCCAAATGTCTAAAATGAAATGAAATGAAATGAATGACATGTCTGAAGACAGTTAATTTAGCTTAACTTCATCTGTACTCTAAGCAGTTGTATTATGAAATAAAAACTGTACAATTATTTGCGATAGGCTTTTTGTTGTTCATACAATGGATTAGTGACCTTTAAGCCTTATGGATGTTGTTTGTGCCTTGATATAAAGCATGACAGTCCGAAAGAATTACATTTTTTACACTGCTGGAAAGGTCAACAAACAGTTTACAAGGAGTTTCCGTACTTTTGTTGTGACACAAAAGGTTTTTCATGAATGTTAATGAACAAATTATTTGTCCTTACCTATAACAGCCCTGTAATAGTTTTAAATACACAAAACATGTCATCATGATGCCTATCCTAAAGTAGAAGTTTAGAGTCACAGATATCACAGAATAAATGTCAATCCCCCTGACCCAGCATGCTTTATTCCAGCATGCTAAGCGTGCCCTGCTCACTTCAGGGCCAAGTTGCATTAAATAATTTAAGAAAGTTTGGATAGCATTGCTTTGGAATACAGCTAGTTTATTTTGTGTGAGCTATGATAGGCAATATTGTTAGTTGTAACTTGGCCACATTTTGATATCAATACTTTTAAAGACAGGCCTAGTTTTTGCAAGTTGGAATTAAGGACTTATAGACAGCGCTCTGTAGGCTATGCATGAGTAACTTGGCTTTTTTTTACGTCAAAGATGTTTTTTGATCAGATATCACTTAGCTACCAAAAATAACTAACGATGAATAATGCATGAAGATAATGACATCGAGAGAGACATGCATACAGAATACATGCATTCCAAATAAATGCATGCAGACATTCGCGTAACCTCTACTGACGAGAATGAGAACAGTTGTCCTATTACCGGTAGCCCACAATTACATTAAAATAGTTTGTAGATGAGCTGTATTTAATGTCTAATAAAATACAATGAACAGCACCACCTGAGCTATGGATCATGAAGAAGCATGTAAATTAATTAACCAAGTCTATATTGAGACATGCATGCACAATAGGCTAGACGCAAACACATTCTTGCTGAAAGAAAGACATACAGCCTAAATAGTTAGTACAGTCTAAATAGTTTGCATAAGTAAAATATGCAAATACAGTTTTAAAATAGGCCTATTAGTATTCTATAGAAATACATTTAACGTTAGGCTATTCAACACTGGCTTGCTGGATGCGTAACTCCAAGCTTGTCTGGGCTACGAGCTGTCGAGTTCATCAGCTAGGTTTAGCTAGGTAGCTAGGTTTAGTTTAGTTTTCTTTAGTGCAATGGATGTATAACGCATGCTGATTTGCTTCATTAGCCTAGCTTGTACCTGCTTCCTGACTAGCAGCTGACTGACGTTTCTCTGGCAAATCTAACGTTGGCTAACAAGCTTAATTGGACAATGCATATTTCCCAGGAATCTTAGCCAGGAAGAAAACAATAGATACTACTTAGAAAGTAGCCTACCAGAGATTCTTCTTCTTATTATTATTATTATTATAATTAAAAGTGTTTGCAGTAAGCTACATTGTCTGGAGAGTAGCGTAGCCTAGACTAGAGCTATCTTCGGAGGCAATTTTTTAAGTGACTAACCATGAACCAGATATGATTCGGCAATTGGCGGTTTATAAATCCGATCTCTTAAGGGATTGCAGTGTATAGTATGCTATCATCAATTCTTAATGTATTATCATAAATTCTTAATTTTCCTAGTAGTTAATTTTATGGTGACATTGTGTTATGTGTGAAAAGGATAAAAATGAACAGAGCTGAAGTGAAGAAATGAATGAAGACATAATAAAGAAATGTTGGCCGAGGCAACCGTTGAAGGTTCGGTTTCCACAGGGAGTCAGACCTGACCGCAAGAGCACAGCAGGCTCCACACAGACAAAATTTGTTTTTGTCAGCATTTGTGTGCGATTAAAACATGTACAGTTGAAGTTGGAAGTTTACATGCACTTAGGTTGAAGTCATTAAAACTCATTTTTAACCACTCCACAGATTTCATGTTAGAAAACTATATGTGTTGGCAAATCAGTTAGGACATCTTCTTTGTACATGACACAAGTAATTTTTCCAACAATTGTTTACAGACAGATTATTTCACTTTTAATTCACTATATCACAATTCCAGTTGGTCAGAAGTTTACATACACTAAGTTGACTGTGTCTTTAAATCTTTAATATTTGGTTGCATATCCTTTGCATGCCATGACTTCCTGATGTCTGTGACCCAACACCATCAAAAGACTCTTGATATCTTATTTTCTGGTACTCTTCCAAGCGATACTATAACATCTCTGCATTTGAATGGATCACTATGGGAATTGGGGGGTGGGACTTTGTTTTAGCTTGTTAGTTGATCCACCAGGTTACTGTTCAACTTACCTATCAAAGAATTTGGCGATTTAATTGATGATTGTCATTTTTAATAATAATTATCAAATTAAATAACGTAAAACTTATTTTGAATGTAGGTTAAGTGAGGGGTTCTAGCATGCAATGTTGCTTGTGTTCAGTATTCAGAGTGCCAAACGTTTTAACAAGGGCATTGACTGTTGGAACCGCTGGATTCAGATAATACACATTTTACCTAATCCTCACTTACCCGACATTCTCCTGACAAATTTTCCTATTGAACTCTATGGAAAAATAAGTCAGGAGAAGAAACGCTTCAAGTTATCCATCCATATCTACTGTATTTCTGGCAGCAGAGTAATTATTTCAGGCTTGTTTGAGACGTCAGACCATTGATGACTTGATGCCATTTAGCCAACCATGTGTTTCCATACTGTTCCAGTGTAATTTACAGCTAAATCTAGTCCCGCCCCCCCAATTCCCATAGAGATCCATTCTGCAGAGACGTTATAGTATCACTTGTAAGAGTCCCAGAAAATAAGATATCAAGAGTTTTTGATGTTTTTGGGTCACAGACATCAGGAATTCATGGCATGCAAAAGATATGCGACCAAATATTAAAAAGTTAATGGCACAGTCAACACAGTCAATTGTCATATAGTGAATTAAAAGTGAAATAATCTGTCTGTAAACAATTGTTGGAAAAATTACTTGTGTCATGCACAAAGTAGATGTCCTAACTGACTTGCCAACACTATAGTTTGCTAACATGAAATCTGTGGAGTGGTTAAAAATAAGTTTAATGACTTCAACATAAGTGTACGTAAACTTCCGACTTCAACTGTAGCCAATGGCACAGTTATTTATAGAATTTATTTTTTTACAATAATGCTACAACGCGATGTTAACCAGATGATATTCTGCGTTAAAACGTTTTTTGCTTTGCTTGACAAATGGCCATGTGATACCTGTTCCCATAACGTTAGCTATTGCATAACTGCCGTGGTGTCCAGTGACTGAATTGTTTAACTAACAGACTACAAGTGAACATTGTTAATATTGTAAACATGTCTTTGCCTTTGCAATAAAATAAAAACATTCTTGTATGAGAAAACCAGAACATGTGCACACTGTTTGAATCCAAAATGAAATTATACTTTGGTAGGCTACCAGGCTGGGATCGAACCCTGGTCTCTCGCATTCTAAGGCTGGAGGGTAACCAGTACACTAAAGGGATATAGGCCATTTGTCAGTGTCAACAGCAAATGGAACATTGTGTTTCCATACTGCATAACGTTATTTGAAGTGGTGTCGTCTGACTTTCACCATTTCGCTGTAGTATAAGTGAAATACTAGTGAAACATTGAACAGTTAATATTGGAAACGTCTTTTGCCTTTGCAATAAAAATGTTTGTTAATGTGAAAATAACAGTCTAATAAATGAAAAGTATTTAACAGTTGCACATTGTTTTTGTCGAAAATAAACTACTGCCCTGTTGGGCTCGAACCCCCAATCCTCTGTGTGAGAGGCAGCAACTCTAACCGGTAGGCCACAGTAGCTTCATGGAAAATAACAAGCCATATAGCGGTTTTGTCTGTGATTCTGTGATGTGTCCACATTAGTTTGAAGCATTTTTATTGGGCAATAAACTTGGGGGAGAGTAGGTATGCGATATTGTTATCCAATGGGGAGAATTATTCTTTGAGGGTACGGAAGCAGGCTGGTAGTGAGGGTCTCTGGGTAGGCAGGAACAATGGGAAGAAGAAAAAGAAGGAGAAAAACTGCAAAATAACCCAGGTTTGGGGCTTTATTGTGTGGATGTGTGAAGTTGTATCTGAATGCTATGTGGTTAAATGAGGTCAGCACATACAGAAGTTAATGTTTTTAAGGGCTGAGAGTCTGTGGTCATTGTGGTTACTTCTGTAGAAAGCCCTGAAAAGTGCCAAACTCTCGGTGCTGTATAGGTATAGGGCATGCCCAGCCAAACCGTAACTTAGCGGATGACATACCTGCCACCCCAACATTGGGGTCCTAAATCTTATGCAGTAAGGGCCGGTGTGAGTGTAGGTTTTTGTTCAAACCAAGCAGTAACACACTAAGCAGTAATACACTAATTCTACTAATCAAGGTCCTTAGCAAAGACCCTAGTGGTTGATTAGTAGAATCAGGTGTGTGACTGCTTGGTTGATACAAAAGCTTGCTCCCACACTGGCCCTTTCTGGATAAGATTGAGGACCTCTGTAAAAGTTGATCCTGTACTGCACTGAGTTTAAATGACATTCAAATGTTCTCCACTGGTCAAAAGCATTCAACTGCTTAAGTTATATGGCAAGCAAAAGGTTGTGACAGGTTCAAAATGACATTCAACCATATGTTAAGCTCTCCAGGAATGATATGTATGTTTGGCCTTGTCTTCTCACCTTTCACCACAACCTAAAGGGAAAACCAGCTGTGATGACTTGCATAACTGGAGAGAGTATAGAATAACAGGTAGTTTGGAAATATTTACTGCCTGCAGGCTGCCTTTCAACTTCCCTGTAGCCCCTTTGTACATACTTGTGCACACCCTATATATTTATGTGCAATACAAGGGCAATTCATGAATGTGCTCAGGAAAGTGAAAACTGAGGCAGCTGAAGACTGATAGCTATGCAGTTGTACCTGTTGGTGCACCATTTAATTTGTCTGGGTGCATGTGACAAAATGTGCAAGTGTATGATATCTTCAAAGTCTACTCCATATCCCTGCCAAAGATTGTAAAATCCTTGGATTTTTATTTAACTTCCTTTTACAGCTGAAGACAGATGCTGCTCTGTCATTCCTTTTTAAAGAAACAATTTCAAACAAAATGTAAAAAAATGTTGGAGAAATATTTTGCTTCCAGAATATTTGCTTCAAGTGTAGTAATACACACTTCTGTGGATGATATAAATGGATCAGTGATGGCCCGTGATGTAAACATGAAGTAATATAACAGAGAAAGAAGTCTGCATGGAGCAGGTGGGACACAAAGAAAGAAAGGCAGGGAATGGAGGCGGATTATTTTTAATCTCTCTTTGGCTGTGGCTGACGTGAAATTCTCTCTCTTTCCGGACATAAGTGATATCACAAATAGAGAAAAAGAGGCAAATGAAGAGGGACACTGGAGGGGGTGTGGTCACCATGTGGGGAGGAGCAATTACATGAGATGGTGGATATGTTTAATAGGCATGGTTAGCCGCAAAAAGAGATTCGTCAGAAGCAGTGCCATGTTCTCCAGAGGAAACATATTTACCAATGGAAGCTTGGCTGTTGTTCTGCAAGAGAAATGGAAGAGAAGGGAAAGAGGGTTGATAAGTATAGATTTGTCTATACAGGTTCGTAAAAAAAGTATTTCAATAAATACTTTCAATTTATGGGTACTCCACTTATAACTATTACAGTTATATACTTACCAAGGCTCTCTTAATGTACTCCTCTTGGCAAGCCTTGCCATTCTCCGTCTTGCCACCCCAGGCCTTTAGTGCGGAGGCCTGTAGGGCACGGCCATATGAGAAGGTGAGTGCCCAGGGCTTGTACAGGGGGCACTGGTTCATGGCACTAAGGTTAATGGTGGCCTCCTCTTCACTCTGGCCTCCAGACAGGAAGGTAATACCTGAGTAGAGAAAAAAGCAGGGAGGAGTGTGAGCTCAAAAAAACTGAAGAACACATCTGTGTTTATCTAGGAGGTGTTTGGATGTTGGTTACATCTCCCTTTCTGGGTAGTGTATATCTCAGTATCAGTGTCAGCCACTTAATTTAGGGCATTTGTGACTCACCAGGAACTGCAGCGGGCACAGTGCGACGCAGTGCGCAGACGGTAGCCATGGAAATCTCCTGAGGAGAGTACTTATGTGGGCAGGAGTGTCCAGCTGTCACCATATTAGGTTTTAACAGGGTACCCTCCAGGTAGACATTGTGGTCAGACAGTGCCTTATATACAGCAGCCAAGACCTTCTCCGTGACGTACTGGCATTGCTTCAGGTCATGATCTCCATCAGGCAGAATCTCAGGCTCCACAATGGGGACAATGCCATTCTGAGGATTTCAGTTACTTATTAACATCACAGCTGTGTGTTTCCTTGTAACATTTTGGTTAAAATGTCAATTAAAACCATTACTGGTCCATTCATTTTTATATTTTATATATACAGTATATATACAGTACCAGTCAAAAGTTTGGACACACCTACTCATAGAAGGTTTTTTTCCGTTATTTTTACTGTTTTCCACATTTTGATATAGTAAAGACATCAAAACTATGAGATAACACAAATTAAATTATGCAAAAACCAAAAAAGGGTTAAACAAATAAAAAAAAGTCTTATATTTTAGATTCTTCAAAGTAGCCACCCTTTGCCTTGATAATGGCTTTGCACATTCTTGCCATTCTCTCAAACAACTTCTGTGGTAAACAGGTATTCCACAGGTAAACAGGTGATGCCATCATGATTCTGTATAAAAGGATATCAAAAGACTCCTGATATTTTATTTCCAGGTACTCTTAGAAGCAATACTATAACCTCTCTGCATTTGAATGGATCTCTATGGGAATTGGGGGGTGGGACTAGATTAAGC
The DNA here is from genome assembly GCA_029718625.1 of Synaphobranchus kaupii. Classification (NCBI taxonomy): domain Eukaryota; kingdom Metazoa; phylum Chordata; class Actinopteri; order Anguilliformes; family Synaphobranchidae; genus Synaphobranchus; species Synaphobranchus kaupii. Next base: position 49,618,894 of record CM056379.1, on the reverse strand, counting down.
TGTAAATTACATGGGAATAGTATGGACCCCATGGTTGGCTAAATGGCTGTAAGTCAACAAGGGTCTGAGGTATCAAACAAGCCTCAAACCATCACTCTGCTGCCAGATATGCAGTAGATATGGATGGATCACTTGAAGGGTTGTTTCTCCTGACAAATTTTCCTATTGAAATCTATGGAAAAATAAGTCAGGAGAAGAAACCCTTCTATTAGGGTTATCCATCCATATCTACTGCATATACTGCATCTAGCAGCAGAGTGATGGTTTAAGGCTTGTTTGATATGTCAGATCCTTGATGACTTTAGCCAACCATGTGTTCCATACTGTTCCAGTGCAATTTATAGCTAAATCTAGCCCCACCCCCCAATTCCCATATCCATTGAAATGCAGAGAGGTTATAGTATCGCTTGTAGGAGTACCAGAAAATAAATGAGATATCAAGAGTCTTTTGATATTGTTGGGTCACAGACATCAGGAAGTCATGGCATGCAAAAGATATGTGACCAAATATTAAAAATGATTACTTTATTCTACATTATGTTAAACTGTGTATATTTGACGCCCGAAAATGGGGGGGGACTATGTACAAACGGTTCTATAATTTCTAAATGGTTAATCCGATATGGATTAAAATACCCTCAAATTAAAGCTGACAGTCTGCACTTCAACCTCACTGTTATTGTATCCTTTCAAACTCAAAGTGCAGAGTACAGAACCAAAATAACAAAAAATGTGTCACTGTCCAATGAATGATGGTGCTCACTGTATATATACAGTTGCACTCAAAATTATTAAACCCCCTTCACTTTTTGCACACTTTATTGTGTTGTAGATTTAATTTTAAATGGATAAAACTGCCATTTTTGCCCATCAATCTACACTCAATAACCCATGTGAAAACATATGGATATGGCTGGATTACTTTAAGGGTTTCTTCCCCTGACTTTTTTCACCATAGAGTTCAATAGGAAAATGAGTCAGGAAAAGAAACCCTTAAAGTGAGCCATCCATATCTACTCCATATCTGGCCGTAGAGTGATGGTTTTGGGCTCGTTTGATACCTTAGACCCTTGATAACTTACAGCCATTTCGCCAGTCATATGTTCCATACTGTACCAGTGTAATTTACAGCTGAATCTAGTCTCACCCCCCAATTCCCATAGCGATCCATTCAAATGCAGAGAGGTTATAGTATCCCTTGTAAAAATAAGATATCAAGAGTCTTTTGATGTTGATGGGTCACAGACTTCAGGAAGTAACAGCATGCAAAGGATATGTGACCAAATATGAAATATGATACTTAACAATACATTAAAGCAAAGGGTTTGAATACTTATGCACATGAGAGATTTCCGTTTTTGATTTTTAATAAATTTGCAAGACTTTCTAAAAACATGTTTTCACTTGTCATTATGGGTTATTGAGTGTAGATTGATGGGCAAAAATGGCAATTTTAACCATTTAAAATTCAATCTACAACACAATAAAGTGTGCAAAAAGTGAAGGGGGTTGAATAATTTTGAGTGCAACTGTATATATTCCTGTATGTACCCCCTTTCTTACTTTCTTACCATCTGGCAGATGCTGGCATATCTGGCCAAGACATTGGCATTCTCAATGATGGCCAGGCGGGATGGAGTGGAGGGAGTAATCTTCAGTACACAACGCCACTTGGCAAAGTCAGCACCATCTTTCTTGTACTGAGCACAACGCTCATACAGCCCATCCAGACCTTGGAGGGAGATCAATAGAAGAGTAAGATAAAGAGGAAGAGGATGAAGGGACAAGAGAGAGAAAGATCAAATGAGAGAGAAATATAGCAAGGTTAGTAGGATTCAAACCCTGGGTGGTTGTCTCTCCATTTGTGCCAGCCAGGGGGACCACACCCTTGTCCACCTTGATTCCCACCACCATGTCTCTGTCCTTGATGAGCTTTGGAAATGGTATGCCATCATCACTCTTCTGGTAGAGGGTCTCATGGAAAAAGATCACACCACCAATGCAAGAGTCGATACGCTCGTCAGCAGTGAACAACAGCTGTCTGTATAACCTCCTGTTCTCTTCTGTGTTCTCAGCATTAATGCTCTGGAAACGCTTTGCAACACTGCCTATAGTTGGGTAAGAGAGAGAGCAGTGTTAATTTTGCTTTATACAATCCATTAAAAAAATTACGTGATGGCTATGCTATTTGAAGCCAACCAAAATAATTGTACAGACACGTTTAAAGTTAATGAAGATGGCATTACAATATATTGTAAAATATTCTTCTTGTGTTTAACAACTGTGCAGTTCATATTTTTACTTCTGTAAAAACAAAAACAACAGACTTTACTTTTACACTGTAAATTTTGATGTTATGTGTTGATTTATTTGCAAAGTATGACTTCCAAAACAATCATGACAAGATACATAAGGATGAATATTCATCCTTCTATGATTGTTTTTTCTGTCACTGACATGTTACATCAAATATTAGTGTAAAATATGTTATGATGTTACAATAACACTGTTTTAGAAAAGAATATCCCTCAGTTATTGGAATACAAGATGGATATTGTTGTGGATGTTCAATTTTATAAATATAAAAAATGTACCAATTTGTTTTTGTTTTATTTACCTGTTGACTCATCTGCAGCAAGAATTCCCTTGCCAGGAGCAACAATCTTATGAGCGATCCCACTGAGCTCCCTCTTCTGATCAGGAGTTAGGAAAGGGTAAGAGTGAGGCATTCTGACACTGGAAAAAAGGAGACAGAGGGTTAGCTTAATGGCAGCAACAGAGAAAAAATACAGCTGTTAAACCTCCTATGCTGTGTTCAAATAGCAGCTGTGGTTTTCACCAGTCTCTTCTACATCAGCTTTAAATCAAGCCAGGTAGAGTTGGTAAGGATGAGGTGGAAGGTCTTTGCCTGAATCTAAAGTTTGGCTTGAAATGTGGCATGGAACTAATGTAGCCTACACACACACACACACACACACACACACACACACACACACACACACACACACACACATATTTATATGAATATATAGCTAACAACAGTACCCTACTTTAGTTGTATGTATTTAGGTAAAGTATGCCATGATATCACCATAGTAATACAGCCAGCTTGTATGTAAGACTATACGCCATACTGAGATTTTTACCCCATTTAGGCCCATATATTTCAATACATTTTGCAAGGCAGAGTACAGTATTAACCATGTCCACACAATATGACAGTTCTGGGAGTTGCCGGGTAAGAGATTTGAAAATTTGGCATATTAACATGTTACGTAAATGTCTTTTCATCCAAATTGGAAAACTATACAGAAAACAAGCAAATGTTACTTTCACAGGAAATCACTATTTAAATATTGAATCTGATTAATTATGTACCATATGCAAAGAATGTCAACTGGATGGCAAGGAAGCAAGAGAAAGAAAGTGAAGGAAAGCGGGTGGTGCATTGAAAGCTTGACTTTATTAATTAAACATGTCCCAGATAAAGAAAGCAGGTACAGCCATAACAAATGCATGCATTTTCTTCCTTTTTGCTTATACTTGTCGCCATGCTATCGCTTCAATTCGTTAAATTTTGTCAATTGACATTGCTTTTAACCTCTTAATGCCAAACGCCCCCTAGCGGTAAGGAAATTATTAAATTATACATTTCATTAATTTAATAATATATAATAAACTGCTTACCTCAATATTTTGATTAAATATCCTTATGATATATCCATTCCTTCTGGGAAAGTGGTTTTTAAGCCCAAAACGTCGAGATAAAACTTTGTAAATAACGTTGGAAACTCTGACCTAATTCTCAAACATGTATTGCAGCTTGATGTCACACCATAAACAATGTGCTGGTAAACTGTTCTGCTTAATTGTATTTCACAAAACTTTGGTTTAAAAAATCATTATACCTTTAGGCTTCAAGAAAAAATACTTTAAAACTTTCATAAGGCTGTACATGATTTTTTTCCAATTTTAAACCGACTTGTGCTTTTTTGCACTTGATTACGACTCGTTCGGCTGTGTTCACTTTGGCGTTGTGAAACTCAGCCAGTTTCTGGAGTACCAATCCAACGGCTTAGTATATGTTAGCCAGAGTGGTTTTGAACATGCTTGCAGAGAATTATGCAAAACCGTCGTCAATTGGGTGTATTTCTTTGACTGATAGCACAATAGGCCTATCTGAAGTGGGAAAAACTGTCTTCGACCTGCCTCCACTCCGAGTATTATTTGCTTTCCATTGGGTTTTAAAACTGTCTGTCAAATATTCCAGCCAATAGCCAAGACTCTTATCTTTCAAAAGAGCCCTCCTTAAACACATTTCCTTCGTAAATGAAGGCGATAACAGCACTGCGTATGAGGAAGTGGCACTCACGCGTAATTATCGAGCCAAGATGGCGCAGTGTTTTTACCTTGTAGCGTAGCTCGCTACATTCCGTTTAGCAAAGCATAATTAATTAGGTAAGGCCCGCAGTTACATTTTTTACTTTAGAGTATTTTTGATACAGTTTTTGTGTAGTTATGTCGAGATTTTTGAGGCGTTTATCCGTGCACCAAGTGCTAGACGAACTGGATAAGCCAGAAGATGTTTTTGCCGAGGGAGACTCATCCTGTCTCAGTGACGCTGAATCCACTGATGACCGAGATGATGTTGCTGACATGTAAGTTGTTTTATCATACTAACAGTGTTATGCTATAAACGCATTGAATTTCGCCATGGCAGGTAACGTCGTTAGGGCTGGTGGTATTACCGATTTTTCGATATACCAGTGTGAATTCACGCAATGCCATGCGGGTTCGTAATTACATTGTCAACTGTATTTTATTGTTTTTCATACAATTAATATTACAAATTGCACATTCCAACGGTATGATAAATAATTTATGAAGTAAACTTAGGGTGTATTGTCTGTGTTGACAAACTCGCATGTGTTACGTGGCGTTGCCAACAACACAGATGTTTGGTGTAAGCATCGAAGGAAATTTAGCTGCAATGCGTGAATCCCTGTGTTTCTTCTGTGAAGCTAACTAACCTTATATACTTATGCATAAAATCGGTCCCTCTCAGCTAAATTAATATAGATAGTATTGCCTTTACAGTGGCAAGCTAGCAAGCATCCCTGTGTTTTCCTGTCTGTTTATTATAGTTTATACGAGTATTAGGAATGGAAGTGTGGTGTTGCTGATTTGCCCACAGCTTACTGTGAACTACAGTCGACGTTCATTGCTAGGGATAGCTGCTACATTATGCGAAGGATGTGCTTTGCCTTGTCTGTTCTGTAGTGATCTTGATGTCTCTGTGCGCACTTACTGTACGTCGCTTTGGATAAAAGCGTCTGCTAAATAAATGTAATGTAATGTAATGCAAGCAAAATTACAGGTAACAAGCAGCTAGCTATCTATTTGTGTCTGAGATGAGCTACTAAAACGATTTTTTTGAGTGTGAAATGGCTTCTGGAAGTGTTTAGTAAAGTCATTGTTCCACCTGAGTAAATTGTTCTGTATGCAGTACAGAAGGCTGTGCAGGTAAACAAAATGGTAATTTATGCATGGTATGAGGGAGAGAACATGATAACATGAGGGAGTACTTGTTGATTATTATTATTGTTGATTGTTGTTGTATAAGGGGGACTAATGGGTATATCAACATTGTGGACAATTCCATGGACAGGGTTAGTGGGATTTGTAATGATGCAGATTGCTCTCCTGAGGGAATGTGTAGTCTAAATGGCTTCTGTATGAATGGTTAAATAATCTTTCCTCAACCTCCACCCCCATGTTTTGATCCTTTACCTTTTTTTGTTTTTAGTTCATTTTTTTTAGCTTTTTGGACCCTGCCATTTTGTACTTTCTTTGTGTAAATACGGTAACTTCAGCAATTAGAGGCAAGGATCTTTTTATTTGTTACAGCAGGGGTGTTTTTATTTTTTATCTAGGAAACTGGTGGACTTTTGATTTTTTATCCACTGCACTTTTAGTAGTACACCTTAGTGCACTTGTATATAGTTGATATATGTTTGTCATGTATAAAGTTTTGCCTCCTAAAACCCAACCCCAACGTCCCTGTCATAGGAGGTGCCAACAGAATAAAGGACAGGACTGGCAAGCATTAATGTGTAGGGAAGTTTCATACTATTCCCATTATTCATTTGAAAACCTGTTTGCACATTCCTGGACTCATTTCTGGCTAATGGGGCTCTGGTGAAATACACAAGATTCACTGTGCTGCTACATGGGTTTTGACAGCTTTTTGTAACCTTGGTTAGTTAGTTGTGTAATATGCAGAACACCAAGAACACGTCTAAAAATGAACTTTTATTGCCAATATTGACAAATTATCTCATTTTATTGTAAAAACCTAAAAAATAAATCATATTGAGACCTTTCTGGAACATTGCCATTTTGGCACATTTGGCACCATTTGGCACCATTTGGATAACGAAAAAGGTTCACCTGAAAAAAACCCTGTAAAATTTGAATGGTTTGAGATATTGACACCAGATTGTTACCAGAGGTAGGCAGCATATTGATGAATCAGATAGAGGAGTCATTTCCTCCATAGCATTTGTAGCTCCCCAGGTAAAAATTCTTAAACTTGAATGTAGGTACCCGTTTTTTAGTTTTTTTATATTTTCTGTACATAAATTGTTGTAGTTAAGTATCAAAAACTGGATTTCTATGAGTTCTCACTGCTTAGTCGTAATACTGCAGGTGTCTGCTTTAATAAAAGCCATGAACCATATTTGTACCATTTATAGTTTTTGAGATAACCACCTTTGTTTGTCACTAGTGAAAACAGGCAAAATTTGGCCTATTTTGCCCTCGGTAGGAAGAGGTTAAGTAGAATTGATGATGAGCGATATTTGTATGTTTCAGAGATTAATTACCAGTTAAAGTCAGAACATTTAACTTAATGCATGCAGCTGTTACTTAAAGGAAACTTTAATAGAGGCTTATTAACATAGGGCTATCTTTTAAAACTGTTTGATGGTTTGAAAATTACCTGAGTGGTAGAAGGCAAAGTGTTCAGGTTGATGGTTCATTTACTAGCCCCCTGAGTATTCAAAATGGTATCCCACAAGGGTCCATATTAGGTCGTATTTTATTTACAATTTATATCAACGATCTATGTTGTAATGTTAAGACTATAAAGTTTCATTTTTATGTGGACAATACCATTATGCACAGCTCTGCCTCATCTGTAGCAAGTGCAATGAGGGAACTGCAGTTAGCTTTTAATGTTGTACGGATAAATCTTTGTGAGCTAAGACTTTTACTAAATCTTGTTACCATAAAATAATAGGTTGACTGAACAAGTTTCAACTTACAAATACCTGGGTTTTCTCCTGGATGAAAATATTTCTTTTAAACATCATATTGAAGGTCTTACAAAAAAACTCAGGGTGAAGTTGGGTTTCTATTATAAAAACAAATCTTGTCTCTTAGTACAAGGAAACAATTAGTTTGTGACATTTTTAACTGATTATGGTGATATTTTATATATGCATGCAAAGTTATCTGCTTTGAAAATGTGAGACTCAGTATACCATGCAGCCTTATGATTTATCTCAGATTTAAGTTTTGGTACACAGCACTGCAATTTATACAAGAAAGTTGGTTTTTCATCTTTATTCAACCGTAGAATGGAACACTGGTAAATTTTTCTTTATAGGGACATCTTGAATAGACTTCCTCAATATTTATGCTCCCTACTGATTATCAATAGCTTCAACCTTCGATATATTCTTATATGTGGAGTGAAGAAGTGTTGCATTTTCATTGCATTCCAATACATTTGGTGTTCTACACATAATTTCAAATGGTAATTTAATTTCTAACTTCTACATTCTACATTTACCTTCTGCAAAGCAAGCATCTGTCAAAATTTGTCTGTTGGAGATGTACATGCACCTTTCTTCTTCAGTGGTCTGTTCTTCTGTGTGTTACTGCTGCTACATCTTTCAGGCATGGTAGACAGGTACAAAATATCGGAAACACTCCTGAAAAATGGCTTTAACTTAGAAGCATCTAAACCACAATTACAAACGCATCTACACAGGTGATTTCTATTAATTTGAATGTTAATTAGCAGCATGTGTCTGCTTAAAACAAGTCTAACCAGCAGCACTTTGCTAGGTAAGTTTGCAAAGCAAGATGAGGATACTAACAGTTCCAAAGGGGCCAAAGAGTTGGTGCCCGAATTGCAGGTGCATCGGTCACAAAAACGGCAAAATTATTTAAGATGGCAAGGGGAAAAGTGTCAAAAATTATTACAACATATGCCCAACACCAAAAAACAGCATCAGCAAAAAAGAACTGTGGCCGTCAAAGCTCTCCGACAGGGACAGACGGACACTTGGTAGGATAGTTGCTAATAATCACAGAACTACATCTTTTACTGTTTTTAATACATCTGGATGGGTTTATGTTTGGAGAAAGCCTAAAGAGGCATTCAATCCACAATGTCTGTTGCCAACAGTTAAGTATGGTGGTGATTCTGTAATGGTATGGGCAGCCGTTTCATGGGACTCACTGGGTCCAATGATTGCTCTCCATGGACGTGTAACGGGCAAACAACATAAAACCATTTTACAAGACCAGGTCCACCCTTTGGTGCAAACACTGTTCCCTCATGATATCCCTATATTCCAACATGATAAAGCCCCCATACACACGTCGTGATGATGTCAAATGCCTGCACACTCACCAGATCTAAACATAATAGAACCTTTATGGGAAATTCTGGAGCGCAGAGTGCGAACTAGATTTCCACATCCTTTATCCCTCAAAGAACTGGAGACTGTCCTTCTTGAACAATGGGCCAATATCCCACTACACACAGTTCAGAAATTGTATGACAGCATTCCTAGAAGGATTGTAACTGTTCTGAAGGCAATGGGTGGGCCTACTTCTTATTAGTTACTAGATATTCAGTTTTTGTAAGTGTTTCCGATATTTTGTCCACCGCCTGTATTTGGCCTCCCCACTTTTCATTGGTGATTTTTTTACCTTTTCTCAACACCTCTGTCACACCTTGTCCTAGCATTCTATCTCTTTCAGTCACTTCTCAAAAGGTCAGTCTAAATATAGACATTTTTAGCTAGCAGCTGTTTGCAATGCACTCTATCCATTGTTAAAAATACATGGCAGTCATAGTGTAAGCGGTATAATGCTTCTTACTGTTTGAAGTGAATGAGATTTATCAGAAAATTGGGCGACATCTAGTCAAACTGTGTTGTTGTTTGACTGTATCAAACAGCATCTGCTCTTTTCTAACACTTTGCAACTTTGTACTAGCTTGTACTAGCATGAAAAGGATATAATTGATGATCAAGGTTCACCCCTCAGTAAAGCACCATGTGCCTTCTACGTCATGGTTATTTTAAGTTTTTGCAGAGAAATTGCTGCACTTTACATACATGGAATAAAAACTGCCATTAGCAACAGGTGCGTCCAAAAAAAACATAACCTAAAGGTTACTATAGTTTGCTTATAGTTTCAAATTGAAGTTGTGGTCAAAACTTCAATTTGGTTATCTTTCAGGTGTGTAAGGATATGTTCTCTTGCCATTTCTATAATTGTCAGGGCCAGCATGTGTCAAGTACCTTGTTAATGAGCCTATGCCTTAATTGAGGACCAACTGGTCTAATTTGTGAACTTGCATGTTCCTGTTTAAAAAAAGCGGCTGTAACTTGCACAGAGGAAGCTATACGCTGAAATGTTTGCTGCTCCTTTTGCGCTGAGCACTTTTTCCACTTTCCCATTTGATTCTGCAATTAAATAGCTGCAAAACCTAATAAATTTTGAGACAAAAAGTCTCAAAAAAAAAAAGTTTGTCTAAAGTGTTCAGACAAAATATCATTCAAAATAAATAAAATGCTGAGTTTTTGAAATGTTTCTATCAGAAATATATATATATTTTTTAAATATGCCAGTAACTCAACTTTTGTCAGATTTTGCAATAATCCATTCAGACATTCTTGTATGGTTGTTGGTGCTTAATGATTTACTGGAACTCATACAACAATGCACAAGTTAACACAACCTCTGCAGGATACAAACTTGAACATATTTCTGTAATTTTAATGCATAATTACTATTTATTTGCTGAATTAAACAATTTTAAAACGGTAAATGTTGCATGTGCAAAGGTTTTAGGCTCCATTAGTCCAAAGTTCTCAACACTTGATTCACTCATTAGGCCTTGAATTTAACCATGTGATGACTATTCCAGTGCTCAATAAATACTCTGACCCTTCTAACCTCTTGGGATGGTGTGCTTACTCTCAACAACCATGGATCCTTCTAAGCAGCTGACTGAGGACTTGACAATAGAGATAGTTGAATCTTACAAAGCAAGGCAAGGCTATAAAAAGACACTTCTAAATGCATCCAGCTTGGAATATCCGCTGTCAGAAACATTTAAAAAATGGAAGTTAAGGTGAACTGTTGAAGTCAAGGCAAGAGCTGGAAGACAATCTATGATAGAACTGCTCATAGACTGGTCAGGTATGCAATGCAAAAGCTTGAGTTTAGGTTTGTTCTCTGCAGAGTTGTGTAAACTTCTTTTAATTTAGAAAATGAACAAAACATGCCATTTGACCAAGGGTGCCCAAACTTGCATACCATTGTAATAATAATAATAATATGCAGGCAAATGGCTACTGAGAGGATGTGTGTGTGTGTTTGCGTGCGTCTACCTTTGTGGAGGAGAGACGAGATGGATAGGTGCACTGACTCCGGGAGAGAGTGGAGAAGATCCGGCCAAAGTCCGCGACAAAAATCTGTCTACAGAGAGCCGGTTTTTATCAGCTTGTCATGACCCTTCACATTTCATTGGCTTGGCTAAACATAGTGTTGTACGGCAACTGGAGAAGGGTGTGACATTCACAAAAACTATATGGGGTTTGCGTGTGATTAGTGTCTGAGTTATGAAAGACAGAGTAATTTTCATGAAATAAAATTGGACATTTGGCAGAAGACAGTGTGTAAGAATGGGAAAGAATATGAGAAGGGGAACACAAGTAGATTTAAAAATATGTGAGCTGAATAGAAGAAAGAATTCACAGAAGAACAGTGATACAATGATATTGCACTTATAGACTATGGATAACCAACTCTCTATATCTTTCCACATATATATATATATATTTTAATTTATCATGTTTCCAAAATGCATGTATCAATGAATCTGTATGTCTCACATTTATAACAACTCATTTAATTTGTTAGAAAACTGTTTAATCCCATCTATAGTGTAATATACTCGAGTCATATCAAATGCAAATTAAATTTAACCCACCTGGATAAGCAAAGGTGAAATAAAAAAGACATTCATCTAGATAGTTTATTTAATGATGGACTTTTTTATGTACACTTATTTGAAAACAGAAATTCAGGTAGGTTGCCATCAAGAGTTATTTCTGGACCTATTCCTACAACCTTTCTTTTTCTGTCTTGTTCAAACATTGTCTCTAATGACAATAAATGAATGGGCTTAATGGGCTTTCAGTCACAGTCACACAAAGGATATGCTGTTATTCCTGGTGGAAACTCTGTCTATGTACTGCAATGTCTTACAGGCCTCTGACCTTTTTCTTACCTCTATGACATTTAATACATGGGGGAAGGTTGAGTTGCAGTCTGAAATGTATACATGCTCAAATCCACACATGATCCATTTCTCCTGTATGGACCACACCTTTTTATTTCTGAATCATTCTCACCCTTTCTCCTTTTCATAAATAATAATTTTCATTAGACTGGCCATCAGGAACAGCCAAACCTGGCTTAGCAGGATGAGGCAAGCAAAACACATGTATACATATTCACCATGCAGTATAGGGCAGAACATGGACCTTTATTTGCCACTTTTCTTTATATGATGATCTGAGACATTTTGCCTTGTGAAGAGGCAAAAATATCCATAAATATACATTTGTTTTTGACTTAGGTCGCCACCTGTAGGCCAATAGGTGATGAGTTAGAACAAAATAATGAACCAGTTAATTTTGTTCCTTTTCTTCCATGTCCCAAACAATCAAATTAGCAAAGTAGCCTGTCTCAGAACCTATTATCTTTGTGACCATTCTTCCAAAAATAATAGCCCAATAAACACGGGCAAGGTGAAGTTATTGTTTAGTTGTGCAGCAATAATTCTCTGATATGCACATGGATTTTGACTGTTGCATTAATCGTCACTGCCAACAAGAAGCCTCCCGGCCCATCATGCCCAGTTTAGAAAAAGAAATGCTACGCATTCTATGGATGATGAAAAACACAGTGAGCAGACAATATCACGGTGCGTTAGCACTGAATAGCTTGGCGCGATGAATACAGCACCAACGACCACCAACAGGAAATCCTGTTGGAAGAGATGTAAAAATTCAAATCACTCACAGCAGCCTAAGCAAATAATCTGATCAAATCCAGGAATTTACAAGATGTAATTGAAATGCAGGATTTATAAACTGCACAAACAAAAGCCATATCCAACAATTGACGAACATAAACGGGTGATAGCATCAACATTATCCATGTTGAGAGATAAGAATCAGCATTGTTAGCACTAAAAAATCCAATGAGATCCACTCATTGGATTTACACAGTAGCCATTAAAAATGAAATGCACCAAAATGTGACATGCCAGTTATGACCAAATTGCACAGATATCTCTGAATGACCAAAGTCCAACAGCACGATTTTTTTCTGTTTGATTGCAGATATCAGATATGCCTCTACAGAATAGTACAAAGCTGACATCGGCTCGATTGCTGTTTGATTGCAGATACCAGATATGCCTCTACAGACTAGTACAAAGCAGACATTGGCTCGATTGAGAACAGTCTGTTAAACAGATGCCAAATTTCCGAAAGTGTACGTAACACATGGGGCCCTATCTTACACCCGGCGCAAAGCGGCGCTAACCCAAACGCAAGTGTCTTTGCTATCTTACACGCTTTGCTATCTTATAACGCTTACGTCCTTTAACTAGCATGTATTCTTGCGCCCATTACCAAGTGAACTCCTGTGAGGTTATGTTTAGGGGTTGTGGGTAGGGTACGGGAATCACAAACTGACGCAGGGCGTGTCTTGTCAAGAAAAGCAGTGGGACGCGTGACGTTATATACTACTACCCTCACACGTGATGTTTTCGGCCTATCACAGCCCCTAGCTTGTGCAAAATTTGGAAACAGGTACCGTTTTTTTGAGACACTAACAATCGGTACATATTCCATGAGATCAGGCTCAACTGTGTCTACATAGGCGTGTGCACAACGCACGTACCCTCCTGTCTGTTACACACAGGGGCGCTCACAAGCATGACTAAAATATCTAGATCACATTGTGAAATATTATTATTGTGTAGGCTATATCAAAAATGCATAATAGCTAATAAAAGGTTCCATAGGTCCACATACCTTTCCCTCGGCGAAGGGAAACGATGCCACATTACATTGCTCTCAGCCCACTCCATCAACATCCAGGCGATGTGCGATGGTACGGGACAATGGCTATCCATTAAAAAGGAGCGGATAACACCTATATCAAGCCTAATGCGCAAATTATCATTTACACCTAATACGTGAATTGTCATTCAATGGAAAACTCGCGCACTGCAATAGACGGACTTTTGAGTTATGAAAATGCGCTTCAGACGTCATTACAATACAGCTCTGTTTATCTAGGAATACAGCCTGTAAGTAAATAGAATGGTTTGTGACTGAAAAAAGTTCAAAACCTTGTCCAGTGAATATTGCTTTTCTTGTTTTTCAAATAGCCTAGGCTACAGCGGACTCGCTGTGCATAATGTTTTTTAGATAGACTATGGTTAAAAAACGGAGATAAATGTCATCATGTTAACTGAATTGTAACCTTAGCTATTCTTCGTCCTTCATATTTTTTTAATTACAGTGACAAGGTTTCCATACCCTCAGCTTATTAAAACCCCGCAGTTTAAAGAGAACTAAGCGGCTAATTAGAAACAAAATTTGCAGCACGTTACAAAATTAATTTACAATTAATTTTAATGCCATTATCTGCATGTGCACTTTACAGGAGCAGGTCTGTTTCCTCTGCTGTAAATCACACTTTTCACGGTCTTCCTGGGAAAGTGGATCGTTTTAAAGCATTACGCTACCAGTAAAATAGGTTGGTCGCATTTCCATAAGCAGGACATTATAAAATAAGGGAAAATATGCTGAACCTATGGGTTGCCAACCTGACAGTGTCATGGTTTTGACCCTGTTTCCCCTTGCGGTCGTTCTCTTTGGTGGCCACGCGAGGGCGCTGCCCTTTTGGTAGATGCTTGCTCCACCCTGCTGAGTTGTCGGATCTTTTGTTAGCGTTTACACCTGTTGCTTGTCACCTGGAGAGGGGTATATAAGCCTACCGTTTTCTACGTTCGGGGCTTCGACATTGATGATTGTTAATTGTTTGTACTGTGGTGTTTTTTGTTGGCTGTGAGTTCTCGTACCGTTTTTGGCTACTCGCCTATTGTTATCGTCTCTTAGTTGAGGCAGGGCTTATTTCTTGCTGGCTTTGTGGTTGGTTATCTCGTAGGAGTTTGGGACCATTAATCTCTGCTCTATTTTTGCCTTTATTTGTGCGTTTCCTCCGTGTATGGAGTTTTGGGCGATTGTGTTCAGAACAGTAGTTCTGCTCGCCTTTCGGCACATATCTTCCCATTGGGAGATCAGGCGTTTCGCTTCTACTTAGTTATTTGCTCGTAGAAGTATAGAGCAGCAGCTCTTTGTTCCATTTTCGCCTGTTTGGTTTTCTGAGAGACCTGGCGTTTTGCTTCTACTCAATTCCGTTTTACTGTGAGCCAGTAAGTAGCCGTGGTACGTTTATTCCCTGTTGTCCTTCTCGTGGACTACGTTCCCCTTTGTTGTGACTCAGGGTTTTTATTTATATTGAGGCTTCGTGCTATTATGTTTGCGTAGGTCTTTGTTACAGCAGTCCTGTTCGCCTTTTTACCTGCGAGACGATTGTTGCGAGCTGTTGTTCGGTATCGTTCTCCGGGTGTGTTGTCTCCTTATGTGGAGCCTGGGCGATGCTGTGGACGTGCTTGTGTTTGACTGCGTGTTTTTAATAATAGCCTCGGAACGTTGGCTCTCTGTTCCATTTCGCCTCGTTACATTTTTTCCATTAGGCAGAGGCTAGGGCGGTTGTTTTATATTCTAGCTCGCGTTAGTCTGTGGATAGTAAGTTATGGGACGACGGTACTTCGTCGGCTCACCTGTAAAATGTTTCTCTCTCTTGGGAGATCGGGTGTTTACCCTCTTGGTTTTATTCATTGGACTGCAAGCCTTTTTATATCGCCAGGGAACGTTAAATCTCTGTTCCTGTTCGCCTCGTTACATTTCCCCTTATTTAGAGGCAGGGCTTGTTTTTGTGTTTGTGCTTGTCAGTCAGATAGCCTATCGTTTCTGTGCAGCTGTCCTTTCGTCTTTTGTGCTTGTTCTCCGGGTATGGAGTTTTGGGCTATTCCGTTCAGAACTTAGTTCTGTTTGCCCTTCGGTGCTATTTGTCTCAGTGAGACCGGACGATGTTGTGGACACGTTTGCGTATGACTGCGAGTCTCATACTATGCCTTGGAACATTTATTACCTGTTCCTTTGCCTCATTTCATTCCTCCTGTCTTAGAGGTTAGGGCGTGGCTGTTTTAAGCTTGGTCATTTTTTGCTGGTAAGGTTATGGGACTGCGGTTCTCCGTCGGCTCGCCTGTAAAATGTTTCTTCCCCCTGGGAGATCGGGCGTTTACCCTCCTTTAGGTTCCGCATATGACTTAGTTCTAGCTTATGGAATTAGCCACTTTACATCTGTTCTTTTGCCTCTTATTAAATTATTCCATTCTTTATTTGTGTACTGTATTCATTTGTGCATTTTCGCTACTCGCCCGTTTATTGTGTCTCGTTACCGAGACAGGGCGTTATTATGTCTGGCTGTTCAGATTCCTGTCCTAGCGCTCTACCTTGCGTTGTGACAGTTAGCCGGTTAGTAGCGTCTGTTATGGTGTTCGTTTGTTCGTTGTCTTGTCTCCTCCCTTATCTGCGGGTATCCCGCCTTAGTGGCCTAAGGGCTTTATGAATCCCCTTGCTGCGTTTGGCTCCTCCTTCCTCACACGTCACACCCCTTTACAGAATGTCGAAGCCATTACTGGGGCCAGCGGCTTTTTAGGGGGATTTTTTTCTTAAGAGGGGTTTTAATGGCTAACTTTGGTTTGTTTCTTGGTTTTTGTTAGTATCCCTTGGGTTTGTTTGTTTTCCAGCTACCCTGGTAGGTAGGCGCCGAGTGGGCCAGTTCACCTTATTTGGTTTCCCTGCGGCCCACTACTTTATTATTTTGCCTTTTTTATTTTCGGGGTAATCCTGGGTGGGGATTTTATCCCTGTCAGGGGTACGCATTCAAGGGCTTTGGTCTCGGTTTGTAGGCCATTGCCCTTGAGTTCTGCGTTCAAAGTCGCCTCTTGCCCGGCACGCCTCAGGAAGATAAGATAGGCTTTAGTAAGGTTTTGGGTAGGTAGTCAGGAACCAGGGTGCTGAGGATTTCTCCAGGGTACTTTAGCCGGGTACTAGTTAGTTCCTCACCCCCCTCACCCTTAGTCCCACCCTCCCTTCCCTTCCAAAAAAAAAAAATAAAATAAAATATATTTGTATGTTTTGTCGGGTATTTCTCTCCAGGAACGTCCGCATGGTTTTTATTTCTGGGGTCGCCTGGGTCGCCCCTTAGAGGGGGGGTCCTGTCATGGTTTTGACCCTGTTTCCCCTTGCGGTCGTTCTCTTTGGTGGCCACGCGAGGGCGCTGCCCTTTTGGTAGATGCTTGCTCCACCCTGCTGAGTTGTCGGATCTTTTGTTAGCGTTTACACCTGTTGCTTGTCACCTGGAGAGGGGTATATAAGCCTACCGTTTTCTACGTTCGGGGCTTCGACATTGATGATTGTTAATTGTTTGTACTGTGGTGTTTTTTGTTGGCTGTGAGTTCTCGTACCGTTTTTGGCTACTCGCCTATTGTTATCGTCTCTTAGTTGAGGCAGGGCTTATTTCTTGCTGGCTTTGTGGTTGGTTATCTCGTAGGAGTTTGGGACCGTTAATCTCTGCTCTATTTTTGCCTTTATTTGTGCGTTTCCTCCGTGTATGGAGTTTTGGGCGATTGTGTTCAGAACAGTAGTTCTGCTCGCCTTTCGGCACATATCTTCCCATTGGGAGATCAGGCGTTTCGCTTCTACTTAGTTATTTGCTCGTAGAAGTATAGAGCAGCAGCTCTTTGTTCCATTTTCGCCTGTTTGGTTTTCTGAGAGACCTGGCGTTTTGCTTCTACTCAATTCCGTTTTACTGTGAGCCAGTAAGTAGCCGTGGTACGTTTATTCCCTGTTGTCCTTCTCGTGGACTACGTTCCCCTTTGTTGTGACTCAGGGTTTTTATTTATATTGAGGCTTCGTGCTATTATGTTTGCGTAGGTCTTTGTTACAGCAGTCCTGTTCGCCTTTTTACCTGCGAGACGATTGTTGCGAGCTGTTGTTCGGTATCGTTCTCCGGGTGTGTTGTCTCCTTATGTGGAGCCTGGGCGATGCTGTGGACGTGCTTGTGTTTGACTGCGTGTTTTTAATAATAGCCTCGGAACGTTAGCTCTCTGTTCCATTTCGCCTCGTTACATTTTTTCCATTAGGCAGAGGCTAGGGCGGTTGTTTTATATTCTAGCTCGCGTTAGTCTGTGGATAGTAAGTTATGGGACGACGGTACTTCGTCGGCTCACCTGTAAAATGTTTCTCTCTCTTGGGAGATCGGGTGTTTACCCTCTTGGTTTTATTCATTGGACTGCAAGCCTTTTTATATCGCCAGGGAACGTTAAATCTCTGTTCCTGTTCGCCTCGTTACATTTCCCCTTATTTAGAGGCAGGGCTTGTTTTTGTGTTTGTGCTTGTCAGTCAGATAGCCTATCGTTTCTGTGCAGCTGTCCTTTCGTCTTTTGTGCTTGTTCTCCGGGTATGGAGTTTTGGGCTATTCCGTTCAGAACTTAGTTCTGTTTGCCCTTCGGTGCTATTTGTCTCAGTGAGACCGGACGATGTTGTGGACACGTTTGCGTATGACTGCGAGTCTCATACTATGCCTTGGAACATTTATTACCTGTTCCTTTGCCTCATTTCATTCCTCCTGTCTTAGAGGTTAGGGCGTGGCTGTTTTAAGCTTGGTCATTTTTTGCTGGTAAGGTTATGGGACTGCGGTTCTCCGTCGGCTCGCCTGTAAAATGTTTCTTCCCCCTGGGAGATCGGGCGTTTACCCTCCTTTAGGTTCCGCATATGACTTAGTTCTAGCTTATGGAATTAGCCACTTTACATCTGTTCTTTTGCCTCTTATTAAATTATTCCATTCTTTATTTGTGTACTGTATTCATTTGTGCATTTTCGCTACTCGCCCGTTTATTGTGTCTCGTTACCGAGACAGGGCGTTATTATGTCTGGCTGTTCAGATTCCTGTCCTAGCGCTCTACCTTGCGTTGTGACAGTTAGCCGGTTAGTAGCGTCTGTTATGGTGTTCGTTTGTTCGTTGTCTTGTCTCCTCCCTTATCTGCGGGTATCCCGCCTTAGTGGCCTAAGGGCTTTATGAATCCCCTTGCTGCGTTTGGCTCCTCCTTCCTCACACGTCACACCCCTTTACAGACAGATTTATTATATTTAGTGTCATCATTAAGGCAAAATAACGTTATTTATGTTAGTAATCAAAATTAGAATGCAGGTAGCCTACTGAACTTCGGATGAAGCTTGAACATGAGTTCATTGCATAATCAAACGAAATTCGTTAAACAAGCAGGCTAATTTGGCATTTTCTAAGGTGAGACGGAAGCAATTGGTCGCTTATTCTCAGCTGTTGCAGGTGCTTTTAACGAAATTTAACCGCATATATTTTGTAAAGAGCACTGTCAGGAATTACCGGGAACTCATAATGGTTAGCCCGAATAATATTGATCATAGGCTACTATTGATCCATATAGCCTATTCCTTGATCGCACTAAACACGCACGAGCATGTCTGTTTCGCCATTATAAGCAATCCGCCAAGGTGGAAAAGCAGGCTTTTAAAGGGAATGGGATATAACATTTTGATTGGTTTATTGCATGTCACGCCCAAGACACACCTATAATTAATGAAGAGACTAGGTTCAGCCCAGTCGCACCTTGCGCTGTGCTTAGCGCCCAAAAAACACGCCGTTAAAATAGCAAAAGTGGACTTGGACACGCCCTAAATGGACTTAGCGCCATGCGCTTAGACCAAGTGCCAAGATCGCCAAGATCTTGGGCCCATAGTGTCCAAGAGTATCGTTAACAGTAACAATGCTGCCCTGCAATTAAAGCAATATTGTATTTGTTTAAATGCATATTATGTATCAACAGTAAACCCAGTGAATGTATAGGAAGTGGATTTGGTCTGTTCCTTACGCTTACATGCATATCAATTAGGCTACATTTTATTAGAAAATATTTTGCGTCCTTTTAGTTACGTATGCATCTTTGACCTTGGTTCCTCAATGGAACAATTAATTTGAAATTATTTGATAGTTGGGATTGCCACAAGTGCACACTATCAAAGCATTTTAAAATAATTGCGGTGAGAAGTGAGGAACCGAGGTGGTGTCCTTGCTTCCATGGGCGTTACGTATGCTAATACGTTGCTTAAAACTGAGAATTAAGGGTAGCCTACGTTTCTGTTTGACACGTATAAAAACACATTCATGTTAAAAATATACAGTGGGGTCCAAAAGTCTGAGACTACATTGAAAATATGACACAGCCTTTTGTTTAGCTGCAGCACGTAAAAGAGAGGAGTCGAGTGGCCTGGAGGCGCGTACGAATCTGCAAAAGAAAGAAGCGGCGGAAGGAACCTCCGCATCTCTCTCCAGCTCAGGGAATAATGGGGGTAAATATCCTACCTGAGCCTCAAAAGGAGAGAGGCCAGTGGAAGCGTTATGCAACGTATTATGGGTGTATTCGGCCCAGGCGAGGTAGCGACTCCAGGAAGTAGGATTAGTCGCGGCCAGGCACTGAAGAGTGCTCTCCATACTCTGGTTGGTGCATTCCGTCTGTCCAAAAGACTGACGGATGCCCCCAACAGAGTACAAAAAGAGCGCCAGAATTTAGCGGCGAATTGCGGACCGCAATCCGACACCACATCCAGCGGGAGGCCGTGCACCCTGAAAACGTGGTCCACTATTAACTGAGCCATCTCAGGAGCAGACGGCAATTTAGGCAGGGCGACAAAGTGAGCCGCCTTAGAAAACCGATCGACCACCACTAAGATAACGGTGTTCCCATGGGACGGCGGCAGACCGGTAACGAAGTCTAAAGCGATGTGACTCCAGGGATTACTGGGAATGGGAAGTGGCCGCAAAAGACACGAAGAGGAAAGCCACAAACCCTTGTTACGGGCGCAAGTGGAACACGCGGCGACAAATTCCCGCACATCGCTCTCCAGTTTGGGCCACCAAAACCGGCGAGAAATAAATTCTCTGGTCCAGTGAACGCCCGGATGGGCCACCATTTGTGACGCATGACCCCACTGGAGAACCCGCGATCGCAACCGAGACGGCACAAACAGGCAATGGGATGGGCCCCCACCTGGACCGGGATTGGAACGCAGCACCTTCTGCACAGCTGCTTCTATAGCCCACATAACTGGAGCCACAATCTGAGAGCTGGGAAGCACAGGCTCGAAGCATGACTCCCTGTCAGACCGGTCGAAAACGCGCAACAACGCATCGCGTTTAATATTCGTAGACCCTGGGCGATAGGTCAGAATAAAATTGAACCTTGTGAAAAATAAGGACCAACA
This sequence comes from Synaphobranchus kaupii, assembly GCA_029718625.1. Taxonomy (NCBI): domain Eukaryota; kingdom Metazoa; phylum Chordata; class Actinopteri; order Anguilliformes; family Synaphobranchidae; genus Synaphobranchus; species Synaphobranchus kaupii. The sequence continues at coordinate 49,598,069 of CM056379.1, read as the reverse complement.
AGCTTGTTGCAAATTGGGTGTCTTGGCCTTTTGGACGTACTCTAAATTTTTATGGCCGGTCCAGACCGTAAAGGGGTGCTCCGCGTGGTTGTAGCCATTGCGAAGGTCGAGTTTGGAAAAGACCAACGCCCCCTGTAAGCGCTCAAATGCAGAGTTCATGAGTGGGAGAGGATACCGATTTTTTATGGTGATGTTATTGAGCCCTCGGTAGTCTATACAAGGTCTCAGCCCCCCGTCTTTCTTTTTGACAAAGAAAAAACCAGTGCCGGAGATGGTGACGTAGATGGTGTGACAAAACCATTGGCCAAAGATTGCTCAATATACTGCTTCATAGCAGCACTTCCGATAAGGAATACAGTGAACCCCTGGGAGGACCAGTACCCGGGTACAGCTCAATGGCACAATCATATGGTCTATGGGGCGGCAATCTGGTGGCTTGTTGTTTACTAAAAACCTCGGCGAGGTCTGAGTACTCCGCTGGAACCCCCGCGGGTAGAGCAAACTCGAGTGCCCCTACCACCTCCACCGCACTGAAGGAAGTGTCAGACGACCTGTCCCACTCAAAATCGGAGGTGCAAAAATCCCCCTCCTCCATGGAACCCCCTTCCGCAACGGGATCCCAGGAAAGACTCAAATCAAATCAAATCAAATCAAATTTTATTTATAGAGCACATTTCAGGCAGAAAGCAACTCAATGTGCTTTACACAAGCAAATTACACAGAAACCATACAACAAAGAAAATAAAAGTAACATAAGTAAAATCTAAGTAAAACAATTAAAAATGTTCTTAATCAAAAGCTGCACTGAAGAGATATGTTTTCAGTTTTTTCTTAAAACTCTGTACTGATTCCATATTTCTAAGGTCGACTAGCAGATTATTCCAAAGAGAGGGTGCGTAAAAACTAAAAGCTGCTTGCCCTACAGTTTTGGTTCTGACTTTTGGAATAATTAAAAGACCTGTGCCAGATGATCGAAGGGATCTAATAGGCTCATAATCTAAGAGCATATCACATATGTACTGTGGTGCTAGGCCATTAAGAGATTTGTAAACCAATAAAATTATTTAAAAATTAATTCTGGACCTAACAGGTAGCCAGTGTAATGACTTTAAGACAGGTTTAATACGTTCATTGTTTTTTGTCTTTGTTAAAACTCGTGGTGCTGCATTTTGAATTAGCTGCAGATGACCAATCATTTTCTTTGAAAGACCTGAGAAAAGGGCATTACAATAATCTAGTCTGCTTGAAATAAAAGCAAGACTCTCCTCTCTACTCTCAGCGAGGAAAAGAGAGGTTTCCGAGTCGCAGTGAGACTTCGCCTCCTCTAATTCACTGTCAGAGCCGAACTCGGAGAGATCAGGGGCGTGGCCCAATGAAGAGAAGGCAACTGAACGACAATGCGACTGGCACTGAGGGCTTTCTTGTGCCGAAAAGAGCTGAACACAAAAGATAACAGATTCCAAGAATAAAGGATAAAGAGATTGGAAATAAATGAGAGAACCAATCTAATCCTTAATTATATAACCGGACTTGCTACGTTTATTATTCATACGAACCAGAAATGCAGCGACCGAATTTCCTATACCTTACAAACTTAGCAAAGACAATATCGAAGTTAGGAAATGCGGATGTACCAAGGCATTTATAGCCGGCAGGAAACGCAACACAGGTGCAGGGAATAATTGCTGGGCGAAATACAAAGACCGAAACGGAGGCGGAAAAAATCTGATGCCAGACGATGCCAAAAAGGAAAACACAGAAACAGCAGAGGCTGCCAATAACCATGACAGACATTTTTTCATGTAGACTTGGAAATAAACAATACGTTTGTGGATTTTGGAAAAAAATCTAAAACAAAGAAAAGTTATGACATTTGAAATGAAGAGTTTTTTAGATTCTGCACTATTTCCAGGTCACTAATCAAATTTCCTTGAGTCTTATCCCTTCCATTGAAGCATGTATTCAGATGACACTCAGGTGGATTTGATCTCCTCAACAGTGGCTTGTTAGTTAATTGGCTTGCAGCTGTTGTTCACCTGTTATAAATGTGGGTGAGCCTCAGGTTCTTAGGAGAACATTTCATACCAAATTGCATTGTGAAAGTGGGAAATATGGCATCTGAGCTAAGTGAAAATGTCAGAAGTCAAGTAGTTATTCTAAGCACAGAGGGGCTTTCTCAGCGCCAAATTATGGCTAGACTTAAAATCGCTAAGGGGGCAGTGCATGGCACTCTAAAACGCTTTGCCGAAACTGGATCAGTTATATCAATTTAAAGGCATACATTTTTGATTGGATTGAGGTCAGGACTTTGTGATGGCCACTCCAATACCTTGACTTTGTTGTCCTTAAGCCATTTTGCCACAACTTTGGAAGTATGCTTTGGGTCATTGTCCATTTGGAAGAGCCATTTGTGACCAAGCTTTAACTTCCTGGCTGATGTCTTGAGATGTTGCTTCAATATATCCACATAATTTTCCTTCCTCATGATGCCATCTATTTTATGAAGTGCACCAGCAAAGCACCCCCACACCATGATGCTGCCACCCCCGTGCTTCACAGTTGGGATGGTGTTTGCAAGCCTCACCCTTTTTCCTCCAAACATAACAATGGTCATTATGGCCAGACAGTAAAATTTTTCTTTCATCAAACCAGAGGTTTGGAGTAGTGGCTTCTTCCTTGCTGAGCAGCCTTTCAGATTATGTCGATTTAGGACTCGTTTCACTGTGGATATAGATACTTTTGTACCTGTTCCCCCCAGCATCTTCACAAGGTCCTTTGCTGTTGTTCTGGGATTGATTTGCACTTTTCGCACCAAAGCACATTCATCTCTAGGAGACAGAATGTGTCACCTTCCTGAGCAGTATGACGGTTGTGTGGTCCCATGGTGTTTATACTTGTGTACTATTGTTTGTACAGACGAACATGGTACCTTCAAGCATTTGGAAATTGCTCCCAAAGATGAACCAGCCTTGTGGAGGTCCACAATGTTCTTTCTGAGGTCTTGGCTGATTTCTTTTGATTTTCCCATGATGTCAAGCAAAGAGGCACTGAGTTTGAAGGTAGGCCTTAACCCCTTTGCGTAGATGCATAGTGAAGGTGATGGCGGCGGAACCTTTTTGCTCAACTGAGACATTTGTTGCTACTGCAGCCAAACTATTAGTGGAAAGCACAAACTCTGTGTTTTAACTTTATTGGTAGACGATTTATGACGATTTCTGCCGAATACGGAGTTTCTAAGTGTCACTATTTCCCCATAGCAAGTCCATTTAACAAGCAACCCCCCACCTAGTCTATACCTACTCATGCGTTACATAGTGGACAATAGCATCTATGTTTCAGTTCATGAATATATTTATTCATCATATAAAATCATAATTCCGTCATAGCAACAAGATAAACCCAATAATAGCCTGATCTGTCAGGGGGGTTTTGGTAGGAGGACCAGACGCGACCCGAAAAGGATTTGAAAAACTATCCACGACAAGTGAATAACCACTAGATATGGAAAATAAAGAAAAGCGGGACGAAAAACGCCCGTAGCAAACCAACAAAATGAAACATCCCTTATTAAAACAGGACGATTCTCGTAAACTCGAGTAGATAAATAAACTGAGAGGGATAGTAATCCCGTAGTGTACCCAAAACAGAAAACAACCCCAATAGCTCTGGGTGCAACTCGTATAATGAGCAGATGCGAAAACAAAGGGAGAAAGTCCCAGCGTAACCCAACTAAATGGGCGAACTCGCAGAAATAAGCAGAGCGAGAAAATAAGCAGGTAGCAAACCTCTAGCTGTGACACAAGCCAGAGACAAAACAAAAAGGCGAAATAAATAGAGAGTGAAAAGAACAGAAACTAAAGTAGAAAAGGAATCTAACCTATACTCTAGGAAGTTCCTGAGTGATTGTCAAAGACAACAATTCAGTCTCCCGCCTATACCTTAACCTGGCTTGGTGAACGTGGCAACAAAGACACACAAGCACTGGAAGGCGGAAACAGCGTGCTTAAATAGCCCACGGGAAACGAGGAACAAGTGCGCCAGGTAATCAACGGGAGGTGGAAAAACACAGGGCGGACGGCGGAAAAGTAAAGCCGGAACACCTGCTCACGGCTCCAAAGAATAACGTCCACTGAGATGGAACAAAGGACTGCCAAACTGTGACATGATCGTATGCCTGAAAAGCCCTGCTCACTCAAAGGCAAAGTAAACTGTGAAAGTACTGTCTCATTCTACCATGTATTCTACTAGCAATGTATCCTAAATATGAAATAAATATACAATCCTACCATTGGTTTTACACATCGAGATGTTCCTTTCAAAAATCAGTGGTCATTTACTGTCTGGTACAATCGGTTTGAGAAATATACAACACTTTATACCGCTATTACACTATCCCAAACGTCGACTCATAATACCCCCATGCCCTGTAAGCCTGTCTCATTCATTACAGTTCATTCTGGTTTAATTGTCGGCTTTTTTATCCAATAGAGTACATTATAACCTTAGCAACGGTATATGCCATGTCTTTTCTGGTGCTTCGAACAATTTACTACAGCCCAGCATAACGGCAGTTTTCGTTTTAACGGTCTGGTATTACCATAGACTATATAAAGATATGGACAAAGCCACTGTGACGTCACCCATTGCCTTTCCACAGCCTCGTAAAAACTGAATTGAGGCTCCGGATGTCTTTTTCGCTGCCCGTTTGTACAAACTGCGTCTGCTCCGTGGAGCCGAAGAGGACTCAACCTGTCCCTCTGATTGGTCCTGAACAAATGTTAATACCCTGTCCAAATGACACAATATTTTTAAGAATCAGCACATGCAGAGGCATTAGATGAAGGAAAGGCAGCTATTGCAATTACATTTTCTTGTGGGAAAAATTTATTGACTGAGTATTTTGACCACATTGCTGCCATTGACTTACATGGTGAAAGACCTATACTGGAGCCAATCGCAATGGCGCTAGTGAGCAACGGCACAATTGCTGCTCCCAGCCCAACCAGGAAGTGAGTTTCAAAATGAAAGCCCAGTCTTGGCCCCTTGGGTATTACACAAGCTCTATAGAAAAAGCATTAGGGAGGGGAGTTTCCCTTTCCCGATATGTAAGTATTTTTGCATCTAAAATGCCGTTGGTCTCGTTGGCTACATATGTACGTTTGTGTTTCCACTCGAGCACTGTCTTTCCAATATGTTTGATAGGCCTATTGTTATTTTTGCATTTTGAGTACATTTCACATACTGTAGTACAATCGTTAAATTTATTTTTGATGTAGGCTACCAATGTTCATTGAAGATGGAACATTTGGCAGCATTTTGCAGATGGTGGAATACTATTTTATGTTCATGTTATCATACATAATATAGGCTATGGCGCATATGCTTGTCTCTTAGGGCATGACAAATGCTCATTCCAATTTACTGTGCGCTGATATGTGGTAGATTAAGGTAAAATTTTCCTTGGAGTCATTATGAATAGGAACATTAAAAAAATTTAAAAACTACAGAAAAATGCAATCCCAGGACAAAAGTATACATACTGTAGAGTACAGGGAAAAGTGTTGTTTTATTGAAGTACAAGAGTGAATGATTAGGCAACATATTTAGGTGTATATAACACTGTGATATCAATGTTTTTTATCTTAAAGGTATACTATGTAGTTTCATTGTAAACAACTCGTTCTTTGTTTACATTCAAATTTTCTCCCCAAAAAACATTGTATGTGTTCTTGTGGTCTAATAAACATGTTGAATGTATTTCCTACCTCATAAGACATTCGCAAAGTGTTTTTTGTTAATGTTTTGAATGTTACACTGTTGACATCCCGCCGCCATTTTTAAAGCCAGAAACAGCTAAAATTGTGTAAATGTCATGAATGGGCGGTTCCTGTGGGCAGGCTTGCAGGCAAACTCTTATTTTAGCTTAGGACCGAAACATGCCTCACGCAAATACCCGAACGTGGACGCTTCTAACTACGCGGTGTATGGTCTATTCGCTATTTTTATAATGATATTGCTACCTCTTCGGCTGAAAACATCTTGCTAATGAGTAAGGGCAGAAACATACCTCACGCAAATAGCTACGCAGTTTTTCTTTTGCCATGACATTTGTGAAAGACAAGCCAGAGCATTGCAGCAAGGGACGCTATAGCAGCAACAACAGTAAACAACTTTCTTGTTCGATCTGTGCTTTCCTCTGTTTTGTCTACGTTCACGTAGCTATTTTCGTGAGGTATGTTTCTGCCCTTACTCATTAGCAAGATGTTTTCAGCTGAAGAGGTAACAATATCATTATAAAAATAGCGAATAGACCATACACCTAGCTACATTACATTGCAGTTATTTAGCAGACGCTTTTATCCAAAGCGACATACAATAAGTGCATACAGAAACGTCATCGAAGTAACTACAGAACAGATAAGACAGAACATCCTTCCCATAACGTAGCAGCTATCGATAGCTAAGGCTATCTATTGTGATGTTTGTTTATTGTTGACAATAGTCTATCATGTTTGACCAAACCTTGATCATCTAAATGGAGACTACGATACATGCTAAAAGCATATAAGTTAGTAATCTTAGCTATTGCTCTGTAGATTTGACCACAGATCATTTTCATAAAATAATTCTAAATCATAATTTTGTAATTCTGCTCGGTTCATTTTGTAGCCATCAACATCCAGTGGTCATTGCCCCAGAGTAAGGGTGAAGGTCAGTCATTACATAAACATTACATTACAGTCATTTAGCAGATGCTTTTATCCAAAGTGACAATTGTGTTTGTGGTGGGCGAGGTAGGGCCAGGGGAAGAGGACAGCTTGATCAGAGTGACCGTGATAGAGTCAACAGACTCCGGGAGGAGAAACATTGCCATCTCAACGAAGTTGAGACAGAGCGGCACTTTATCACAAAATGCGAAAAATACAATCAAAAATACAGAAATAAATATTTTCCCAAAATAAATCAGAGATACCCTCAATTAAAAAATTTAACAGACATCCAAAAACTCCCCATCCTCTTAGGAGAGGAGAGGAGAGGACGTGCTGTGACCTGGCAGCACAATATATAGCTGCCTGCTATCGTCTTAGGGACAGTGAGTGACAGAGATCATTATAAACCAATTTAAATTTTTTATATTTATTATATTCACTTTATAAGATCATACGTGTCGTTCTCATCATCATTATTATAATTTCTATTGATAATTATTATTATTTTTAATTGTACTTTATTATTTTACATTATTGTTATTTCTAAATCCATAATCAAAGAAAAGTTCTTGTTTTCATGTATGGTTACTGTTCATTCGAGTCTTTGCTGTTTTGTATTGTTCAGAGTTAGATGTATGTCTTCAACTGTTTTAATGCAGTATGTTTTGATAATACAGATGCAATGTCTTGTCATGCCAATAAAGCGAAGAACTGAGTCCACGGTCACCAACGTCACCACAATGCTCGTGCGTTGTCATGTGTGTCTGAGAAGAACACGTGATAAGCAATTTTCGGGGAGCCCTTTTCTCCTACGTGCTGTATATCGCCATCTGGTGTTCTGAAACTACATAGTATACCTTTAAGCCATCAGAAGGAGCAAATATATAAATATATGCTTTATAATGGACAAAACTAATTTTATTCATTTTATGACATGTTTTGCATAGGGGTTTTGGACCCATAGATATCTACCCCCCTATACTGATGAAAATATAGTAATTCCCACTTGAAAATTATGCAAAAGTGAGTTTTATGAGCCAAAATTGTTGATTTGTAGTTAAATATATCTTTTTTTATTTTATTTAGAGCAGTGCACAATTTAGCCATTTGGATAGATTTGGAGACGCTAATGGACAACAGGGTAGACTGCCTATATTTTCCATCATAGACCTTTAGTAATTCTGCATATCATCGTCAGATTTAGCAAAACGTGTGGACATGGAGTTTATGATCCCGGGAATGTATATATATTACCGATTTCACCTATGTAGCTCTCAGTATTTTGTTGCAAACTAAAGAAATACTATTTATTTTTTATTTTTCCAGTTTCTTTGCATTTGTGGCACTTTATTTTGACTTAATTTATGAAAATAAACAAATCTAAGTTTGTATTGTAAATGGTACACCTGCCCTGTTTCATTTAAGCCATTTACCAAGTTTATGTGATGCTCACACCGGGGGCCCTATCTTACACCCGGCGCAAAGCGGCGCTAACGCAAACGCAAGTGTCTTTGCTATCTTACACCCGGCGCTAGGTCCATAATAGCGCCTAACGCTTACGCCGTCAAACTAGCATGTTGACGGCGTAACTCTTGCGCCATCATTAGTGAACTGGGCGTGTTGGTCTTAAGATGATGAGTAGCCAGGATTCTTTTTGGCGTATTGCTATCTTGAGCCAGCAGAAAGCGCTTGCGCTAGAACCACCACAAACCTGGTCTAAAGTCATGTCGCAGTTGTTTACATGCTATTTTAACGGCGCATATAAGTGCGTCTACATAGGCGTGTGCACAACGTGCATACCCTCCTGTCTGTTACACACAGGGGCGTGCACAGGCATGACTAAAATATCTAGATCATAATGTGAAATATTATTATTGTGTAGGCTATATCAAAAATGCATAATAATAAAAGGTTCCATAGGTCCACATACCTTTCCATCAGCGAAGGGAAACAATGCCACATTACATTGCTCTCAGCCCACTCCATCAACATCCAGGCGATGTGCGATGGTACGGGACAATGGCTATCCATTAAAAAGGAGCTGATAACACCTATAGCTATCAAGCCTAATGCGCAAATTGTCTTTGCACCTAATGCGTGAATTGTCATTCAATGGAAAACTCGCGCACGGCAATAGACGGACATTTAAGTTCTGAAAATGCGCTTCAGATGTCATTACAATACAGCTCTGTTTATCTGTGAATACAGCCTGTAAGTAAATAGAATGGTTTGTGACTGAAAAAAGTTCAAAACCTTGTCCAGTGAATATTGCATTTATTGTTTTTCAAATAGCCTAGGCTACAGCGGATTCGCTGTGCATAAGTTTTTTTTCGATAGCCTATGGTTAAAAAACGGAGATGTCACCATGTTAACTAAATTGTAACCTTAGCTATTCTTCGTCCTTCATATTTTTTTAAATTACAGTGACCAGGTTTCCATACTCTCACCGTTTAAAACCCAGCTGATTTCACCCGTTATTCCTTAACTGAACAAAACGATTTTAAAGAGAACTAAGCGTCTAATTAGAAACTAAAACAAATTTGCAGCAAGTTACACAATTAATTCACAATTAATTTTAATGCCATTCTCTGCACGTGAGCTGCATGTGCTGTTTCCCCTGCTGTAGCTAAGTCGCACGTTTAACGGTCTTCCTGGGAAAGTGGATTGTTTTAAAGGATTACGCTACGAGTAAAACAGGTTGGTCACATTTCCATAAACAGGACATTATTAAACAAGGGGAAATATGCGTGAACTTATGGGTTGCGAACCTGACAGCTTTATTGTATGGCTATTTAGTGTCATCATTAAGGCAAAATAACGGTATGTATGTTATTAATCAATATTAGCCTACTATGCAGGTAGCCTAATGAACTTTGGATGAAGCTTGAACTTCGAGAACTCCATGAGAACAGCCTCTTGGAATTGATGTTTGACACTTTCATTGCATAATCAAACGAAATTCGCTGAACAAGCAGGCTAATTTGGCATTTTCTAAGGTGAGACTGAAGCCATTGATAGCTTATTCTCAGCTGTTGCAGGTCCTTTTAACTAAATTTAACCGCACATATTTTGTAAAATAACAGCCCTGACTGGAATTACCGGGAACTCATAGGCTAATGGTTAGTCCGAATAATATTGATCATACTCCATTTAGCCTATTCCTTGATCACACTAAACACGCACGAGCATGTCTGTTTCGCCATCATAAGCAATCCACCAAGGTGGAAAAGCAGGCTTTTAAAGGGAATGGGATATGACATTTTGATTGGTTTATTGAATGTTACGCCCAAGACACACCTATAATTAATGAAGCGACTAGGTTCAGCCCAGTTGCGCCATGCGCCATGCTTAGCGCCAAAAAAACACGCCGTTAAAATAGCAAAAGTGGACTTGGACACGCCCTAAATGGACTTAGCGCCATGCGCTTAGACTAAGCGCCAAGATCGCCAAGATAGGGCCCCTGGAGTTATAAAGCCTTAAACAGAGCACCCCCTAAATAGGTGAGAATTGACCAAATTTGCCATCTGCACCAAGGGGTTACAATACATCCACAGGTACACCTCCAATTGACTCGAATAATGTCAATTAGCCTATCAGAAGTTTCCAAAGCCATGACATCATTTTCTGGAATTTTCCAAGCTGTTTAAAGACACAGTCAACTTAGGGTATATGTAAACTTCTGACCCACTGGAATTGTGAATTAAAAGTGAAATAATCTGTCTGTAAACAATTGTTGGAAAAAATTACTTGTGTCATGCACAAAGTAGATGTGTTTGCTATAGTTTGCTAACATGAAATCTGTGGAGTGGTTTAAAAATTTGTTTTAATGACTTCAACCTAAGTGTATGTAAACTTCCAACTTCAACTGCAGGTTTGCCATTAGTTGTAGACGTGACATTACTGTTGCGTGTTCCTCCACTAATTCTGCATCACGTTATGAATGCCCGCCTCTTCCATTACCCAAATGAGACGAGCTTGCACATTGTAGGGGAACGCTACCCAAAAATCATAATTTAATATGTAAGCCTCAAACCATCACTCTGCTGCCAGATCTGCAGTAGATATGGATGGATAACTTGAAGGGTTTCTTCTCCTGAGTTTTCTTCTTCCTGAAAATTTGTCAGGAGAAACAACCCTTACAGTGATCCATCCATATCTACTGCAGATCTGGCAGCAGAGTGATGGTTTGAGGCTCGTTTGATACCTCAGACCCTTGCTGACTTACAGCAATTTTACCAACCATGTATCCCATACTGTTCCAGCATAATTTACAGCTAAATCTAGTCCTACCCCCCCAATTCCCATAGAGATCCATTCAAATGCAGAAATGTTATAGTATCGCTTGTAAGAGTACCAGAAAATAAGATATCAAGAGTCTTTTGATGTTGTTGGGTCACAGACATCAGGAAGTCATGCCATGCAAAGGATATGCGACCAAATATTAAAAATGATTACTTTATTCTATATATAAATGCAGGGGTGCCAATAATGTGGTTTTGTTAAAAACTTATTTTTTGATGAGGGATTTTTTTTTCTCATAATAAATTTACTCCAATTAAAGGTTGGATTTTTCTAATTTTTTTGTGTGAGATTAAGCTAATTCACTAAAAAAAATTTGTAACCCTTTTCACTCACCAGGGGTGCCAATAATAGTGGAGGGCACTGTAGCTATTGCCTACTGCATTCCATACATCATTAAATTTGAGTTTTGAATGGTGTTTTTTATTGCTAATATCTACTTTCAGCAATATTTTTGTGCAATACCATTCATCTCTATGCTGTGAAGGAGAGGGACAATTCCCTCATGGCACAATATGTTCACCACAAATTGATATTTCACTCATTTTAGGATGAGATTTTTCTGTTTACAGTACATTTAGATTTTCTGCTTTATCATTATAATTGATGGAGATTTGATGTGAAGAATGCAATGTCTGTATAATTGATGTCAATTAGTGCCATTCTGGCTTAAAGGGTTAAATTTCATATTTGGGATAAGGCTTTTATCCTTATCTTTTGGGATCTGTTTGTGTAAGTATTCAACTTGAAAATAACATTTGTATTATTGGTTTTTGAACAAAAAAATAATTTGGCCCTCATGGCACACTTTTGTTTGCAGTATCATATTTATGCACATATAGAAGTACTGGCCTACTCATATTCAATATGAAAGTCAAAGGCATAGACAAAGCATCACCAATAATATATTTGGCTATGCGAAATACTATGTATGGGGTTCCATTTGTGCCAAAAATAAGTTGACTGCTTTTCAGTACACATTTGTCTATGTCTACTGTCGATGCCTGTTGTTTTTAGGATACAAAGCATCTGTTGATGTCTATTGCTTTGTCATTCTCAAGTCGTTTTGACAGCGTCACCTCTTTTGTAGAATGCATGCCATGTCGTCCGCATTGTCGATCACGTGACGTGATGTCACACAGTTCAAGCCTATGCATTTGATTACCTTTGACCGATAGAAGGTCAAACTCACAGTTACTGTATCGTTTACATACTTTTCTAATTTAATTTCAGAGAAATATGAATAGGCTACTATAATTGGGATGTCAATGACTAGGCTACCACTAGGGGGCCACCGTGCGTAGGGTAAGCGTAATTGACAAGGGGTAGCCTAATAGGTGATGAATGCAAACCAACAGTTTCTTATTCCAGGACATAGCATTCTGCAGAAATATAGCCAAGCTATAATTGGGTCAATGACAAATAAGGTTT